>CM035435.1:112327681-112667681 GCA_020310875.1 Ceratopteris richardii
TCATGTGAGAGATAGTCTCGTCTCAATGGGAGTTCAGCCTTATGTGCGATGTGAGACTCATCATCTCTCATTTGTCTACCTATTCATAGGTCTATTGACATTCTTGATGGAGATGTATGGCATGATTCAAATGCTCAAATGGATGCACATGTAGAGCATATTTTGGATGCTCATGATGCTTATATGGAGCATGATCTTGTTGATCACATAGATGCTCATATGGAGCACACTTTGGATGATCACTTGGATGATTTAGAGCATGATATGGATGCTCATGTAGAGCATTGTGATGATACTCAATTAGAGTGTGATCATCATTTTCATCTTGGTGTTGATGTTGTGCAGTTAGCTCATGTGGAGCATGTTGATACACTTGGTGTGGTAGAGTAGGGTAGCTCTTATGATATAGAGTGTATGCCAGAGCATACTAGCTCTCAGGGTGCATAGCTAGACACCTCCTTGGTTGATAGTATGGCTAATTTGGATGTTGAGGAGTCAGCAGTTATGAAATCATTCTTGGATTTGCTCATGCCAGACATTGACATAGATATTTCAAGACATGTTGTTCTTGATGATGGTGCTTTGGATGCCTTGGATATAGGCATGGATGACATGCTTAGGTTAGCCAGGATAGCACATGTTTTGTTAGCATTCAGGAGTCTAATGTATGAGTTGTTATGCTCGAGACCAGATATTGTAGTTGCTATTGGAGCATTTGCATTTGGAGTTGCTAGTCGCCCGATGATTGACATAGGCATAGAGCGAGTGGGAGCTTTGCAAGAACTTCATCAATTCTTGTGTCAATTAGATGTCAGCTTGACTCTTATTGATATGATTCTAGAGCAATTTAAGGTGCATGGATACACCTTGTTCGAGGCAATTGGTGTAGGTTGATCCATATAAGTTGAGATCCAGACTCTTCCTGTACATTCTTGTATAGTCCTACATCATTTTTTGTATGTGTTACCACTTACAGTCACATTGACCTTAAGTGGGAGATTGTTGGTGATGCAAGAATCATGTGAACATACCCCTATATTCATATATATACATCATTTATAGAGCATTGACTCAAGAGAGATCGATCATTATGTGGGTTTCAAGGCTCCCATGCATGTGTGCACATTTCTTCTCTCCTCTCTCTCCCTCCATCTCCTCCTTGCTCTTGGTGTTCTGCACACCAAATCCCTTCAATGTTGTAATGCTCTCTTGGATGGATAGCCCTCTGGTATTGGGCATGTGTAGATACTCCAAGTGTCACTTTAGTTGGATTAACTTTGGAGACCATGTGGACCTCCTCTAGCTATCTTAAATGGATATGTTTGTCACTTTGTAGCCTCCATGTAGAAACCCCCTTTTAAATTTTTTTATGACCCTTTTTTCATATTTAATGTCACTTGTAAAAGATACGTGTAGTGGGCATGTGTCCTCGACATGTAAGAGAATGAATCAAAAAAGTCATTTTAGAAGTACAAGTATGAGAAACTCACCTTAAAAGTACAAAATAAAGTACTTGGTTCAGCTCCTTAAAAAGAGGTCATGGTACAGCTTTAATAGGAAAAGCAAGTACATATGAAGACATGCATGCAATGTTGATGGGGATAAAAGGGTAATGCCCAGCTCATTTTTTGCATGTCCATGAACACCCAATCTCCAACAACATTGTAATAAAGCCACTTATGAGGACCATATCATAAGGTTCATCATTGAGAGAGAGGTCCAATGAGAGAGGGAGAAGAGAGATTTGGAGAGCATATCTTCATGTTTCTCTCTTAGAGTTGTAATTTCGGATGTGTTGTAATTTTTCTTTGCAACTTTCCATTGTTGTATGTAGTCTCTTCTCTCTATTGTGCATATGTCTAGTCTCTTCTACTTTCTCTACTCTCTACTTCATTTCTATTGTGCATACACTCTATCTCGTTTGTACTTCATCTATGGTGTGTTTCACTATTGCTTTTTTCCTCTCTTCTTCATTTCATGTTCTACTTCACCTTTTTTGTGTTCTACTATTGTGTAAATCATGAGCAGGTTATGAGGCATTATCAATTAGGTATTGAACTCACAAAAGAGGAGCATACTCATCCCCACTCCAACTAAACTCTTAAAAATTTTTCAAAACATTTGTTTGGAAGTCTTATCCATATACAAAGATTCAAACTTTTCCACAAAGGAAAATAATTCTCATTATAACTTCAATCATACTTATATTTTCTATCTTCACTATTACCATACTTTATCCTACATTGTTTTACGTTCAACATCTTTTCACTTCCATGTGCTCATAGTATCCCACTCAATGTTTCACTACAATTTATGTAGTATCTACAATCACATCCACTTGCCTATTCAAGCCATTTAAGTAGGTGGATGTGCCTAAGTTGTTGTATATATTTTTATTGAAATATTGCTTTATAAGCACTATTGGATGGTCCAACTTCCTATTGATTGATGGGAACAATTTACATCTCTTCTCAAGTGGATAGATTTCCCCACTCTACTTAAGAATCGTTACTAATTTGAGAGCATAAAACAAATTTCTCATAATATGGCTTTCTACAAAAGATATATGGCTTGTCACGTATCTCTTCTAGCAAATTATTATGCAAGAGTTCAAGTTCATTCATGAATAACACATTTCTTTAATCATTTGAGTTTCACCACAACCTTCTCTATTGACTTAATCAACCTCACATTTAGTTTATTATTGGCTTCTTCCCCTAAGAGTTCTTATAATTTCCACTCCCTCCACTATTAGCTCTTACTCAATTTTCCTTTCTAAGGTTAATCGAGAATAGACTCATATTGGTGTATTCTTGATTTCCTCATGAAATTACACTCTAAGTTGAGTATGTGGAATATCATTGATCACATACATAAAAGGTTGTAATTTTGGGTTTAAGGTCTTAAGTATCTATGACTTTATCATCAAGAGTAGCAAAATCAATTTAGTTAGAGAAAAGCAGGCAACATTTCCCTAGAGATAGGGTGTTTGAAGGTTAAAATCACACTACATGGAAATCTTTAATTTGCAACAACAAAAGAGGATAGTATGTTCGTAGCCAAGGAGGACTAAGTAGACAAGGGAGCCTCAGGCAAGAAGGCCAATTAGAAAGGCAAGGCTTAGATGTAGGTTGAGCGGACATGGCACTCAATGCAGATCCAACAAAAAATGGGTCTAATCAATTTTTCACGCATAAGCTACACCAAATTTTGGCACTATTGTCAGGGAGAGAGCTTTGAGGACGAGTGTTGTGATGGTAAGGTCGTAGATTTGAAACGTTGGAAGGTAAAAACTAGTCATTTTTTGTTATTTTTCTGTTATTTTTCTGTTATTTTTCTAATTTTTCTTCTCCATCTTCATCATCATCACCATCTCCATCTTCTTCCATCTTCATCTTTACATAAATTTTTCGTTGTTCACTAGATTTTCCATGTTTTCACCTCATTTTTCATTCGTGGTTGTGCAAGAAGGGGGGAGAGAGAGAGAGAGAGAGAGAGAGAGAGAGAGAGGCAAGGTGATTATGTGTGCAAGTTTCTGTGATTTCCATGACCCTATGCTCAAGGTGCAGGCCTCCGTGCTGAAATTTGAAGTTCGCGCCAAAAATATCAAAAAATTATGATTTTGTGGTGAAAATCGCGATTCTATGAAAAATTCAAATTTTTTTTTAAATCACGATTTTCTTAGTTTTGAAATTTCCCACCTAAAAGTATTGTAAGAGAGAACACGATTTTGAGTCTCAAAATCGGGATTCTTAGGTGGTGCTCAAAATTTTGATTCTCTAAGTTTCTCAAAAACATGATTCTCTGGTCATTCTCAGAAGTGTGATTTTTTGGCGATTCTCAAAAACATGATTTTCAATCAAAATCATGATTTTCAGGTAAAAAACATGATTCTAAGCAAAAACACGAGTCTCACGAAAAAAACAACACGATTTTCAGTCAAAATTAGGATTTTCAAGTCATTCTCAAAATCGCAATTTTCACAAAACACGATTCTCAAGAAAAACATGATCTTGATGTCATTCTCAAAATGATAATTTTGAGGGTGTCTCAAAAACATGATTCTATGTCAGGATCGCATTTTTCACGATTCTCTATCAGGATTTCATTTTTCATGACTCTTTATCAGGATCATGTTTTTCATGATTCTTTATCACGATTGCGTTTTTCATGATTCTCTGTGAGGATCGCGTTTTTCATGCTTCTGTCAGAATCGCATTTTTCATGATTCTCTGTCAAAATTGTGTTTTTCACGATTCTCTATCAAGTTCGCGTTTTTTGGATGTTTCAGGATCACGATTCTCAGTGAAAATCATGGTTTTCAAGATTGTTCATGATCGCGATTCTTAGTGAAAATCGTGATTTCCAAGTTGTCAGCATTGCGATTTTCAACCAAAATCGTGATTTTCTCATAACTTCGTGTTTGCCTATTTTGACCCCCAACAACCTGATTTGACATAACTTTTGCATCAAAAGTCCATTTTTTGAGCTCTATAGCTAATTGGAAAACTTGTTTTGGATCCCACACGTTGATTTTGAGATATGGTAATTTGAAGTTGACCTTGAAGTCAGACTAGGAAAACCAAGGGGGCTCCAAAGGATTTTAAGTAGTATAAAGGGGAAATTTTGGACTCATAACCAAGGCATATGAAGCTCAGATCTGGTAGACACTTAGGCAAGGATAGACAAAGCATTAGATCTTTTGAGGCTAGTGTCAACCATACAACTAGGTCCTGGACACAGTGTTAGAGGAAGCATTATTTTGAAGGAAAATTCATTGTAAAATGTCAAAATTTGTAGAAATATTTGTACAAATGATGTAAAAATTGAGGAAGAGTTTTCCTCATGTAAAATAGGATCATATGTATTTTTCCTAGAATTTTGGAAGCTCTTTGATAGCATATTTTTAGAATAGAAGGTGAAAAGGACCAAAATTCAAGTGTGAAAGAGGATACTTGAAAAAGTATAAAAGATAATTTCTTCTATTTTGAAGAGGTTGGTTGTATTATTTTTTATATCTAAGTAATGTGAAGAGCTCTCCTACAGAAAATCGTGTTTTCTCCTTTCATGCTCTTTCTCTTGATTTGTTGAGTCTATTCTTTGTGTGATCCATGGAATTTGTGAGCTTCAGTTGTTTATTTCTGAGTGAGATGAAGAAGGATAGGTGAATCTTATTGTTTTAAGCAAGAATAAGCAGAAGAATGAAGCTAGAATCAAAAAATATCATTTTTAACAGAATCGCGATTGTCTCGTCTGTGTGATCCAGGTACTGTTTTGTAACTTTGACTTTATAACTCTATTCTACAGAGAAAATGGCACACTTTAGGCACAAGAATCATTGAAAACGCTGTTATAGAACTCTAGATAATCAAAACCCTAGTTATTATCTTCCTTTTCCATGAATCTCTCAGAAAATCAGTCATTACAACCCTTATTCTTGGATTCCATTAACTAGAAGGGGTTGTGGTCTTTGCATGCTTCCCGCATTGGCAATTTAAAGATGTGTAGTTGATCTTTTGTGCTATAATGATTGGAGAGGACAACTCCAAAGGTTAACAAAAAACATTTTTTGGCGTCGTTGTCGAGGAACAAACCAAAAGCTTCATTGAAGTGTTGGACCTTGATGGATCTTCCATTGTTGATGGTATTTGAACACATTGAAAAGGTACTACTCTATAATCAAGAAAGAAAAACTTAAAAGCTAGGTTTCTTTGCTTGTCTTTTGGGAAAAGGAAGCATGAATTAACCTTTTGAGATAAAGAAGTTGTTAAATTCTTGCAAATTGATAGTTTCTCATACCTTTTAAGAGTAAAGTGAAGGTGTGTGGAAAAAATTGAATCAAGATTGTTAAAGGAAAGGTAAAATGTGATTATCTTTGCATAAGTAGATTGCTTTTTGACTAAGTACCAAGCAAAATTTGTCAAATCTTGGACAAGATGACATGGTTGCAATGAGGAAAGTCAAGTAAAGTAGCTATGTCCAAATTGATTGATCCATTTGTTTATCCAAGGAAAGATAATAATCTTGAAAAAATTTATTTGCCTCTTGAAAAAAAAGGTGTTTGAGTTTATCTTTGCATGAATTGATACTTGTACTTCTTAGCACATATTTTCTTGAAAAGCTCTACTTCCAAACTGATTAGACTGCAAGCATAAAAGAGTATAACCAATCATGAAACAAAAGATCAATGGATCTTGAAACAAGAAAACCCTAAGTGGAGTGTTTTCCTTGATTTAGGGTTCAAAATACTAAAAAAATTCATAAAATCTATTAAAAATCCAACAAAATTTCTTTTTTCTTAGGAAGTTTTTCAAGAGGATTTGTCTTGAAAAGGGGAAGGGGAATAGTGAAAGAAAAATCCAGAAATTGAAAGAAAAATAAAAAATATTTAGAGTAAAAGTTGTTGTTTAAACTTTTCAAAAATTTAATCTCTTTGAATGAGTTTGGTGGTGTATGATTGCAGGTGACAATTGATCTGGAGTTGGTGAAGAACATTGGAGAAGACCAGGAGGGAAGAAAAGTCAAAAAATGCAAAAGCAAGAAGTTCAGAGAAAAACACGATTCCCATCACAGAATCACGATTCTCAGTAAGATAAAGAAATTGATTAAGTTGCACTATTGGGTACTAAGGTAAGCAATTTTAAGACAAATTTGATAAACCCCTAGATAGCAACCAATAAGAAGTGCTATAATTGTGGAGAGAGTCATTTGGTTCAACAATGTCCTTATCACAAACCACAACATTTCCAAGATAGGAAAACACTCAAATACTGTACCTTAGAAAGAAAATGGACAAACCATACTAGAGAAGAATGCTTCTACAATAAACAACCCATTAAAGAAAGAGAATATGTGAACCAACACAACTTACAAAGAGAATCTGAATTTGTTGAGCAACCAAGACCTGTACTTGGACAACAACAACCATTACCAACAAATGTAGTACTAGTAAAATACACACCAATAGAAGAAGAAAGCTCAAGACTCAGATCATCTTACAGAGAGGATTATCATTGGAGTGAAGGATATCAGGAAGATTGGGAAGGATATGAATAGAGAGAACCAGAACTGCAAGCCTTGGACCGGGGAAATGGGATACTTGAAATGTACACAACCACATTCATGTACATAACGAATAATTACATGTCCAATCAGAAACCCCAATTCAAAGGAAGCCAAAAGATAACTTGTTATAGATGCGGGGGGGAACATTTTATTAGAGACTGCCCACAACCTCCTACACTAAGAATAGAAGGAGCCTATTGCAAGGATTGTGGCAGGGAACACTTAATAAAGGATTGCCCAAGAAACCCTAAAAAACAACAGAACACATCTAGTAACATACCATTAAATACATTTAACATATTGGAGCAAGAATAATTGAGTGACACGGATCAAGCAACTGCAAATGCACAAAAGCAAAGTGATGAAAGAGAGATGGAGATAATGAAAGAGACACCAGATCATGAGAAGGAAAAGGATCAGGCAACAAAGTATTAGGAAGAAGATGCAGACAAAGAAGAACTAAAGAAGGAGAAGCAGATAGAAGTAAAACAGATAGAATTGCAAACTGGTCTAGAAAGGATACCCAAGGATATCAGGTCTGCCTGTAAAGTTATCATGAGTAATATAGATCAATTCAAACCATCTAGTAGAAATATGATTATATCAGGAATGGTGGCTGAATCAGAGTTTGTGAAAGGCAGTAGATTACTGAGCAAAAGAAAGAAAAGGAACAGTTAGAGGAACAGTTGAGGGTTGTTCAGGAAAGAAATGAAGATTTGATTAAAAGGATAATCTCATTAGAAGAACTAGAGGTTCAACAACAAAATAAAATTCAATTCCTTGAAAACAAATGTGCTAAGCAGTTGGAGCATAGTAGTAAGATGGAATTGGAATTCAAGAAAATGGAAGGAAGATTTAGAACCCTTCAAAGCTCATATCAGATCATGGTCAAAGCTAATGAAGACATAAATAGATTGTTGATGGAGGAAGGCCAAATGAAAGAAGAAAGTAAGATTGTACAAATAGCCCAGGATGAGAGGGAGGAGTTGAATAAAGAAATTCTAAGGTTACAAACAGAATTGAAGGAAGTCAAGGAATTAGAGAAGCAAGCTAGTGTGCATGCTGCGAGTGCAATGAGAGGATACAACAAATTACATTTGGATATAACAGAAGAAAGGAGTAAATTACATTTGGATATGGAAAAAGAAGAAAGTGAATGGAAATCAGAGAAAGAGTTATTGATATCCCAAAATCAAGGATTAATGTTGATGGTGGAGAAGCTACAGAAAAACTTGGAAGATTCACGAAAACACGTTGAAGAATAGGTAGTGATTATACAAGCAGGGGAACATGAAGGAGGAGAAGATAACAGAATTCAAAATTTTGATGAACAAGAAGACAAAGCTGTTGAAGAATATTCAGATGAATTTGTTCAAAAGCTTTTAACAGACAGGGAATCAAGAATGGAATTCATAAGAAAAATGCATACTGAATATGAAGAACAGATTATAAATTTTGCTCTCAACAAAGGACTAAACCCAAATCAACACCATTGGGCAACAGATGGTCTAGGAATACCATTTTGTATGATTATGGAAAGTATTAGAAATTATCATATTGCTAGGGTAGGACTACCACCAAACAGATATTTGGAATATGCACAAGATATTAATGTCACTAAGGAGTTGTTCAAAAAAGCTAACCCAAAATGGCAGAACAAATGGTTGGATGCCAACAAGGAGTGCAGGAAGATCTGGAAAGAGGCACCTTTGCAGCTAAAGATTGTCTAGTAGCAAGAAGAAGGGAATGGACAATGTTTTGGGAAAGAAGAAATGCAGGGCAGATTCCAGCAAAATGTCTAAACTTCCCAAAAAAAGCAGGACCTAAAGTAGGAACATGCTCAACCAAGAAGTATATGATTGATACAACAGAGTCTGTTATGTCTACATACAAAGATGTAAATGATCCAGCTTGCATTTTATTAATAAGGGTGATGTGACTCATAGTGGCATATATAGAAACATTCACACATACAGATGTAAGAACTCTCAACTATATTGGATTCAATTCACCGACCGATGCTTTACTCTTTGATCTAAGTGAAACTCCAGACAGAATTTTCTTAATGGCATATTACATCATAATAGTATTTTTGGGTAGCCATTATCTTCAAAATTTTGAAAATGCTTTCGACTACGGATTTTTTGAAAGGGAGTCAGAAATTTTTGGGAATTTATCAGTAATAACTAAATCAAGACTCACTGCATATGAGGCTGCCTATACAGAATACTTGAAGAAAGATGTGATAGATAGACCAGAGGCACTAGTACAATGGAGGAAAGCTTTATTTGAGATGGTGAATGATTTGAACATTACAAAAAGGAGGAGTCATGATCTGATATCACAGGTTTATCAAAGAAAAAAGAAATGAAGGAAGCTCTCATTACTTATCTGTAAGAATATTTTTTGTAAGGAGCCAAAAAGTCTAGGAGGGGAAGAATGTTAGAGGAAGCATTATTTTGAAGGAAAATTCATTGTAAAATGTCAAAATCTGTAGAAGTATTTATACAAATGATGTAAAAACTGAGGAAGAGTCTTCCTCATGTAAAATAGGATCATATGTATTTTTCCTGGAATTTTTGGAAGCTCTTTGATAGCATATTTTTAGAATAGAAGGTGAAAAGGACGAAATTCAAGTGTGAAAGAGGACACTTGAAAAAGTATAAAAGATAATTTCTTCTATTTTGAAGAGGTTGATCGCATTATTTTTGCTATCTAAGTAATGTGAAGAGCTCTCCTGCAGAAAATCGTGGTTTCTCCTTTCATGCTCTTTCTCTTGATTTGTTGAGTCTATTCTTTGTGTGATCCATGGAATTTATGAGCTTCAACTGTGTATTTCTGAGTGAGATGAAGAAGGACAGGTGAATCTTATTGTTTTAAGCAAGAGTAAGCAGAAGAATGAAGCTGGAATAAAAAAATATCATTTTTAATAGAATCACGATAGTCTCATCTGTGTGATCCAGGTGCTGTTTTGTAACTTTGACTTTATAACTCTATTCTATAGAGAAAATGGCACACTTTAGGCACAAGAATCATTGAAAAAATGCTGTTATAGAACTCTAGATAATCAAAACCCTAGTTATTATCTTCCTTTTCCATGAATCTCTCAGAAAATCAGTCATTCCAACCCTTATTCTTGGATTCCATTAACTAGAAGGGGTTGTGGTCTTTGCATACCTCCCAGATTGACAATTTAAAGATGTGTAGTTGATCTTTTGTGCTATAATGATTGGAGAGGACAACTCCAAAGATTAACAACAAACATTTTTAATATTGTACCTTAGAAAGAAAATGGACAAACCATACTAGAGAAGAATGCTTCTACAATAAACAAGCCATTAAAGAAAGAGAATATGTGAACCAACACAACTTACAAAGAGAATCTAGATTTGTTGAGCAACCAAGACCTGTACTTGGACAACAACCACCATTACCAACAAATGTAGTACCAGTAAAATACACAGCAATAGAAGAAGAAAGCTCAAGACTCAGATCATCTTACAAAGAGGATTATCATTGGAGTGAAGGATATCAGGAAGATTGGGAAGGATATGAACAGAGAGAACCAGAACTGCAAGCCTTGGACCTGGGAAACGAGAGAATTGAAATGGACACAACCACATTCATGTACATAACTAATAATTACATGTCCAATCAGAAACCCCAATTCAAAGGAAGCCAAAAGATAACTTGTTATAGATGGGGGGGGGACATTTTATTAGAGACTGCCCACAACCTCCTATACTAAGAATAGAAGGAGCCTATTGCAAGGATTGTGGCAGGGAACACTTAATAAAGGATTGCCCACGAAACCCTCAAAAACAACAGAACACATCTAATAACATACCATTAAAAACAGTTAACATAATGGAGCAAGAAGAATTGAGTGACCATGATCAAGCAACTGTAAATGCTATAACAAGAGCACAAGCTAAACAACAAGAAACAACAAAGGAGACACACACACAGGAACATAAGAAAATTCCATTTTCAAAAGAAAAGAAAAACAGACAAAAAGGAAGATGGGAAAGAAAGATGAGAATGGGTAAAAATTTGGAAGAAGAAACTATGGAACATTCAAACAATAGCCAACCACAAAATACACAGACTCAAGAAGAGGCAAAAGATTCACAAAGTTTGGAGACTCTGATAAAAGCGTACAAAGGAAGAATTGAAGATAGACCAAAATTTTACAGATCATGTAACGGTATATCCTATGCCAGATTTAGAGGATGAAAGAATGCAAAGATGTAAACAAATCATACAAGAAGCACAAATTCAGATTAGGGAAATAGACAATCATCAAGCAACAATTGAAGGGACAAATGCTACAGAAACCAGGAAACATCTTGATCAGGAAGATAATTCACAAATAACCTTCCAAATCAATCTAGACAAACACTGTACAATTTTATACCACACCACAATGGAGGAGATAGTAAAACAAAATCCTCACTTACAACACAATATGAAAAATTGGGAAACAAAGTCAAAGAACCTAGATCCACAGCAACAAGAATTGGAAGAGTTGTTGTACATACCTGTTGATAAAATAGGAGGATACTGTGAAGGAGAAGAAGGAAACTCAACTTTGAGAATACAATTTGGTGAGAATCATGCCAAGGCCATATTAGACAGTGGATCAGGAGTGGCTATCATGACTAAACAAACCTGGGAGAAATGGGGAAAAAATGAGTTAATACCCACTAAAATGAGATTACAACTTGCAGACGGACACATAGAAAAACCCCTAGGAATATGGGAAAAGGTGATTGTGGAAATATGTGGAATAGAGATAGAGCATACTTTTGCCATAGTCAAATTCCCACAATCCACTTCATATGAAATCATCCTAGGAAGACCATTTATGAGACAAATGCAAATTGTGCAAGATTGGGGTAATGATTGCCTATATCTTCAAAGCAAAGGAAGGATCGCTAGAGTAAATTTAAGAAATGGTCAATATTGTGATATGTCCCCTCAGGAATGATTCAAAGTACATCAAACTCAAGAATTAAGTGAAGAATCTGGGAATGAAGGCCAGAATGACACAGAACCATCAATTTGGAAATGTAATGACATAAGGAATCACACATATAAGAAAAAGATGTTAAAGAAAGAAGATTGTCTAGAGGAAAGGAAATCACAAGATGGAAGTTACATACCACATAAATTTAAAGATGAAGAGTTTGAGCCTTATGGTTGGAATCAGATTTTGACCACAATGGATTTGGCCAATGATGAATATGTGGGAGTGAAATTTCAAAATGAAGAAGGATATGATATTTTTCATATAGGAATACAAATGATCAAGGTGTCAAAAACAAAGGAACATCAAGAGGAAAGAATAATTTTAAAAACTGGAAAAACACAATTCCTGGAAGAAGTTGAAGCTACAGATACTATAAAAGAAAAAATCTCAGGAACATATAGAAAAAATAAACACAAAGAAATAGAAAAAGAACAAGAAGTTGAAAAAAATAAAAAGATAACAAACGAAGATCAACAATTTGATGTTCCTTCAAATTTCAAGACCTATGAAGTAGAAGACAGATTACTTCTAAAAATGAAACCAAAGAGAGAAAAGAAAAAGGGGGAGGCATATGACAATGAGGAACGAACTAAGAAGGTGGTGATCACTCAAGAAGAGGAGGAAGATAGACACATTGTCATAGCTGATGACATGACAAGCCAGGAAGAGGAAGCATTGAGAAAATTGGCAAAAACATATAGAGATGTGTTTGCTTACAGTTATAAAGATTTGAAAGGAATTGATCCTAACATTTGCGAACATAAGATTCCTATTACTCCTGATGCAAAACCTAGCAAACAAAGACACTATACATTTAATGACAAATACTCTGCTAAAATAAAGGAAGAAATTGACAAGATGGTGGTTGCCAATTTCATCTATGAGATTGAGTATACGGAGTGGATATCTCCTATAGTTGTGGTACCTAAGAAGAATGGAAAACTCAGGGTATGTATTAACCTGAAAAAAGTTAATGCTACAACTATAAGGGATAGCTATCCATTACCAATAACAGACCATCTTTTGGAAAGAGTTGCAGGTAAAGAGGTCCATAGCTTTTTGGATGGGTTTTCAGGATATAATCAGGTGCCAATAGCCTTGGAAGACCAACATAAAACTGCTTTCTCCATAGAATGGGGAATTTATGCATTTAGGGTTATGCCTTTTGGTTTAACCAATGTCCCAGCAACCTTTCAAAGATTGATGTGTCACATCTTCAAAGAATTCCTTAGAAATATAATGGAAATCTATGTCGATGATCTTTGCACTTTCTCATTTAAAAGACAAGATCATTTGAAAGATCTGGAAAATATATTCAAAAAATGTAGAGCATACAGAGTATGTTTAAATGTAGAGAAATGTGTGTTCTTTGTGAGACAAGGGAGAATGTTAGGTCACATAGTTTCTAGAAATGGAATATCAACTGATGAAAGAAAAATCAAGGCCATAGTAGATCTTCCAAAACAATTAAACATAAAAGAACTTCAAAATTTCATGGGACACTGTGGATATTATAGAAAGTTTGTACACAAGTTTGCAGACATTGCAAAACCTTTGTATGCATTGATTACAAACTTCGAATGGACCACAGAATGTGATCAAGCCTTTGAGACTTTAAAAACATGTTTGGTAACAGCACCAATTCTAAAAACCCCATAATGGAATAAAATTTTTCATGTTCATGTGGATGCTTCAAATTATGCTTTGGGATGTGTGTTAGCACAACCAATAGAAGGGAGTAAATTAGACTTTCCAATTGCTTATGGCAGTAGGCAATCGAATTGAGCAGAGAAGAATTATACAACCACTAAGAGGGAAGGTTTGGAAATGATTTTTAGTGTAAAAAAATATAGACATTATCTTTTAGCTAACAAGCTTAAATTCTTTGTGGATCACCAAGCCTTACTACTTCGTAAACAAACCATGTCACACAGGTAGGATAGTCAGATGGTTCCTCTTACTAATGGAATTTGAATTTGAGGTAGTGGTCAGACAAGGAAAAACTCATTTAAGAGCATATCATTTGTCCAGAATCCAAACCAGAGAGCCAAGTTCACCTTTAGATGATGAATTGCCAGATGCATATCTATTCAAAATAGAGAATATTCCTAAATGGGTTGTGACTTTGGTACCTTTGCTAACAATGGGACCGTGCAGAACACCTGAAAACAACACATATTTGGTACTACAAACTAGGAATTTTTTACTACTAGCCGGACATTTGTATCATTTCAATCATATGGGTGTATTGGAATATTGTACTCCAGAAGATGAGCAGCAAGAGTATCTAAGAAGGGCTCATTGTTGGAATCCTTGTACTCATGCTTAAACAATCTCAATAGAATGGGAGTACATTGGCCTAATAAGATTCTGGATGTAAAAAAAAATATGTTTCTAACTGCTTGAAATGCCAAGCCTTGCAAAATTCAGAAATTACAACTTTGTATTGGTTTCAGAAAAATCCAGATTGGAGTGCAAACATAATTGAGGAGTTGAGAAGAAACAGAACAGGAGAGCCAGAGAGAGCTAGTGCAGACTCAAGGAATTTACAAACGATTTCTGAGGAATATCAACTGATAGGAGATCAATTGTACAAGAAAGGGATGGACGGATATTTAAGAATCTGTGTTACTGAAAATAAGTATATGGAAATGTTAGAAATGGCACATTCTGGAATGGCAGGAGGACATTTTTCAAGTGAAAGGACTGCTAAACTCATATTATATTCTGGCTTTTTGTGGCCAACTCTATTTCTTGATGCGAGAACCTATGTGAAAAGATGTGACATTTATCAAAGAGTGAGTCAACCAAATAAAAGAGATAATATGCCATTAGTACCACTTATTTCAGCAAGAGCATTTAGTAAATGGGGGTTGGATTTCATTGGACCACTGCAAGATTCCTTTATGAAAATATTATCACCAGATTTGGAACTTCAAGCAATCATGAGCATATATGCAGATAAAGGAAGGCAGAAAGCTTATCATGATGTTCATATTAAAGAAAAAGATTTGCAAGAAGGGGATTTAGTTTTGGCATATAAAGTGAAGGAACATCAGAAAAAAAATTCAGAAGAAGGGGCATGGACCTTATATTATCAACCAAATCAGTAACAGTGGAGCTATCCAATTAGCTACTATAGATGGAGAAATCATGCCAAATTTCATAAGTGGATGTAGGGTAAAAAGATATGATCTTCCATTAATTGTTCCTGAATGGAGAAGAATACATCAAGCTCAAAACAAATTAGGTATGAGGCTCAACAAGAGGCAAAGGAAAGAATAAGAAAGATCAAGGAGCTTAGAGAAGTCCTCTTGTGTGAAACACCTTCAAGAGTGAGAGAGCATTTGCCTGTTATAACAATGAATCTTAATAATGGGAAAATCAAGGTTTTGATAGATTCAGGTGCACAAGTTAATTGATTAGTTCAGTTTTGTTGAATAAGTTCAATTTTAAAAAAACTAAGAGTAAAACATTTGTCAAAACACTAGATGGTTAGATAATACAAAGCTTGTCTTCTCCATCTATTGAAGTTAAGTTCAATGAAGAAAAAATGAAAATAGATCGGAAGAATGGCCTGATCATATGATGAAAGAGAAATTAATTTTAGGACAACCATGGCTAAAGCAAGGTAAAGTAATTTTGGATTTTGAAAATATGAGGCTTAAATTGATAGTAAATGACAAAAGGTTTTTAATGCTTTTATTGAGTTATGAAGAAGAGGAAACTCAACAGGACATCTTTGATTTAGATTTGGAAGGATTCACTTTTCCTTTGGAAACTACAAAGGAATTACAAACAAAACTTCTCCATGACCAAAGCTTCTACAGACAAAAACAGGAGAAAAGTAAAAAAAAACCAACTATGCTGACAAAACAATAGAAAGGTGGAAAGCAGGGAATAATCAGAAAAATCTAGGCACCAATCCAGAAAGGTTGTGGAAACCAAAGAAATCCATTAGGGGAAAAAATGAACCCTGCATGGGCCTTTTAGATTAAGGAGTGTTTAGTGATGGACCAATGAGAAGAGGGTGGTGGACACAGTCTAGTCACTTAATCACATAGGCTAGGCATAGGGTTCCCTTGTTTTTTTGTGGTCAAAGTAGAGAAAACCACCTTGAACTCATGGTTTCAGCCATTTGAATGGTTTTGAAAAGCTTCCCAATCAACTAGAGCCCTTGGATTGGCTTAAGGATCCAATGATGGAGGTTCAATGGCAAAAGTCAAGGCGGCATCGCATTTGGACCCTTGGATGTGCTTGAAATTAGATGGTTGAGATCAAGAGAGACTTCAAAAATGCGCCTTCGAATATGTACCCTTGGATCTGGCCTACGATCGGAGGGCTATGCTTAAATGCCAGGCTTTTTGGGCGCCTTCACTTGTAGCCATCGGATTGAATGATGATCTAATGGCTGAAAAGCTTGCCCATGATGAAAACGCGCCTTTTGTTGTGCTCCATAGGATGCCAAGATAATCGGACGGTCGAAAATGTGCAGAAATTGTATCTCAGCCCCAATCACGGTTTTCCGTCCGATCTTGCCTTGATCTAAGGGCTCAGAATACCCACGAAATATGGCTCAGCCCCAAATGCGGTTCTTCGTCCGATTACCCATGATCCAAGCGTTGAAAACTTTGCAGAGAGTGATCATTAGATTCCCCACGCCTAATATTTGTCAGAAGTCCTCTCTCTCTTATGCACGTACGTCTTAATCTTGGCCATTCTTTTCAAGGATCCAAAGGCCACAATTATTCTCTTTCATAATGGAAATAAAGTAGTGTAAGAAATAAATATTTTATGTGAGAATACCACTAGTGGTTTCACTTGCCCCCTTAATGACCTTGATTTAGCTTTTTAATCCCTAAAAATTAGGAATCCTTACAAGGCCCATGCAGGGTTCACTTTTTCCCCTAATGCCAAGTGTTGTTCATCATAGAGATTCATTAACACCAAATGGAAGGAAAAACTGAAGACATCCCAGCACAGTTTATCAAAAGCAGATTGTTTTACTCCAAAAATAAAGTCAAAAGGAATCAAGTATTTCTGGGTGAAAAAATCAGACTTTCTTCAATGGAGAAAAAACAAGGATGGAGATACAAAAATAGTGCAGAAGCATGAAAAGCAACAAATGATTAGATTCTCAGAATTTCATCAAGATGGATTTAAGACACTCTTGAAATTATTTCAATGTACTTTACCTCATTCTTTTTTCTAAGAAAAAGAATAGGAGGGGAAGAGAAGAAGAAGACGAAAGAGAAAATTATTGGAAATTGGAGAAAATCATTAAAAATTTTCTTTCATAAGTTATAAAGCACTAGCAAGATTTAGGTTATAAGTTAGCAAAAACTAAGAAGTAATTATTTGTTTTTTCTGTTCTTTTAATATTTTTCTTATATCTGTCTAAATTCTTTTAAATTTACTTTCATTATTTTCTTATTTACAAAAGAAGGGGAGAGCACTAGACATCTTCCTAACACATGTGATGATCACTTCAATTGTGTAGTGCCTGTAAAACAATTGTTTCTCTTTTGTTTTTTTATCAAATGTAATTGTTATCTCAAAGATAAATGTGAGTTCTTTTTATATTTCTTGTAACTGATGTGGGTGGAGTTTATTTTTTTTATGTTATACTTTCTCCAGAATGGTGAATCCAAAGGAACTACCCATTCATGATTTCAAAGCTGACTCTATAACTTTGTCAAGAGGACATTGGTTTTTAGACAATGAAGCAATAGTGGAAAGTGTGGAGCTAGAATCTGATGAAGAACAGAATATCCCAGAAGAAGAAAAGATAGCTAAAGAGCTGAAGGAAACTCTCAATATCATTGGTCAGCATATCTTTACAGTAGGAGTTGGAGGTCATAAGTATACAATGCTATGTCAGGAATTCTACAAATTTCAAAAAATTGCAGTCAATTATAGAAGATGGAAAGCAGTGGGGTTACACAGACTATTGGATGAACCTCTCTTCTTTATAGATTTTGAGAGAGTATCACGGAACTTGGCAAAGGCAATGATGCATATTTCAGATGTTCAGTCAAGGACAAAGAGAACAAAGAGGTACAGATCACTATAAAAGCAGAACACATCAGGGCAGCTCTTCAATTCTATTCCATGGGAACTAAATTGGATTGCAGTTTTGTCAAAAAGAACAAAGCAATTTATGCTGGATATTCAAAGTTTGTGGATTTCAAAGGAAAGGAAAATGAAGAATTTGCCATCAGAATGTTTCTTCAGTATTTGTGTTTTCCAAAGTTGCCAAGATATACAATGCCACATAAGCCAGTAACATTGGTCATGAATGTAACCCCTTACATTCATGAACAGTTGAAGGAAGCAGCAAAGCATTGGGAACAGAGGAAGTTTATGAATGGAGCACAGTTTTTAACCAGAATTATATATCATGTTTTAGGTATGGAGGATCAGCTGAAATTGGCTCCAGAAGCTCAATATTTCAAGAGTTTCATGTTAGGAGTTCAAAGTCCTTAATGGAATTGTTGGCATATTTTAAGGAATTACAAGGTCCTCCGGAAACCAGAACTACAATGGTAGTGAAGAAGAAAGTTCAGAAAAAACTTGTTCAAAAAAGGAAGTTAACCAAAAAAGATAAGGTTAAGGCAGTAGAACATGTACAAGTTGCAGAGCAAACAAACAACTCCTTAGAAGAAAAGAATCAGAAAAATACAATAGAAAAGGAAGAACACAAAATGGACAAACAAGGGGTGGCTGCTCTTTCTCAATTTTCTTCAAATTCAGAAAGTGACATTGAGAACTTTCGTTTGAAAAGTTTAAATCTTTTAGTTCCCAGTACACCAATCAAAATAATTCAAGCCTCAGGAAAGAATGTAACACCAGAGGAGTTAAGCCAAAAATCAAAGGGGATATATCTCTCTGAAGAGCCAACAGAACAAGTGAGTATTGAGGAAGAAAGAAGGAAATTGAAAGGTAAAGAAGTAATGGAAGAAGAAGTAGGTGAAACAAGGAAGGAACTTAGTAGTGGATTGGTGGACACAGGATTCAAAGCAATATGGTCAAAACCATCTCAGCAACCTTATTCCCAACTAAATGAGGAGAAGCTAGAAGTGGAAAAGAAAGCTCAGATATGCAGCCGAGTGCACACTAAAGAAGATAAAGGTCAGATTGAAGAAACAGAGGAAGTATTGGAAAAGATGGATTTCAAAGAGATTAAAGAGGGAAATACAGAAAGAGATGTAAATCAAAGAATAGAAGAAGTACTCTGTGATCTAGGACATAATGAAGATTTCACATATACACAGGAGGTGGAAATAGAAACAAATCTTATGGACTTAGATGAACAGGAGTTGGAAGTCACAAAGCAACAACTATAGGACCAATCAAGAACTAAAGTCCAGGAAGAAGAATTACATGATATTCAGGAGAGGCAAAAGCAAAGTGATGAAAGAGAGATGGAGATAATGAAAGAGACACCAGATCATGAGAAGGAAGAGGATCAGGCAACAGAGTATGAGGAAGAAGATGCAGACAAAGAAGAACTAAAAGAGGAGAAGTAGATAGAAGAAAACACATAGAATTGGAAACTGGTCTAGAAAGGATACCCAAGGATATCAGGTCTGCCTGTAAAGTTATCATGAGTAATATAGAGCAATTCAGACCATCTAGTAGAAATATGATTATATCAGGAATGGTGGCTGAATCAGAGTTTGTGAAAGGCAGTAGACTTATTACTGAGCAAAAGAAAGAAAAGGAACAGTTAGAGGAACAGTTGAGGGTTGTTCAGGAAAGAAATGAAGATTTGATTAAAAGGATAATCTCATTAGAAGAACTAGAGGTTCAACAACAAAATAAAATTCAATTCCTTGAAAACAAATGTGCTAAGTAGTTGAAGCATAGTAGTAAGATGGAATTGAAATGGAAGGAAGATTTAGAACCCTTCAAAGCTCATATCAAATCATGGTCAAAGCTAATGAAGACATAAATAGATTGTTGATGGAGGAAGGCCAAATGAAAGAAGAAAGTAAGATTGTACAAATAAACCAGGATGAGAGGGAGGAGTTGAATAAAGAAATTTGGAAGGTTACAAACAGAAATGAAGGAAGTCAAGGAACTGGAGAAGCAAGCTAGTGTGCATGATGCCAGTGCAATGAGAGGATACAGCAAATTACATTTGGATATAACAGAAGAAAGGAGTAAATTACATTTGGATATGGAAAAAGAAAAAAGTGAATGGAAATCAGAGAAAGAGTTATTGATATCCTAGAATCAAGGATTAATGTTGATGGTGGAGAAGCTACAGAAAAACTTGGAAGATTCACAAAAACAGGTTGAAGAACAGGTAGTGACTACACAAGCAGGGGAACATGAAGGAGGAGAAGATAACAAAATTCAAAATTCGATGAACAAGAAGACAAAGCTGTTGAAGAATATTCAGATGAATTTGTTCAAAAGCTTCTAACAAACAGGGAATCAAGAATGGAATTCATAAGAAAAGTGCATAATGAATATGAAGAAGAGATTGTAAATTTTGCTTTCAACAAAGGAGTAAACCCAGATCAACACCATTGGGCAGCAGATGGTCTAGGAATACCATTTTGTATGATTATGGAAAGTATTAGAAAGTATCATATTGCTAGGGTAGGACTACCACCAAAAAATATTTGGAATATGAAGAAGATATTAATGTCACTAAGGAGTTGTTCGAAAAAGCTAACCCAAAATGGCGGAACAGATGGTTGGATGCTAACAAGGAGTGCAGGAAGATCTGGAAAGAGGCACCTTTGCAGCTAAAGATAAATCCAGCTTATTGTACAGTAGCAAGAAGAAGGGAATGGACAGTGTTTTGGGAAAGAAGAAATGCAGGGGCAGATTCCAGCAAAATGGCTGAACTTCCCAAAAATAGCAAGACCTAAAGGAGGAACATGGCCAACCAAGAAGTATATGATTGATACAGCAGAGTCGGTTATGTCTACATACAAAGATATAAATGATCCAGTATTTTATTAATAAGAGTGATGCGACTCATAGTGGCATGTATAGAAACATTCACAGATACAGATGTAAGAACTCTCAACTATATTGGATTCAATTCACCGACCAATGCTTTACTCTTTGATCTAAGTGAAACTCCAGACAGAATTTGCTTAATGGCATATTACAACAGAATAGTATTTTTGGGTAGCCATTATCTTCAAATTTTTGAGGATGCTTTCGACTACGGATTTTTTGAAAGGGAGTCAGAAATTTTTGGGAACTTATCAATAATAATTAAATCAAGACTCATTGCATATGAGGCTGCCTATACAGAATACTTGAAGAAAGATGTGATAGATAGACCAGAGGCAGGAGTACAATGGAGGAAAGCTTTATTTGAGATGGTGAATAATCTGAACATTACAGAAAGGAGGAGTCATGATCTGTTATCATAGGTTTATCAAAGAAAAAAAGAACTGAAGGAAGCTCTATTACTTATCTGTAAGAATATTTTTTGTCAGGAGCCAAAAATTCTAGGAGGGGAAGAATGTTCGAGGAAGCATTATATCGAAGGAAAATTCATTGTAAAATGTCAAAATTTGTAGAAATATTTATACAAATGATGTAAAAATTGAGGATGAGTCTTCCTCATGTAAAATAGGATCATATGTATTTTTCCTAGAATTTTTGGAAGCTCTTTTCTAGCATATTTTTAGAATAGAAGGTGAAAAGGACCAAAATTCAAGTGTGAAAGAGGACACTTGAAAAGCATAAAAGGTAATTTCTTTTATTTTGAAGAGGTTGGTTGTATTATTTTTGCTATCTAAGTAATGTGAAGAGCTCTCCTACAGAAAATCGCGTTTTCTCGTTTCATGCTCTTTCTTGTGATTTGTTGAGTCTATTCTTTGTGTCATCCATGGAATTTATGAGCTTCAGCTGTGTATTTCTGAGTGAGATGAAGAAGGATAGGTGAATCTTATTGTTTTAAGCAAGAATAAGCAGAAGAATGAAGCTAGAATCAGAAAATATCATTTTTAACAAAATCGTGATTGTCTCGTCTATGTGATGCAGGTACTGTTTTGTAACTTTGACTTTATAATTGTATTCTACACAGCAAATGGCACACTTTAGGCACACGAATCATTGAAAATGTTGTTATAGAACTCTAGATAATCAAAACCCTAGTTATTATCTTCCTTTTCCCTGAATCTCTTAGAAAATCTTATTCTTGGATTCCATTAACTAGAAGGGGTTGTGGTCTTTGCATACTTCCCGGACTGACAATTTAAAGATGTGTAGTTGATCGTTTGTGCTATAATGATTGGAGAGGACAACTCCAAAAGTTAACAACAAACACACAGGAACTTAGTGGTTATCCCTATGTGCTAAGTTCAGACACAAGTGACTCAGAGATGTCTTTTAGCATGGAAAGACCAGCAAGTAGCTCAAGCACTACCTATTTACAGACACTAGAAGGTCCCTATAAGACACATTTGGAGTATCTCAAGACCAACCGATTAGGTGCACACATCTATGAGGATGGTCTGAGGCGATCAGTAGTCCAACTCAAAAATCTAGATCAAACCTTTGGACTTGAACACCCTATGGGTAAGTTCGAAGACTGTTCATACATTGATAAGCAAGGAACCATGTATGTGGTTACTAGCTTACCAGATAGGACAGATGAGTTTGGAAACATCATTCCTAAGAATGAGATAGGGGACTTAGAGCAAGGAGATGTAGGAAGAGAACCCAAGACCCCTAGAGGCAAATCAGTCTTAACCACAATACTCACACCAGAATGGATTCCTCAGGATAACAAAAGTTTAGAATTGTTCTGGAATAGGAAGAGAGATGAAGCTTTTTGTAGGTTTAAGACTGATCAATCTAGGAGAGTTGGAAAAGTGACAATATATGAATTTAAAGATCCCAATACCCCATGCAAAGTGGCCTACTTAGACAACACATCAGAGAGAGTGTTTGTGGTAACAAAGCAAGGCAGGCATGCATACATGTGGAAAGGTGAATTGATTTTCCCTCCACCAAGATCTAATGTTTCCCATGGCCTCCAAGGAGCACGATCATCCCAGGCTCATGAAAACCAGAGGGAAAGAAGCAGAGAGAGTCCCGAGGTAAGCTTTGTTGGTGCAAAGTCCAAGCCCACACATTTGGCTTGAGGTTCATAAAGATATGAAGTTACATGAAAACCATTGCTAGTGGAGATTTACCTCTACCTTTGTAAAAGTCATTTCTTTTTTACTTGAGAATATTTGTAATCGCCTACCAAAAAGTCATGGACTTGATTAGTTGGAAAGTAACAACTACATTGAGAGAATATCTCCTAGAATGAAGGTTCACTTTTAGATAGAGCCAAAATTTGAATTCAAATTCAAATTTGAACTCAACTCTTATATAAACTCACTTGAAAAAAGTCGTGGTGAGAGCAGTCATTTCCCGAGCTCTCCATTGCCATTGTGTATGTGTATAAGGCCTACATTGTAGCCTACACTAATCTCTATCATAAGGCTATGATTACCAAGCATATGATTTTGTACAACATTGTTAATTAATACATTATACCTACATTGTTCATCCATGATATCTCTATTGTAGTCATTTCTCACTGTCAACTTGTGCTGCTCATATCTCACTCACTTCTACACCAAATTCAATGCTCTATAGCTTGTTGGAATCAGCTCTAAGTTATCTACATGTTATCAACGTTTGAAGCAAACCCATTGAGCCAATTTGGAGAAAAGTGCATCAAAGCACCCACTGGTCAAACTCTGGAGAGGTCCTAAAAAATCGAGGGTAATTATTAATTTACTAAATTGATTTCTTTGTGTATAGTGGATCATTTCAAGTGATTCCACTTGGAATCATTAGATTACTAAGCTAAATAGACACCTTTAAAAGGAAGTTTTCTAATTCCTATTGTATTGGTAGCGCTTAGCATTACAAGCAGCAGGTGTATGATCCAAAATAGAAAGTTTTCTTGGATTCTTCTATTTACAAATAGTCTGTTTTGATTCAATCTTTTCATACATCATCTCCAAAGTGCATACGCACTTTTATGGTGTCATTTAAAAGCTAAGAGGGTCCACATATCAACTCTGAAGCTAGAAGGGGCTAGTACTAAGCAAGATTTGGCTGTACCTACTCATCACTTGGAGTGTCCATCCATCTTTCCCAACAAGCTTTGCACACAATGTGGGTACAGAGAGATCAAGATTTAAAGATGGAAGACATGAAAGAGAGAGACATCAAGCACATAGGCATCAAAGAAATGAACATGATTTTCCCTTGCCTAGACCCTGAGAGTACCAAAGAACCCTTGTACTATCCCAAGTGGTCAAGGCAATGAAAAACTACTTTGATGGGACAAGAGATCCTCATGATCTAGAAGAAGAAATGAACAATGATGATCTAGAGTCCATTCTGATGGATAGTTGCTTTAATTCAGAGAAGCGCTATCTAGACAATGTACGAGTATTTACTCAAAAAGAAGAAGAACCTCTCACAAGTATTAAGACTATAGCTTCAAAATATGGAGGTGAAGGTAGTCAAAAGAAAAAGAAAAGAAAAGTAGTAAAACAAGAAGAGGAGGAATCATTGTTCAAAGTGCCAGAGAATTTCAAGAAAAATGAAGTTGAAAACCGAAAAATTTTGATACGAATGCCTAAGAGAGAGGCCACCATAGGAGAAGCATATGATAATAAAGAAAAGACCAAAAGAATTGTAGAAACCATTGAAGGAAACAAAGAGCGATGTACGTACATAGGAGATGACCTAAGTGCAGAAGAATAAATGGAGCTTGTAGCTCTATTAAGGGAATATAGGGACATGTTTGCATGGACCTATAGGAACCTCAAGGGGGTAGATTTGTGAATATGCTCTCATACGATCCCCATGACTACTAATGCCAAGCCCACCAAACAGAAGCCCTACACATATATGATACTTATGCAGCAAAAAGAAAAGAAGAAATTGATAGATTGATTGAAGTTGGATTTATCTATGAGTGTTGGAAGCAGCCAGAGGCATAGAAGACGCGGAAGCATGTAACAACGGAGCAGTGAGCCAGTGGAATCTTCTCTCAAAGAATCATGTTTTAGAAATACTTTTCAAAAACCTCCAACAGTGATTTTTATCACTATTGTAACATATGTAACATAGAAAAACCCTTTTCTTACTTTCTAGCTCCATTTTGTGCAAGCCGAGGAGTCCTCGAGCTTGAGGAGCTTAGGTAGAATGAGCGTATCAATTTTCTTTATTTTTAGACATTGTTTACCCTTTCAAATAGCATCTAGGACCTATTTTTTAACTATGCCGGTCACTAGATGTGAAACCGGTCAAAACTAGTCTAGAAACTATAAAAAGAGCTAGAGAGCTCATTTTTGGGGTTAGCTTGTTTGAGTAGAGAAGAGCTTAGAGCTATTTTGAACTTGTAAGAGTGTTCTTGAGTAATAGAGTTAATTTCTCACCTTCCATTGTGCCTTGCTTGTCTCTTCGTTGTGTGTGTGTATGTGTGTGTGCATCTCTATGCTTCTCACCTTCACTCTCACTTCATCTCACATTCACGATCTTCATATCACTCCTATCTCTTCCGCGGATTGACAATTAAGGAGGTGAAGCTTCTTAACGTGGTTCTCACCATTGTGCTAGAGAAACACCAAATTTGGCGCCGTTGCAGGGGATCGAGTCTAGGACGAATGTGTGATGGTAAGAGTATAGCAAGAAGTAGCGTTGGAAGGTAAAAAATTTCAGTTTTTGTTGTTGTTTTTACTTAGTTTTTAGTGTTTTTCACCTCCCCCACACTCCATCTTCATCACCGCATCATCATCTTCATCTCCAAAAAAATCAAAAAATTCACCATATCCACCCATTCTCCTCATTTCCCCTCATTTGTGCATGCGAGAGAGTGAGAGAGAGATTTTGTGCTTGCATGTGCTTTTGTTTTCTTTTAGTTTTCTTGCAGGTACAGAGCTCCAGTGCATCAGGAAAGCTTGGAAAAGGTAAAATTTTCTGTTTCTGTCAGAAATTTTCGACTGTGTCAGACCATCACGATGGTCTGCAAAGTTCGGATTTTGAGGAAGGCGAGTTCACCACCGTGTAGGCGACCCCTGCGTGTATAGGAATCCATAGCTGCATCTCAAAAAATTGCATTTTGGTGGACCATCGCGACGGTCTCACACCATCGCTACGTGTCACACCATCGCGATAGGCGTGGACCATCGCGACGGCTCGGCCGGACCATCGCGATGGTCTCACGCCATCGCGACGGTTCATTTGGACCATCGCGACGGTTCGCGGACCATCGCGACTATTCGGTTGACCCCACACCATCGCGATTGGCTCACGCCATCGCGCCGACGGTGCCACGTGGCAAGCTAGACCATCGCGACGGTTCACACTTCACGCCATCGCGACAACACCCTTACACCATCGCGACAACCCGAATTTTGGACCATCGCGATTGGCTCACGCCATCGTGCCCAGACCATCACGATTGGCTCAAGCCATCGCATCTGTGACCATCGCGACAGTTCACTTTGGACCATCGCGATTGTTCACGTTGACCGTTGACTGACGCCATCGCGATTGTCCGCCTGATCGAGCCATCGCGACGGTTCACATTTACGCCATCGCGATTGTCCGCCTGATCGAGCCATCGCGACGGTCCGACTTCACGCCATCACGATTGTTCACTCACCTCGACCATCGCGATTGCTCACTTTTGGACCATCGCGACCGTGCACTTCAGACCATCGCGATTGTTCACCTTCACGCCATCGCGACGGTCCCAGACCATCGCGATCATCTCAGACCATCGCGATTGTGCACCCCCATCGCAAATTTTAGGGTTTCATTTTTTGGCCAATTTTGAGGCTATTTTTGGGAAATTTTCGGGTGATTAGACTCATAGGAGACCCCTTAGCTCATATTTGGAGAAAAACCTGTTTGTCAGTTTTTACCCCCCAAGGCCTGAACGGTCATAACTTTTTCATCCGAAGTCTGTTTTTTGAGCTTAATAGCTCATTAGAAAGCTCTTTACGAGTACTACGTGACCTCAACTATTTTTTCTTAAAGGATACGTCTATTTTTAGATAAGCTATTTTGAGGTTGACCTAGTTTGGGACTAGAAAGCCAAGGGGCAAGCATTGAAAAGTTGGGCAAAAGGGAAGGGACTTAAAAGGTGTATATACTCAAGTGCTTGATCATCCAACTGTGAATTGGTCTAATATTGAATTTTTCCAGGTCTAGCAAGGGCAATCAAGGGCAACCAAGGCAAGGCAGTGAAGGGCATAAAGCTTGGGAAGCGCGGCTTCTTGGGCATCAGAGCAACCAGAAAAGCTGACTCGAGGTCTAGCAAGGGCAATCAAGGGCAACCAAGGCAAGGTAGTGAAGGGCATAAAGCTTGGGAAGCGCGGCTTCTTGGGCATCAGAGCAACCAGAAAAGCTGACTCGAGGTTGGAAGATTACTCAACCCCCTCAGTCAATTCTTAGCTTAGGATAAACGTTAACATTGTGAAGTTAAGACGATAGGAACGCCTCGAGTTCAAGAGAATTAAATTTATCAAGTCCAAGACTAAAGATAAAGGTGTGTGACACGAAAACCTAAAGGAAAGAACATAAGTCTGACGGAACGAGAACTCAAAGTACAACAGAAAGTCGAATTCCTGACGCATACATTAAGAGAAGAGTCTAAAGAAATTTAAAGAGAATCAAGAAGGTAATAACAAAAAATCTTTGATGATCTGAGCATGTACTGAGTGTGCAAGGAAGAAAATTAATGAACCTTAGATCGGGCAAACATATAGGTAAGTCAGACCGACGAAGCCTTAGATCATGAGAGGCAAGTGTAAGAACTACTGCACGATCGTGGGCTCAGCAATTGAATAGTAATTACCCCTACGAGAGCTCAGATACTAGTGATTCAGAAATGGCATTTAGCGCAGAAAGACCAGAAGTAGGGTCAAACGTAGCATACTTAGAAAAACCAGAAGGACCCTATAGGACTCAACTAGAGTTTCTCCGAACCAACCGATTAGGTGCTCGCATCTATGAGGATGGTTTGCGAAGGCAAGTGGTGCAAATGCACAACCCCGATCAACCCATTGGATTGGAACGTCCAGTGGTGAAATTTGAGAGAGACGCATACATAGACAAGGAAGGAACAATGTACATCTTAAGTACGCAGCCAAACAATACCAATGAGTTTGGCGTGATTCAGCTAGAGATGGAAACTAAATCTCAAGGAAAAGAACCATTAGAAGAGCCTAGAACACCTAGAGGGAAATCTGTACTGACACGAGTACTAATCCCAGAATGGATCCCTCAGGACAACAGAAGCATAGAGTTGTTTGTAAATAAAGAAACTGATGAAGCCTTTTGGAGATACAAGATAGAACTACTAGTGAGGTAGGTATCATCACTATATACGAGTTCAAGGACCCGGATACACCTGGAAAGGTTGTATACCTGGATGAGACTTCAGAAAGAGTCTTTGTGGTGCCTGACCACGCTAAAAACACATACACATGGAGAGGTGAATTGGTATTCCCTCCATCTAGAACGAACATGAACACAAGTCAACAAGGGGCAGGAACATCATCAGTCCTTGGAAATCAAAGAGAAAAGAATAAAGAAAGACCTGAAGTAAGCTTCACTCATCCCATAGGGAGAGATAGAACAACCATGGACACTAATAGAGCGGATAGACAAAGAGATCATGGAATACCAGGTGGTAGAGATGATTTTCCTCTACCTAGACCACGTGAACACGCAAGAATATTGAGACCCACTCAGTTAGTAAAATCAATGAAAAATTATTTTTGATGGGACAGGAGATCCCTATGACCATGTCGCAGAATTCAAGCAAGTACTAAGAGCAGAACAAGTCGAAGACATGTTCACGCAATACAATGCATTTGGGCTAACGTTAAAGAATACCGCTTTAACTTGGTTCCAACCATTGCAACAGAGGCAATTTAGAGACATCCATCACTTTTTAGAGTCATTCATCACTGAATTCTCTAAAAGTGGGATTAGACATGACACGTCTTCGTTGATTCATAGCTTTAAACAAACCCCTCAGGAAACAGTTAGACTGGCAGGACGTAGGTTTAGACAATATGTTGAACGATGTCCAATGCAAGAGCTACCCTCACAAGCCAAGCAAGTGTCATTGTTTCTAGATGGCTTGTTGAGCTCTAAACTACGCTCCTACGTGTACCTAAAAGAACCTAGAATGCTAGAGCAATGTATAAGAATTTGTATAGACATTGAGAACAACTTAGGAGATGAGTTGGAACTCTCAAAGGTCTATAAGGACTCAGACTGTTCATCTCTAGCATCCACAAAATTGTCTAGCTCAATAGAAGACCTAGCAGAAAAAGTGGCTCAGAAACTAGGAGTTTCTAGTAAACCTAGGGTACTAATGAACAAGCGTTGTTACACTTGTGGTGGTGATCATATGGCAAATGTGTGTCCCAATGCACCACAACCACAAGCCAACCCTAGTGGCCAATACTGTACAATTGAGAGAAGATACACGAATCATACGACTCAGGACTGCCCATACAACAAACAGACCATGAGACAGAACTACTCGCAAGCATACCAGCAGCCAGGTAGGTATTAAGGCCATTTCAATGCTCAGCCTTATTACTATAGGCCTCCTCAGAACTACCCATACCAGGCTCAACAGAGACCTCAACCCGTCTTAGCTCAGCAGCCACCCCCACCAGCGAATGTCATCTCAGTCAAATACACTGCTGCAGAAGAGAACCTAAGTAGGGCTTTAGTGCCTTCTTCACCTTTGATCACAGAGAGTGACCCGAACTCAAACATTTTTGACTCTACGCATGTAGATAGTCCACCCGCTTATTACACGGAGTCACCAGAACACGTAGAAACATATCATTATGATAGTCCACCAGTGGAACCTAGTTGGGAGCCAGACTATGCTAATGTGATGTACACAAACCCAAATCCACGGCCCCAAGTAAGACAACAGAGACCACAGGGCCCTAGAGGACCATGCTTTAGGTGTCAAGGAGACCATTTCATAAAGGATTGTCCACATCCCCTGATATCAGGACAATCACAGTACTATAACATACAAGGCTTTTGCGCCGATTGTGGCAAAGAGCACATAATCAAAGATTGTCCTAAGAACCCAGTTAATGCTTCGAATGTGACACCGATCAATGTGATAGGTATTGTGCACAACGCAGATGGATCCAACCCCACCTACGTGCCTATCCAAGCTATCACAAGAGCCCAGGCGCTCTTACAGAACCAACAGTTTAATCAAGAGAAAGCAGCCGGAAGTGGTGAAGTTGCAGAATCTAGCAGTAAAAAGACAAAATCTTGGAAAGATTCTAGAGAAAGAATTAAGAGAAAATGGAGTAAAGAGATAACTGAGTTGGAAGGAAGTTTAAAAGAGTCGAGAGCCAAAATCCTAGAATTGACTTCATAGGACTTGAATTAAGAGAATCCAGCTCAAAAATCAAGATCAGTTTTAGCGGAACCCATACCAGAAAATCTAGACATGATGTTTCGTGCATATCAGGCTAGATTAAAAGAGGGACCTCAGGTAGCTGAAATGAGCAAAAACTACCCTCGAGCTGATCTAGAAATTGAGAGAACTAAACTTTGCATGAAGATGGTAGAACTAGCACAAGCTTTGTTCGAAGCCTCTAGATATCTTAATTGGAATAACATGGCAAAACCGGAATTACATTTTCAAGGACTAATGGAGAGACTAGAATATTTGATTGAAAGCAACGAGAAAAAGGATCAGCATAGGAACCCTATTGTCTTAGAGACACAGGAAAGGAATGCACCATCCCTGTCTCAAGTACCCAATACAGAAAGTCAAGACAATTTGTCTTCCATACATAAATATTCACATGAATTTTTGAGAGAAATCCAAGAAGAGAAATGGAGAAAGGAACAAGGAACCCATCCTCCTATTCAAGAAATAGATGACTTGCAGGAACAATTTCCCCAAGACATCCCCTCTATTTACGATGAGGTAGAGGAGGAACAACTGAGTGAACACACAGCTTTTGAATCTAATTCTTTACAAGAGTTACCTCATTTCACAGGACCTTGGGAAGCAAAGTCTATTAATATGAGAGCACCCACGATAATAGTGAGGAATGAAGAATCAGTAATCCCTAGAAACACGGAAGTGATCAAGAACACTAAAGTACAGTGTAATCTCACTCTAGAGGAGTTGCTAAAGGTAAAACCAGAATTGTGGAAACATGTAGCAAATCAATTCCCCGAGCTTGCTACTACTCCCTCACAAATAGGATCACAAAATAAGGTACCAGAGATACCCGTAGAAAAGATTGGAGATGTAAGTGAAGGAGAGGAAGGTAACACGTATCTTCCAATAACCCATCAGGGCTACACCACGAAAGCCATCTTAGATTCAGGAGCCAGAGTAGCCATAGCTACCACCGCTTTATGGAAACGTTGGGGTAAGCCAACATTAAGACCCACCAGGATGAAGCTACAAATGGCTGATGGACACATAGAAAAACCGTTAGGCTTACTAGAAGGAATATCTCTCACCACTTGTGGTGTAGAATTTGAGCATACTTTCGCCATTTGTGACTTTGCAAAAAATCATGCTTATGAGATGATATTGGGACGACCATTCATGCGTCAGTTGCAAATTGTACAAGATTGGGGAACCAATTCTTTGTACTTGCAACATTTAGGGGTGACTACCAAAGTCAATCTTAAAGACTATTCACATCGAGATTACCCCCAATACAATGGAATACCATCCATAAGACACCAGTAGAGACGGAATCCGTGCACTCATTAGAATCAGATCCTTCTTGGTTGCACGAGGACACTCATTTATGGATATGTAAAGTTGCAAAACAAGAGGAAGAAAGATTAGAAGCAAGGACCTTAGGTGCAGAACAACATCCACGAACCCTTCAAGAGATCCAGCTTACGCACCTGTAGTATTCCCTGACGAAGAGTTTGAACCCCATGGTTGGGCAGAAATCCTAGCAACCATGGATGTAGCCATCAATGAAGAACAATGGACACCCCACTGTGACGAGGATGGCTATGACATTTCAGTTTTCACGATAGAGCCAATCACGAGCGATGCAATTTTAGAAGAATGTGAACCTAGCACTGATGCATTTGAGGATGCGAGTGATTTTGATTTAGAATCAATTATCATGGACCCATCTTTTGCATCAGAAGAAGAATATTTTTTCGAAGTAGAAACTCATCCTCAGAGACACGAAGAAATTATGAATGATGTGAGGTTAACCACACAAGTGACTAACAAGAGTGAAGGCAAGAAAAGAAAGAAGAAAGAAACCATGTCAGAAAAAGAAGAATCTTTATTTGAAGTACCCGAGAACTTCAAGAAATATGAAATCGAAGATAGAAGAATCATGGTACGAATGCCTAATAGAAAGGCGAATGACGGACAAGTATATGATAATCGAGAGAAAACCAAGAAAGTAATAGTTGCCATAGAAGGAGAAGAAGAAAAATGTACCTACATAGGGCATGATTTGACAGCTGAAGAAGAAGAAGAATTAGTTGCTCTATTGCGCGAATATAGAGATGTGTTCGCTTGGAGTTACAAAGATTTGAAAGGAGTAGACCCAGATATATGTTCTCATAGAATCCCTATGACTCCAGATGCAAAACGGACAAAACAGAAACCTTACACGTACAATGATAACTACGCTACGAAGATTAAAGAGGAGATAGATTGGCTGATAGAAGCAGGATTCATTTACGAAATTGAGCATACCGAATGGGTATCCCCCATTGTGGTAGTGCCCAAGAAGAACGGAAAATTGTGTGTGTGTATTAACCTTAAAAAAGTGAATGTCGCCACGATTAGAGACAGTGATCCTCTTCCTATCACGGAACATCTATTGGAAAGAGTTGCGGGCAAGGAAGTTTACAGCTTCCTTGATGGTTTTTCAGGCTATAATCAAGTAGCCATTGCTCCAGAGGACCAACACAAGACGGCTTTTGCCACTGAATGGGGCATATTTGCATTTCGTGTGATGCCATTCGGCTTAACAAATGCACCCGCCACTTTCCAGGGACTCATGTGTCATGTTTTTAAGGAATTCTTAAGCAAGAGTTTGGAAGTATATGTCGATGACATATGTGCTCATTCAAATGTAAGACAGACGCATATCCCGGAGTTAAGACAAATATTTGACAAATGTCGAGAATATCAGGTTTGTTTGAACCCAAAAAAATGCATTTTCATGGTCAGACAAGGCAAAATTCTAGGACACATTGTGTCAAAAAATGGAATCTCTACGGATGAGGAAAAAGTAAAAGTAATTGCAAAATTACCTAGACCAACTAACGTAAATGAGGTACAAGCATTTATGGGCCATTGTGGTTATTATAGGAGATTCATACACATGTATGCAATCATAGCCAAGCCTTTGTACTCTCTTTTAACCAACTTTGAATGGACAGATGAATGTGAAAATTCATTCAATGAACTCAAACGACGCTTGTGCTCAGCACCTATATTGACTAACCCAGATTGGAGTAAGCCATTCCATGTACATGTGGATGCATCCAATTATGCCATAGGATGTGTGTTAGCACAACCCACGAGTGAAGGTAACATAGATCTCCCCATAGCTTATGCGAGCAGACAATTGAACGCAGCAGAAAGAAATTACACCACGACTGAACGAGAAGGATTAGGGATGATCTATGCGGTAAAGAAGTTCAGACACTATTTGTTGGCAAACAAATTCAAGTTCTTTACAGATCATCAAGCCCTATTGTACTTAGTCAACAAACCATGTAACACAGGACGACTAATACGTTGGTTTCTATTACTCATGGAGTATGATTTTGAAGTAGTAGTCAGGAAAGGAAAGACACATCTTAGAGCTGACCACCTTTCAAGATTAACCTCAGGAGAAGCTCCTCAAGGAGTAGTGGATGAGTTACCAGACGCATATTTGTTTAACCTTGAGATAGCACCAGAATGGGCTAAGCCTATAGTCCCTATTCTCACATATGGACTCAAGAATCCTAGGATAAAGATCAAAGAGGGAGAGATTACCAAGTCTCAGAGATACCAAATAATAGTAGGAAGCATATATAAACAGGATAATCAAAAGATTCTTGCTTGTTGTGTAGATGAATCAGAACATGCGAATTGGTTGCAATTAGCACATGTAGGTGCATTAAAGCAACATCACTCGAAACATCGAACATTACAGACTCTGCATAGACTAGGAGTATATTGGCCTTCGATGGAAGCAGATGTCTACAAGTTGTGTAAAGAATGCCATGTTTGTTGTGAAAGACCACCAGTAGAGCATGCTACATTATATCACGTGTCTCTCACACCAGACTGGAGTGAACCATTAGTGACATATTTGAGGACGAAGACATTCCCTCAAGGAATGACCTTAGCTCGACAACGTAGTCTAGAGCAAGAAGCTCAAGACTATTCACTTATTGGCGATAATCTATATAAAAGAGGACGAGATGGATATCTAAGACAATGTGTTCATGAAAGCGATTATCTGAGCATACTAGAGACTGCACACCAAGGTGTTGCAGGAGGTCATTTTGGACCTGAAAGGATAATCAAAGCCATCCTCTTTGCAGGATTATGGTGGCCCACTCTTCACATGGATGCTCATACCTATGTAAAGAGATGTGATGTGTGCCAAAGAACTTAGTTTCCTACTCGCAGAGATGAAATGCCATTGAAACCCATGATGGGCGGACGTGCATTTTCTAAGTGGGGTATAGACTTTGTAGGACCCATTAACCCCCCTGCAAAAGGTACACATGCTGAATACATTATTGTTGCCACAGATTATCTTACGAAATGGGTAGAGGCAAAAGCCACGAAAAAGAATGATGCACACACAACTGCAAAATTCTTATTTGAGAATGTCTTTACAAGATATGGACTGCCTATAGAGTTAGTGAGCGATCGAGGCACTCACTTTCTAAACCAAGTCATTGAATATTTGTTACAAGATTTTATGGTGATTCACAAGAAATCCGCACCATATCATCCTCAGGCCAATGGTCAGGCTGAAAGCACTAACAAGATCCTTTGTAACGTACTGACGAAACTCGTGAACAACAAACGTTCAAATTGGGACAAACAGTTACACCACGCTGTTTGGGCATTTCGAGTGGCCTACAAGACCGTACTCAATGCAACTCCCTTTCATATGGTTTTTGGTCAGAATGTTGTGCTTCCTTTGGACTTCTTGATACCGACCCTTAAGGTTGCACAAGAACATCAGTGGACTGGCCATGAATTATCAGCAAGAATAATGGACTTGGAACGATTAGGAGAAACCAGGCTAAAGGTAGCAGCAGGAATATATGCAGCGAAGAAGCGACAGAAAGCATATTTTGATGCACATGTAAAAGATAAAGGCCTAAAAGAAGGAGATTTAGTTCTAGTATATACGCTAAAGCAACACACACGTAAGTTAGAAAAGCGAGGTTATGGACCTATGATCATTAATAGACTCTCAACAAGTGGAGCAGTACAGTTAGCCACCTTAGAAGGAGACGTAATGCCTAATTATATTAGTGGCTGTAGAGTCAGGCTCTATCAGGAACCTCTTACTGAGGATATGCTTAGACGACTCACGTTGGCAAAGAAGCGGAAGGAGGAAGAAAATAGAATACGAGCGGAAGCTCATGCAGAGCAATAGAACGCATTAAACGCATGAAGTTAAGAAGACAAGGACTAGGGAGAGAACATTATAACCATCTGGAAACTACACCCAGATATCACATGGCCAAGTGTCAAGTAAAGTCAACCACTCATCCTAGTATAGTGGACAGGAGACCATTCATTACAGTCAGGCTAGAGCACGACAACCCTTGCCAAGAGCTCCGGGCTTTAATTGACTCAGGTGCTGCGACTAGTGCGATTAGATGGTCCCACTATAAGGATTCAGGAATAGAAATGCGGCCAATTGAGGCATACCTCATAGGGCTAGGAGGCATGGAAACCCCTTGCATGGGTGAGGTGGACCTTCCTATCCTCATTAAGGATGTGACCATGACAGCGAAGCTACTGGTGTGCCATGATGACGACCTGATAGAACCCCTAATCCTTGGCCAAGATTGGCTATACGATCACTCTGTGGACCTAAATCTTAGACAAGGCTCCTTACAGATTGGAACCTTAGATCAAAAGCGAGTGATACCGCTTGACTTCCCTAACGGCCTTCCGACTGAGGTTTGTAACCCTAGACCCTATGAAATACATGCGACGGAAGACCGGAAGATCTTTGGTCAGATCAGTCACGTTACGTCTACACCAACCCACTTGGGCTTGGCTATAGACAGTTGTCAATCAAAAGGACAACAGGAGATCTTCCCTGGGGCTTCCTGCAAACTAGAAGGGGCAGCTACCCAACTGCTAGGGCAGATGGGCACAATCAGCGGTCAGGTGGGTTGCATCAGCGACCAAATGAGCACAATACCCTGCGGTGCTCATCCTTCCAAACTTGCTGCAGACTGGCCTAGATTAAAGATAAAGAACGAATCACTTCCTAATGGGCAGGTCACGCAAGTGTTGGATCTCCCTTCTTTTCCAAAGCAGAGCGTCCACTGGACCTCTCAAACCCAACCACGAAGGAGTCAACCACAACAGAGGAACCCAGACTGACGACACCACCAGACAAGGCAAAGAAAGCAGCAGTATCAACATCACAGAATAAGTGGCACGAGACAAATATGGGTGCCAAAAGGACAGCAACCACAGGCTATTGGCAACACTGCAGACAAGAACAGGACAAAGTTTCAAAAGAAGAAGAGTCAGTATCCAAAGTCCCCTCGATCTTCTTCTACAAGTACCAATACTCGATAGATTTGGATCGCCAAGAAGTATCTTATCAATCGACCCACACCCACGCAGATTTGGGTACCCAAACAATGTATTATAGCCCCACCCTCAAGCCATGTAATATATACCCCTCAGAAATCTTTCCATCCTTCAATACCACCAAACCCGATACCACTTTTCGTCCCTCAGCAGAAACACACCACCCACTCAAAGACTCTTAGGAAATGGATACCGAAACGTATCCAGACGTCTTCTTGTATCCCCTTATCTAACAATTCTCCCACCCCGCTTAAACACCACCCTGGTAATAATTCACCCTCAAATAAACCTTGTATGAATTCACACACCATAACCCCATGTCCCGCATAATAAAAGCTCATCAAGAAATGTATGCATAATCTGACCATGTAGGCATCTAGAGACCTGCATTAGTTTTGCAAATAATCATTGCATCAATCACTTCATGACACTTGGCTACACGGGTTACACATCGGTTATGGAAAGGGATTGCGGTCTCACATTAATCGGATCATAATTAATTTCCATACTAATGTGCTAATCTTTTGTAGCAGATCTTTTCCATTAGCTCGTCAGTCATCATGCAAACCGAAGAAGGACCATCAGAAGCTGGCCCAAGCACACCAATGGCCAATATTGGAGAATTACTCGCGGAATCTTATCCTACGATGCAACCACTAGAGTTTCAAGGTTTTCTAGGACCCATGCCAATAGATGATCCTCCTAGAGGATATACGGAGAAGATTCATCGTAACTCTCACTGGTTTCAAGGCCTAGCAGGACCCTTAGCAGACGTTGATTTCATATTTGAGGCCAATTTGGCATTTGATCTTCGCACATGGGCCAAGTACCAGTTCTTTTCAAGAGAATTTGAAGGACTATAGAATACACAAGATCTAACGCACGTTTGGGCACGAGCGGGCTTTACAGAATATTTTAGTGACCCTCTGCCTAAACCTGATTTTTACAGATGCTTTTACCTAGTAACCACCTTAACAGCTTCAGAGAACAAGGATCTACCCGGCACATTCATGTTACCATCCTTGGTAAATGACCCTCCATTCAGAAGGTTCTATTTGTCTAAAGATTTAATTCGCGCAGCTCTCAAAATACATGGAACGCATACTCCGACGGAGCGAGAACGGCTAGTCCCAGAGCAGATGAAACGTGGTGATGTAACTAAGTGGGAGGATATGTCTGCTATAACACCTGAGCTCTCCAAGCCATTACGGATATGCATGCAGCACTTTGCTTTCCCAGCTCAGGATCGTTTTACCATGCCCCACAAAAGAATCTGGTTTGGTTTATACTTAGCATGTACTGGACCTCAAACGGTTGATCTAGCTAGCTGGATAATTGATCAGCTCTATTTGGCACAACATAGATGGGAACAAAAGAAAGTCATCAATGGATGTTGTGCACTTACAAGGATTATATACATGTGTTTGGCATATGATTTACCCATAGAGCGCGCCATGACTAGTGAGGAACTGAAGGCATTTAAAGGAACCACAAAGAAAGCTAGAAAGGCTAGCAAAGGCAGAGCCGGAAAGTAGATGAGAGGCACTATCCCATGCCTACAAGTCCCAAAATCACCCTCGCCACAACCATCTCCAGAGCAGTCATCGACAGCAGCCACTCCCACAGTACAACCTATTCGTATCAGATTATCAAGACCAGTTGTAACGGAGGGCACCACCAGTACTGTTGCACCCCAAGCAGCCACAACCACAGAACCTATCACCACAGCAGTTGAAATTCCCACCACCATTGGTGCGGAAGCGTTCTCTCTTCCAATACCCCATTTAGAAGCAGAACAAACAGCACCACTGGATCCAACTTTTGATTTTGAGATGCCCGATGCATTCTCCAATGAGTTCCAGTTTTCAGAAGGACAATTGTTTTCTCAAGAATTTGAAAGGCCTAGCTACCCTACCACACCCAGGGATCAGCCACAAAGATAGATTGTGTCTAGCTCTGATGACGAAAGAACAGCAACCGATGACGATGAAGGCGATGACGAAGCCAGCCAGGGAACTCAGGAATCCCAAGAGCATGAACAGACAGATGGTCAAGGCCAACAAACAGACACACATGGTGATACAAGTACCCATGAAGATGAAACTTACGAAGCAGCAGCTTACACACTGGCTATTAAGAAGCTGTATAGAACTATGGAAAAAGTTTGGGCACGCAAAAAAATGACCGAGGAAGAGAGTCAAGCCATAATAGAACAGGAACTTGTCACAGGCGGATTCGAAGACGCATACATCAAAGGATTCCGCGAGTTAGTCAAATCAGTAGGCTCCAACGAAGCGCTCAGGTACTTGCAAGAAAGCCACTACCACAGTTTGACCCCCGCCGAGTACGACTACTTTCAAAGCCCGGCGAATACATTCGTGTACCAACAGGAGCACAGTCTTCCGAACAAGCCAGGGAGGCATGCCTCGTCCCCGAAAGTTCGTTGGCAGTAGAAACCATCCTTGTAGATTCCCCACCCCGTGCTACAACTGTAAATACCTCAGTAGTAATTGAAGTACCGACCACCCCAATCGCTCCTCCATCACCGCCCGTCCATCTAGCCTCCCCTCTTCACCCTCCTTCCCCCAGACCAACATTTTCATTCGCCTGTGGCGTAGCAGAAATCGTCTTTACGACCACTCAGCCCACAATTCCTACACCCATTAGACCTAGTCTACCCCCTCACACATCCACCTTTCCAATCAACCCATTCCTCCATCCAGCTTTTCCATCCTTCCCCACAACTCCAAGACCCCTTTTTCCATTCCCACCGCCCTTAACCTTCTCCCCAGTCTCACCTCCCCGACCCACTATAACCCCTTTTTCCCCTTTTCACCCAGCTGCACCAGCCAGTCCCCCTGTAAATTACTCCTCAACCTTTGTAAATCCCGTATTTACACCAGCACAAGCACCCACGGTCACACCCATATTCACGGTCACTGCACTGGACACGTCCAATGACATGGACATCTCACCACCCACTGCACCATCACTCACTTCACTCACGGCACAAACATTTTTAGGCACATCACAATTTTCAACAATCACTACAGCATCCACCTTCCCACCCCCATTCCCCGTTCCCTTTGCATCTACACCCACTGCATCTTCAATTAGCACCCCATTAATACTATCACCCACTGTAGATAATGCATTTCGACAGATGTTCATGTGTATGACGCAAGTAAGAGATGAGTTCACATCTCTTGGCGATAATTACCAGCAGCTGCAGAGGACAACCACCGACTTACAGTCGCAGCTTAATTTATTGTCGATTGAGAATGCCTCACTGAACAGCCGATACCAGGAATTACGAGAGGCATATCACAAATTAGAAGTAGAAAGTGAAGACAAAGCTAAAGAAGCCACTACTGACTTGGATAACTTATTAAGAGCCCAGTCAGTCCGCAATGCAACGCTAACACGAAACATGGGCTTACTAAGGAGACATCTAGCAGTAGCAAAGGAGGAAAACCAGCGCTTACAGGACCAGAATCGAGAAAACTTAGAAGCGGCCCTAGACCATCCAGATCAACCACTCAGTCCTAGTCAGTTCAAAGCCATTCCCTCAGACTCGATGAGGATGCTGCTAGAAGATCATGTAAGACTGCTAGATGAATACGATCGCATGAACGAGGAGTTACAGAAACTCAAAGAAGATCATAAATTACTCCAGTTACGAGCACCGGCACACCAAGACATACAAGCACCTGTGGACCCCTCTCCTGACATCTTAGAGGAACTCAACGCATTACGGGCCCAGGTATCGAACCTTGAATCAAGGATTGCAGTATATGAAGCACCACCAAGGCCAGATTCCCCACCTGAGCTTCCAACTGAGGAAGAAACTGTCACCATCCCGGTGGAGGAAACATTTGAAGAGGCGTACGAGCCACAACCCATCCCAGGCAGACGCGTCACGGTCGAAGGCCAGATGACTTACGAACTCCCGACACCCGCGTGGATGAAGACAATTGAGGAACTTGGGACAACACACTCAGCTAGAGTAGAGGCACAATTACATGCCATGGCGATGATCGAAGAAAGAATTTTAAAGTCTCCATTCTTTGCTCATTTGGCCCCACGATGATACATATCTGGGCACGAGCTACAGTATAAACCGTATTTTATGTTAATGGCCGAATACCAATTAGCCATTGAGAAAGAGACAGGTAAGAAACCATCGCATGCGACTCAGTTCGAGGAGGACGATTTGCCACTAGATGCGCAGCAAGGAGAGATCTATCAACCAGAGTGGCGAAAAGATTTACTACATAAGTATCCAGAAATGATGAGTACATGGGTAAAGGCACCTTTGCATTTAAAGTACAACCCATGTTGGGGACCAGTACCACGACGCCGCTGCTGGACTACATTTGCTATTAAGGTACAAAACAATAAGCAGTGCCAGGACTAGTTGAATTACCCCTATTTTAAGCCACCCATCGAGTTACCAACTGTTGGCTACATGATGGCTACAATTCGCCACTGGCTCCCTAGATTAAAGCATATGGACGATATAGCGGCGCATATGACTATCAAAATCTTTGACATGATGCAAATGATTTTTAAATTCTTCCGACGCGTCAAGGCACCTCATGTCAACACCCCGGGCTTTGAGCATGGCAATTTCGATCTGGTATATGATATGAGTACAACACCATCGCTACGGGTGTGTTATGCCTGGCATTGCAGAATAAAGTACCTATCGGCGTGCTACAAGCAGACATTCGAAGAGATGGTCACAACCGGCTTCTAGGAATACCATTCAGAGGTATTCATAAGCAGATCTACACATTTATTACACTTATTTGCCTGTGAACGAATGGTCTATTCCACACACTATCCGCTCCCGCCACCGAAAGAACCACAACCAATAGACTGGGAGAAACTCGAGGCCGATCTAGCCCGAGGCATTCGTATCTCCGAGCACACCCTCGCTCAAGACCTCCTACAGAACTATATCCGGCAGACCTCACAACAAGGTTCTGTCAGGGACAACAGAAGCGAGAGGGAGGGGGGTGTTGGAAGCAGCCAGAGGCATAGAAGACGCGGAAGCATGTAACAACGGAGCAGTGAGCCAGTGGAATCTTTTTTCAAAGAAACATGTTTTAGAAATACTTTTCAAAAACCTCCAACAGTGATTTTTATCACTATTGTAACATATGTAACATAGAAAAACCCTTTTCTTACTTTCTAGCTCCATTTTGTGCAAGCTGAGGAGTCCTCGAGCTTGAGGAGCTTAGGTAGAATGAGCGTATCAATTTTCGTTATTTTTAGACACCGTTTACCCTTTCAAATAGCATCTAGGACCTATTTTTTAACTATGCCGGTCACTAGATGTGAAACCGGTCAAAACTAGTATAGAAACTATAAAAAGAGCTAGAGAGCTCATTTTTGGGGTTAGCTTGTTTGAGTAGAGAAGAGATTAGAGCTATTTTGAACTTGTAAGAGTGTTCTTGAGTAATAGAGTTAATTTCTCACCTTCCATTGTGCCTTGCTTGTCTCTTCGTTGTGTGCGTGTATGTGTGTGTGCATCTCTATGCTTCTCACCTTCACTCTCACTTCATCTCACATTCACGATCTTCATATCACTCCTATCTCTTCCGCGGATTGACAATTAAGGAGGTGAAGCTTCTTAACGTGGTTCTCACCATTGTGCTAGAGCAACAATGAGATTGATCATATTGATTGGGTATCCCCCATTGTAGTGGTGCCCAAGAAGAATAGGAAGTTGCGAGTGTGTATCAACCTTAAAAAAGTTAATGTTGAACCCCGAAAAATGTGTATTCATGGTAGATAAAGGCAAGATCTTAGGTCATTGTTTCTAAGAACGGAATATCAATAGACGAGGACAAAGTGAGAGCCATTGTAGAATTGCCAAGGCCAAGGAACGTTAAAGAGGTACAAGCCTTTATGGGCCATTGTGGAATTATCGTAGATTTATCCACATGTATACCATCATAGCTAAACCTCTTTATGCCTTGTTGAAAAATTTTGAGTGGAACGACGAGTGTGAAAATTCCTCAATGAGTTGAAGAGACGACAACACCAATACTCACCACTCCTGATTGGAATAAACCATTCCATGTTCATGTGGATGCATCCAATCATGCAATAGGATGTGTGCTAGCACAACCCACAGGTGAAGGAAATCTAGATTTGCCTATAGCATACACGAGTAGACAACTAAACGCAAGAGAACAAAACTACACAACAACTGAAAGAGAAGGCTTAGGTATGGTATATGCTGTGAGGAAGTTTAGACACTATCTATTGGCCAACAAGTTCAAGTTTTACACTAATCATCAAGCTTTATTATATTTGGTCAATAAGCCTTGCAATACATGATGCTTAGTAAGATGGTTCCTCTTCCTAATGGAATATGACTTTGAAGTGGTTGTTAGTAAAGGTAGAACCCACCTCAGGGCAGACCATCTTTCTCGCATCACTTCAGGAGAGTCACTGCAAGGAGTGTCTGATGAGTTGCTTGATGCTTATCTTTTCAATTTAGAAGTTGTTCCTAAATGGGAAAATAAGTTAGTACCAGTCCTAAACTTTAGACCCACACATAAGGATGTGAGAACAAATAAAGAGAAAATTGTAAAATCACAAAACTATCAAATATTGGCAGAGATTATGTACAAACAAGATACAGAGGGTGTATTAGTTTGTTGTGTCAAGGAGGATGAACATAGTAGTTGGTTGTGACAAGCCCATGAAGGATTGCTAGGGAATCACTATTCTAAACAATGAACATTGCAAAATTTGAAACATTTAGGAGTGTATTGGCCTATTATGGATAAAGAAATACATGAGTGGATTAAGAATTGTCCAATGTGCCAAGAAAAGCCTCCACTGGAGCATGCCACCCTTTATCACATGTCATTAATTCTAGAATGGAGTGCTCCATTGGTAGAATTTATGAGATCAAGAACGTTACCTAGAGAGGCTAGTCTAGCAAGGAAACGAAGCATGGAGCAAGAGGCTCAGGACTATACCTTAGTAGGAGACAACCTATATCAAAGAGGCAAGGATGGTTACTTAAGACTGTGCATTCACGAATCAGACTATTTGAACGTCTTAGAAACTGCACATAGTGGCATTGTAGGTGGACACTTCAATCCTGATTGATTAGTTAAGACCATTCTATTCTCAAGACTTTGGTGGCCCACTCCTCATATGGATGCACATGCCTATGTGAAGAGGTGTGACACATGCCAACATACACAATATCCGATTCGAACAGATGAGATGCCTTTGAGGCCAATGATGGGAGGATGTGCATTCCAAAGTGGGGCATAGACTTTGTAGGTCCTATTAACCCTCCAACTAGAAACTCCCATGTAGAGTACATTATTGTAGCCACAGATTGCCTTACAAAGTGGGTAGGAGTAAAATCCACAATGAAGAATGATGCTCAGACAATGGATACGTTCTTATTTGAGAATGTGTTCACTAGATATGGGTTACCAATAGAGTTAGTAAGTGATAGAGGTACGCACTTCTTGAATGAAGTTACTGAAAACCTTCTCCAAGAATTCTTGGTGATACATAAGAAGTGTGCCTCCCATCATCCACAAGCTAAGGGACAAGCCGGGAGCACAAATAAGATCCTATGTAATGTATTGAAAAAATTAGTAAACAATAAACACTCTGATTGGTATAAACGACTTCATCATGTTGTTTAGGCTTACCAAGTTGCCTATAAAATGGTAGTCAATGCCACCCCATTTCAAATGGCCTTTGGACAAAATGTTGTGCCACCATTAGATTTCCTAATACCAACTTTAAAAGTAGCCCAAGAGCATGAGTGGAATGGACATGAGTTTTCCTCTAGGATCTTTGATCTAGAATGCTTAGGTGAGATGATGCTATGAGCGACAACAAGCATCTATGCTACAAAGAAAAGACAAAAGGCATACTTCAATGCACACATCAAGGATAAAGGATTGAAAGAGGGAGATCTGGTGTTAGTTTATACACTCAAACAACATGCACAAAAATTGGAGAAACGAGGATATGGACCCATGATCATTAATGGAATTTCCACTAGTGGTGCAGTTCAATTGACCACTCTAGAAGGTGACATCTTCCCAAATTATACAAGTGGATGTCTAGTCAAGCTATATCAAGAACCTCTTACGGAGGATATGCTAAGGAGACTCAACACTGCTAAGAATCAAAAAGAAGAAGAGATAAGGGTTAGAGAAGAAGCACAGGCAAAGGCCAAAGAGCACATTAGGAAAAATAAGTTAAGGTGACTAGGCCTAGATGTAAATCCTGAAGCCCCACGATATCACATGACCATGTGCCAAACATCAATTGCTTCTTGACCCTTTGTGACCATAGAGGTAGGACTAGGAAAGAATGGAAGGACTGTGAGAGCCTTGATTGACTCAGGTGCAGCAACTATGCAGTTAGAGTCTCATATTGCCACGACCTTCATTTGAACATCAATCCCATAGAAGCCTATCTCATAGGATTGGGAGGTGTGGAAACCCCTTTTTTGGGTGAGGTAGAGCTTCCCATATATCTTCAAGGTGTTCTAATGAGATTCAAAATGCTAGTGTGTCAAGATGAGGATCTTACGGAACCACTTGTCTTGGGTCAAGATTGGATCTATGGCCATGCAGTCAATTTAAACGTAAAAATTCAACTTCTTCAAGTTTGGGTACATGAACAATGCATTACATTAGAATTAGGGAATTGCATGCTCACAAATCTAGGTGTCACACATTCTCTTAGTTCTTCTAAGACCAATCTTATAGAAGAAGATGTTGTATGTGTCAAAAGCTCTATGATGTAGCAGTCAATCATGGAAGAACACGGTCAAAGGTGAGTGGATCTCTCTTCTTCTTCAAAGACTAATGCAGCCATAGTAGTTCCACCACAAAGGCAAGCACAACAGTTCAAGACAACTGCTATATCAAATAGAAAGACACCATTCAACAAGAAAGCAGTTTCGGGCATGAAGCTAATCTGGGTACAAAAAGGAGGACAACCACCGGCCTTGCCCCCAGAATTCCCATCCAAGCAAGCCAACCAGACTAGAAGACCAACGAAGAAACTAGGACAAGCTCAACCACAAGATATCCGACAAGTTTGGGTGCTTAAGAAATTAGTTGCAGCTCAACAAGGACAATTACAAATATGGGTACCCAAGAAGCTCTTAAAGGAATATAAAGAAATTCAATTCTCAATATTTGGCAAATGTTGCTTTGAAGAGAGGAGACAGGATCAGGAGCTCAAAGAATTTTATCAGTGGACCATCAACACGGACATTCATCGACAACGAAAGACTAGCCCATGGTCCATCACAATGTTGGGTGTACAACATGAAGAGATAGACATCGATCGACCATTCACCATGGTAAGAATCCTTACTTTGGCAACACCATAACCATGATAGATTAGGAAACCTCTTCCTCAGCATAACTTTGAGCACTTAGCTCAAGACCTCCAATTTTTGCACCATACTTTTGCCAATGCATTTTTCAAGTACGCATGCATAGGGCCACATTACAAGGCCATGCACAAGGCATATAATTCCTTCAACCCATGCACTAACACACTTACCCATCACTCATTATGGGTTATGAGTACTTGGCATGACTACTATGAATATCATCTTTGAAAGATCTAGAGGATATTAAGGTTATAGCAACAATAGCAACAAAGCAATCCACGATCAATAGCTACTCCAAATCAACATGGACAACCTCTTTTGAGCACCTAGCAACTTTTGAAACTTCACAAATATATCTTCATGCAAGAATCCAAGGATGAAGTATATACGAAGGGACTACAACTTTCAAAGTGACAAATGAAGAACCGGACAACCGACCCTACTACATTTGGAAGATAGATGGTTCTTCTTCATACAGGATGGACACTACCTCTCAAAGTGCTACATGGAACAACCACTACAACTAGGGTCTGTTAGGGGCGATAGACTCAAGAGGGAAGGGGTGTTGTTAGCACTCAAGGTCACGAACGAGGCGCAAGAACATGTCAAAGAAGTGGACTCACAAGAAGAAGGAGCAAGTAGGGAGCTCCAAGAAGTACATGTCAAATTTTCAGAAGGAATCCCTATAAAATAGTGATTTTCATAACAAAAAATCATTGTAAATATCATTTCTCCTTTTTTCAACTCCATTTTGTTCAATCCAAGGAGTCCTCAAGCTTGAGGAGTATTAGAAGTAGCTACCTACCAATTTTCATAATTTTTAGACTCCGTTTGAGCCCTCAAATAAGCCCTAGAACCTAATTTTTAACTAGGTCGGACACTAGGCCTAGACAGGGCCAAAACTAGTCCAAAAACTATAAGAAGAGCTAGAGAGCTCATTTTTGAGGTTAGCTTGTTGTGGATTTGAGCTTTTGTAAGAGAAATCTTTTGTAATCAAAGCTTTCCATTGTTCCTCTCTTTGATCTTGCCTCGTGTGCATGTGTGTGTGTGTCTATGTGTGTGCATGCTAGTGTGCTTCTCACTCACACATTTGTGCCTTCACATGCTCACAGTCTTCATACCAATCCTCACGTCTCTGTGGATTGACAAGTAAAGGAGGTGGTGCTTACGCTTGAGCTATAGACAACCTCAACCCATAGTGATCCAAGGTTTTTGTCTGAATTGTGGAAAGGAGCATCTCCTTAAATATTGTCCTAAGAATCCACCCAACATGCAAAAGATCACTCCAATCAACGTCATTATCTTGGTCATAGAATCCTATGGAAGTGTGACTAATATCGCCCCTATACATGCAGTTACTAGAGCATAGGCTCTATAGAGGACTGTAGACATAGATTACGAAAAGAAGTCTGAGGTTGGTGATTCGAAGAGCATAGGTAAAAGAAGGAGGAGATCTTGGAAGGATAGCCGAGAAAGAATGCAACAAAAATGGGCAAGGAAACTGTGTGAATTTGAAGAGAACCTTAAGCAAACCAAAAAAAAAAGTTGAAATTGCATCTCAAACTCCCTCTCAGTCACCACCATCATGCAACCCATTACATCAAATCCCACCATCCCTCCCACCCAAACCCATAGCAGGATCATTCTTAGTAGATCCTACTCTAGAAGGGATGGACATGATGTTCAAGGCCTATCAAGCTCAACTTCAAGAAGAGCCAAAAGTGGCTTAGTTTAAATGTTATCCTTGAGCAAATTTCCAAGCTTTGTGCAAAAATGATAGAACTAGCTCGAGCTATGTTTTATTGAAGCCATCTTTTTAATCAGAGAAACTTAGTGAAACAGGAATTACATTTTGAATGACCTTTGGAGAGATTAGAGCAATTGGGATCTAAAACCAAAATTTTAGCTACTCTAGAGGCTCAAAATAGTGGAAATGAAAGAATAAGCTTACCACCATAGGAAGCTTATGTTCCCAATTCTATGAATGATGGAATTCTTTCCTCTATAAACCACTACTCCCAAGAGTTCTTGAGAGAGATACAAGAGGAGAAATGGGCCAAGGAAAGAGAGATCCTCCTCCTTTCCAAGAAATGAATGATCTTCATGATGAATTCCCTAAAGACATTCCCTCTATTTATGGAGAGCAAGAAGACATGCAATCCAATGAAAGAATAGAATTCGAATCTAATTCTGTATAGAAATTGCATCATTTCACAAGCCCTTGGGAATCTAAGTCTATTCAGATGAGAGCTTCCATAGTCACGATTAGAGAGGATGAATCTGTTCTACCTAGGAACACCAAAGTAGTTAAGAACACTCATGCAGTGACATCTCATTTTAGAGGAGCTACTAAGGATCAAACTTGAATTTTGGAAGCACATCACAAACCAACTATTAGAAGTTGTTAATTCCCACTCTTTTGCGAAAACTCAAAAGAAGGTACCAGAGATAACTATAGACAAGATAGGAGATATGAGGGAAGGAGAAGAAGGAAATATTTATCTACCTATCACCTACCAGGGCTATACAATGAAAACAATCTTAGATTCATGAGAAAAAGTTGTCATTTCCACCACTTCCCTGTAGATATGTTGGGGCAATACAACTCTAAGACTTACAAGAATGAAGCTGCAAATGGCAGATGGACATACAGAGAAGCTATAGGGTTTCTAAAAGGGATAATTCTCACTAACTATGGTGTAGAGTTTGAACATACATTTCACATATGTGAGTTTGGAAAGAATCATGTCTACAAGATGATTTTAGGTATGCCATTTATTAGGCAATTGCACATAGTGTAGGATTGGGGAACCAATTCCTTATTCTTACAACACTTAGGGGTAACTAACAAAGTCAATCTCAAAGAATATTCTGATAGAGACCTACCACCCGTGTAATAGAACCAAATCCATAAATCATAAGACGAGACAAAATCTGAGCATTCCATAGGATCATATTCTTCATGGATTGTTGAACTTGAGTTAGAAGTGTCTCAATTCTAATAACTTAGTTGCACATTTAGTGCTACCCAGTTGAATATTTAATAAGTCTACTAACTTCGATATGTATTGAGATGGATTTTTCTCTATCAAAAGTTGTTGTAAGTAGTTATAGATGGATGTTACCTAAAATTCATGTGATTTAGTCATTGTATTCATGTGTACTATATTGATCTTTTCTATTTAAAAGAGAGAGAAAGAGAGAGAGAGAGAGAGCACAAAAAGAAGAGAGAGCTAAAAAAATGATTATATGATGATTTTCTCCATAATTTATCAAGAATCTATGGTATTCCTAGTTTTGTCTTGTCACTCTGATTACATTCCTATTTTCTAACTCTTGTTCTATTCAGTCTATTCTAAATCATTGTGTTTTTGCTAAGTCTGATATTCAAAGCACTGGACATAGTGTTTTAGCATAGAGATTTTACACTCTTCAAGATTCTTGTATGTGTTGTTGAACCCCAACACATTTGGTGATCCTATTGATCTTTTCTTGTATGAGGCAAGAGATGAATGTCACAACGAGCATGGAAATTTGGCAAAGTGTACTATACAAGGGGTGAGTTTTGGCTACTAAATTGGATTCATGATATGATTAGGAGGAGTGATACGATAAGCTCAAAGACCAAAGCAATCAAGAAACTATCGAAGATCAATAAAGTGAGGGTTCTATTGTAGTAGAAGCAAGGCTAGTGCAAGGATATTTAGGAGTGTTAATCTTGATAGGCGGGAGTATAGGGACAAGAAGATGACTCCAATTTGACCCACTTGGGGGGATTACCATGCAAAGATCTAGGAGTTCTCCTTAGTCAACTAATATGGTGCAACCACCCCCTAACCCCAAAGTCAAGGAAGCCAAATTCAGAGGAGGATCCAAAGAAGATGCAAATATTCATGTTGCTCAATTTGAAAGTAAATGGATAGCCAATGGTTATGCAGCATTGTATGGGGATGTAATTAAATTATAGTAGTTTGTGATGACACTAGAAGGTAAAGCCATGATCTTGTTTAGCCAGTATGCCATTGCACATTTTGCTAATTATAATGCTTTAAGACCAGCATTTTTACAAAGATTTAGAAGGGAAAAGAATTCAACACATATTCTTAGAAAACTTAGAGCAATTTGACATAAGAATATGTTAATGACGGATTATGCGCAGAAGTTTTCAATCTTGATGAATAGTTTGTAGGGAAAAAAAAGTCCTACTAATGAGATGTTAGCTAGATATTTCTTGAAATGATTAAGAAATAGTTTGAGGAATGTGGTGGATAGCATAGATATTGCAAGTGGATTCAAAGTTTTAGTGTTGGATGCTACCAAGGTAGAAAAGAGATTTGGAAGAACAAAAGGGAAGTATGGAAAGCATGAGAATTTTGAATCAAAGGAAGAATTCGAGACTACATTTGATTTAGGTCATGATGCAATAGATAGAGATTCAGGTAGTGAGGATAAGGAAGTTCAAATAAGGAAAAACCACAAGGCAAAAGGTAAGCATATCAAAGAGCAACATTTGATCAATAGATTAAAGAAGTATGGGTATTTTGTGCTTCCACCAAAGGAGAAAAAATCTTGTGAAATTTGTGAAAAGGAAGGGCATAGTACGGCTCAATGTTGGTATAACCCAAAAAATAGAGGCCAATCTTCGAGGTGTGAAGAGAGAGGCAAAGGAGAAGCAGTAGCAAATCAGGCAGTTTGTAATAAAGTGATAGGAAGGAGATGATTGAACCACAACCTTGACAGATAGGAGATGGTTGAACTACACCCTAAGAGAGAGGATCAGGAAGTAATCCTCAACCCTGGCTTTTGGGGCAAGTGGTTAGCCCATCACATTCCTAACCAAGAGGTTGTGAGTTCAATTCCTTACTTTGGTATCAGAGCCTAGGAAGTAGGCTTGGGCAAGGTGGAATGATCCAATGGCCTCTCACAAAGGCGCTTGAGCATCCTCTATGTGAAGGGGTAGGAATTGTGGAACGCACATGCGTCAGTTTCAATGATGGACCTAACAAAGATTGAGGTGTATCTCTCAATCCGTAGGACGGATTGAGGCATGTAATATATCGTTGGAAAGCTCTTGGAACAAGTTTCCAATGAGCTTTGGGAATCCTTGGGTGGCACTTGATTGAGGTTCAAGATACCAAGCATGGGTGAGAACAAGGTTCAAGACTGAGGTTGAGAACAAGGGCTCGAGACACCAAGGTTGCGAACAAGAAGGTTCAAGACACCAAGGTTGGGAGCAAGGGTTCAAGAGACCAAGGTTGCAAACAAGGTTCAAGAAACTATGCGAGGTTGAGGGACATCAATTCAAGGGTACCTAGTGAGTTCAAGGGGCTGATCACCGAGGCTAGAGGGTTACAAGAGCAGATCATTGAGGACAATGATTGACTAAGGGGGGAAGAATGTAATAAAGTGACAGGAAGGAGATGATTGACCCTAAGAGAGAGGATTAGGAAGTAATCCTCAACCATGGCTTTTGCGGCAAGTGGTTAGCCCATCACATTCCTAACCAAGAGGTTGTGAGTTCAATTCCTTACATAGTTCTAATTAGGGGACAAGAAGGATTTCAAACACTAAGACTATGAAGGCCTCCATGGCAAGATACTAAAAATCAAGAAGGTAAACCAGCAAGAATAATGCCATGAGTGTATTGCTCTACTCTAGATCATTGGATAGGGGCGAATTTCCCATTGTGGGTTAAGCATAGGGAAGAAAGAGGACTTCTAATGATTAGATACAATCAAGCAAACTAGCAAGTGCATACTCACGATAGCAAAAACAACCAGAAGCTCAGAACAATGTGATTGTAATTGAATTATCTGAGGAGAAGGAGCAGGTTAGTCGGATGCCTACAATTTAGGTACATAAAAAGAAAGAACACATTGAAAAATGGAGTTGTGATTGGAAGCAATGTTCAAGAATGAATGAAGTTGAAGTATTGGCCATGAAAAGTTCTAAAAAAAAGGGGGACCAATATATTGGAGGGAGCAAAAAGGAATCAGGGACTAGGTGCAAAAACAGATTCAACAGAATCATGAGAATCGAGAGGTACCTGACTCGCATAATGAAGATATGTTGGTTCCTTGACAAATAGACAATAATAGGATCAAGACACAAACAAATCATTGGTTTGGGGTACTCATTAATGCTCCTTGATAATGTTATCAATGGTTAACAATATTGATCTTGCATATGTGGATTTCATTGTACCTGTTATTAAGGCCCAGTATCATGAGAGAATGTTTAAGGAAGTATTTTTAGATGGTGTGTTAAAGGTAAACATCTTACTCGAGAGGATCTACAAAGAGATGAGGGTAGGAGACTTAGCTCTAGCTTTGTTTTAAGTTAAAATGGTTGATCAAACAAGGGTACAACCCTTAGGGATTTTAAAAAAGCAATAAATATAAGTGTCAAGAATGAGTTTTTTAGTGAACTTTGTGATGATTCAGATGTTAGAATCAGCATCTCCTTATGAAATATTGCTAGGTAGACCTTGGTTTAGGATTGTTAAAATTAAGCAGGATTGGAGCTTGAATGTGGTAGTGATAACCAAAGGTAGAAGAAAGGTAACAATACCAACTCATGTGAGGAAAAATATTTCACTTAAGGAGTAACCCTTGGTTTCCCAAACTATTACCTTAGCTAGGGAGGTTGAGGATGATGAAGAAGAGGATTTTTTGAAAGTCGATCCAATAGTCATGCCATTATTTGAAGTTGATGTTGATAATATACTACAACACGAGAGAATTCCAATGAAGGAAACAGTTGAGGCATTACCAAGTCATAAAATAGAAGGTAAAGAACTCAGCAAGCTATTGAAGATGAGAACTAAAATTTTGACTAAGGAAAGAATGGAGCAAGAGGAAAGGGATGTTAAAGAGATGGTGAAGAAGATTTATGACAAGAAGTATGAGATGTCTAATAGGGTAAAAGAGGATGATCTACAAGAGCTTCATTTGGGTACGGAAACTGACCCAAAGGTGGTTAAAGTTAGTATGCACCTAGAATGATAAATTTTGGAGGATCTAGTTAGGTTATTGAAAGAGTATATAGATGACTTTGCATCGGAATATTCTCAGGTGAAGGGTATAGATTCAAAATAACATCAAAATCGGATTAATTTAAGAACACATGCAATACCAATAGTACAGCAAAGATAAAGGATGAATCCAAATTTTGCAAAGCACATTAAGGAGGAAATAGATAAATTATTGGCGGTTGGGTTTATCAAACCTGTGAGCTAAGTAACATGGTTGTCATCGGTAATTGTGGTACCTAAGAAGAATTGCAAGCTGAGAATATGTGTGGATTGTAGGAAACTTAATGCAACAAAAATAACATAACCTTTTCCTATATCGTTCTGTGATGCAGTACTTGATGCAGTAGTTGGTCATTGTGTTGACCTAAGTACCAACTTAGGGACTTGTGGAGAAAGAGACTATACCTCAATCCCCTCTCAAGTGCATATAGTGGGGATACACGCTTTTAATTATCAATCCAAAGAGTATACAAACCTAGCCGAGTGTATGAGGACATGCAATCATGTGATGATCAATGCAAATGAACTACTGAAAGAGTGCAAACAAGGCAAAGACTTATCCAAACAAGCTTAAACTGTTGGTCATGGTGTCACGATACTTGGTGCAGCAGCCGTCAGTATTTTAGACTTTCTCCCAGCTCCGAACTCCAAATATAGCAAATAGCATATGCGTTTCGAAGCTCTTAAGAAGACGCATCCAATGGCAGTGGTTTCACTCAATTCTGACACTCCTACTTCAAGTTATGAGTAAAATACTGAGTCACGGGAAAACTTTCCTACACTTCAGCACTTCCTACACTTCGCACACACCTTACCTACAGCAAATAAACACTTTCATGGATAGACAACACTCCCTCACACTCTTTCCAAGCAATACACATGCATACAAGCTCACAAAGAAGAAGATACAGAGTGAAGAAGATACAAATTCGAATTTCTGTGCTCTCTATTCTCACAATGGCAAAAAGTTCTTTACAAAGAGTCACATTTGACTTATATACTTGTGCCCTAAAAATGGTCCTTTCACACAAGAGACCGGCACCTTATTTACTAAAAGACTAATTTCCTACTATTTTACATGGGTAAATCTCTAATCTTCTGTGGGGATGCATCTAGAGGACTCCTCTAGTGCATTTACAACGGAAAATATATTACAAGAATGGTTATGATACAAAAATATGATGTCCAAATCGGAAAAATTTTGGGGCCCGTCTTTTTCTCTGCTTTGTGCTCTCTTTAGCTCTGCAACACTCTCCCCCTCTTTGTCTCTGTCGTCCCTTGACAGGCTTTGCTTCTTGTCTTCAGCTTGTTGTCTGCACGCATCCAGTGGTCGAGGAAGCAATAAGGACTGTTAGACAATTGGGTATCTTATCTGAGGTTTGTCCTTTGCTTCTATTTTTGGCTTACTTTAAGAGTTCTGAATACACGCACCCAGTGGTCAAAGAAGCAATAAGGATCGTTAGAGAATTTGTTATTTTGTCCGATCTATGTCCTTTGCTTCTGTTTTTGCCCCTTGGTATTCCGTATATCACATATCTGGGTTGCTGTATTCAGTTGGGTTGCCACACACGCCACCAGTGACCTATGTCTTGCTTGTGGTACTCTGATTTGTCCTGGTTGCAAACATGTGACCCCGTTGTATTGCTTTGAGCCTGTTTACTTTCTTCCACCGTGCAGGACTTGGATGATTCGCGTTGTTGCTTGATGTGTGCCCCTGCGGGGCTCTGTGCAGAGATGGGTGTTGCGCCCCTGCGGGGCTTCTTGCAAAGATATGTCTTCAGATATTTCTTTTTAATGAAGCTGCTTCTTTTGTTGTCTTCTTCTTTTCTTTCTTTTACTTGATTCTCCCTCAACACTGCCCCCCTCCTGGACTCTGTCGTCCCCGACAGGCTTTGATAAGCGACGGGCATATGTTTTATATACTTTTTGCTCTGTATCATTTAGGAAATTAGCTTCATGTATCATGAGTTGTTTCCATTGTTCTGCCTTCACACCGTTATTGGGTGGCTGTCTGTGATCTGCGAAGAAGCTAAGTTCATATGCCACTAATCTGGCATTTAAATTTGACGACATCTTCAAAAAGATTTCTGAATCAATCTCAAAAAATCCTGTAAAGAAAGCTTCTTCAAAAGTCTGCATATATACACTTGGCAAGAACATTAATCTGGAATAATACGCCATTATTGTTGGTCGGCTAGGCATAACTGATAGATCAAAAATGAGGATTTCTGTGCCCTGATTAATGCCGATGAAATTCAAAAAAGTGTAGGCCACATGCTTGAATACCTTCAAAACTGTAAGTATCATGCTAAGTATTTTATTGGTCATTTTGACGGTTAAGTCGGGTACGGTCGCATAATTTTGCAGCCAAAATTCGATTGTTTTGATCATATACTCTTCCTTTGGCAAGTAGTTATGTGGCGGGCTCGGAAGCATAGAATAATTCAGCCACTGTTTATTTATAGCTCCGCTTTTTTGCAAGTCCAAAAATTCTCTGGTATCCCTTCTGCGTGGTATAGGACAAAATGAAGGGTTTACCTGTAATACATATGGTGCTGCTTGCCAGTGCACCCGTAGTGTGGGATGTTTCTCCAAAAATTTTCTTCTCCAAATTGGTTGTGCAGCTTCGAACTCTTCTTGGCTATATGTGAATGTGTCTTGTTTAAAATTGAGCCGCTCGTCTGGACTCTTCTTTGTAATCTTCTTTATATATCGTCTTGTTTTCTCTTTCAATACTCCGTACGGAATATTGAAAGGCTTCATTATCTTGTCCAGGTCTTTACCTTTGATCTTGGCCTCTTTCATTACCTTAATAACGTCATTTTCAAAATTCTCCGTCAATCAGGACACCACTAGTGCCCGTTCCTTCTGACTTATCTCTGCAGTGTATGGCATCGGATGATCATCATGTATATCCGCCATCTGCTCATGTATTGGAGAATTATTGATCGGGTGAGATGGAGGGCTTACCTCTACCTCGTCAGTAGGATTGTCCTTTATTGGCTCTACTGGTGTCCCGATCGGTGCTTTCTCTTTTATTTGAGTCTTTAATTGTGCTATGCATTCATCTTTCTCTTTTACTTCTTGCATGGCTGCCCTGAGTGCTTCTTTTGCTGCAAGTAACTCATTTTCGATTTCGGCCACATTATCCATGTTTTCACTGTAGCTTGTTGCAAGTTTTCCATGTGCTGTATTTAACTGCTTTTTTAATTCATTAATTTCTTGATTGTGCGTCCGTTCTGATTCTTCTCTCATTGCACGCTCTTGTCTCAGCAAATCTGCATGTTGTGCTATCTGCTCTCTTAATTCTCTTTCTTTGGTTTCTGAGGATTCCTGTTGCTCGATCGGTTCATAATATAATAATGATTTCATTAATTCTTTGTTTCTGCTTCTCAAGGTGTCATTTTCTTCCATGTATAATTTTAGCTGTGTCTCAAGCAAGGTACTTCTAGCTCTCATTCTTTCTTTGTCAACCTCGCTTGCATCATGTAATTTTTGTAATTTCACGAGCTGCTCTTGCAGTTGGTGATGCTGAATGATTAATGATTCATATTGCGTTTTTGTTTCGAGCAACTCATTGCTTTTGGCCGTTATCTCCTTTTGTGCCTGGATGAGTTGTGATGACAGTTGTTCACTCATTATCTGGAATTGATTCTTTTCTCGCATTGCTCTATCATAGTCTGCATCTATGTCCATCATTTGCTGTTGTGTATCCATGGCTGTCTGAATCATTTGTTTTACTACAGGTTTCAGCTGAGCAACATCCACATTGAGCCATGTTTTTGGTATACTCGGTTCTTCTCCGGTTGTGACATCTTTGTTCTGTGTCACATGTAATGTAGTGTCATGGGGCTGCCTAATCTGAAGCTGGATCCTCTGCTCAGCCACCATGTTTTCTTGATTTCCTTGAGGTGTATCATCTGGTACCTCAATCACAATTTGTTCTTTATTTTGTAGTAGCTCCGCATCCTTGTTCACTGGAGTTTGGACTTCCTCTTTGATAGGTAGTTTTACATATGTAGCATTGGTTGGAGCTTCCTTGACACTTATCTTTGTAGTATCATTCAATTGAATGATATGCTCAGGTTTATTAGAATCTTCCACGCTCTTTTTCTTTTCTTCGTGGTTGTCCGGCGTCACTTCGACTTGATTGATTTTATTCCATTCTTCGTCTTGAGTTTCTGTTCTTATATCAGTGTCCAGAGTGTCTTTTCCAGGACTGGATTCTGTGTTGGAACTAGAATCATCTATGCCCAGCTCTTTGTACCTTCCAGGTTGTTTTGGAGTCTTCTCTATACTCCGTTGTTGTTTCTCTTGACTTGCCTGTCTATAATGATGACCTTGAATATTTAGGTTTACCTGCCCTTGCATGTACTGGTGTGTCTCTTCGAGGGCAGCGGAGAGATCTCTCTTTGTAATAGGCATTTGAACCGTCGTGATCTTCGGCAATAGATGTGTTCTCTTTGATTGCGGTGTAGCTTGAGCTTCCTCCTCCCGTAGACGCTTTGTACCCCTCATGGGTTTTGGTGAGCTGGTTCCTGCTTCTTCAACCATAACAACTGCTTTCTTTTTCTTAGGGACCGTAGCGGATTTTGCGTATTTGGCTAGCCCTTCTGATGTCGGCATCTCACGTAAACAATTTTTCATGTCAAGAGCTTCATATATCAGTAATGTCAATGCAGAACTGCCATTCAAAAACTTCTTCTGGCCCCATTTCTTCTGGGCTTCAAATAGTCTTTCTTGGACATAGCCTGTCAGATTCACTTTGTTCCCAATTTGTCTCATGGCATGAGATAATATTTGTACTACAAGCTTCTGTGGTGCCGTGTATCTGTGCATGCTAGGGAAACAGAAGTGTTGGTGCACCAGACGGACAGCATCTTCGATGTCTATTCTGTTAATCTCCACAAAGGATCTTTTCTTAGGGTCATGACATTCCTCCTTAACATTAGTAATTCCTTCTTGATTCCATCCAAAAGCTTTGTTGATCAATTCATGAGTGAATTGAATTGTCTTCCATGTCCCTACTTTATCCAATACTAGTGCTTCTGGAACTGATATTTTTGTTGCCGCAGGTTGCAAGGTATTCATTACTTGTGCACATCTCTGGAAATCTGGAACATAGATCGGCAATTTGAGAAATGCCTCTAGGCCTGCCTGCTTCCATACATCTTCAATATGCGGTAATCCTTGTATTATGGTATTGAAGTCTTGTGACATAATAGGGAAGTAGTGATCCCTATCCATAATCTTGATAGTTGCCATGAAAATGAGTTCCGAGACTGGTTGGTCATCACGAAACCAATGGCCTCTGACTTTTGTTATCAATTCCAATGGAAGAAGCTGGACCTCTTCCTCTTGTGTAGCCTCAGAAGTAGTAGATGCCATCTTCACTCAATATAGAGTATGAATTAGTGGCCATATATTATCAAAACTCCTCCTTTATTTGTTTGTCATATTGCTCCGAGTGAGTAGTGTCGTCCCTCTCCCGTGGGTGTGAGAAAGGTAATACCTGGATTTTTCACATTTTTAGATATTTTCATATTTTTATCTAAAAAGGAAAACAGAAAAGTTAGTTTATAGCCGAAGCGGTTATTATTTTTGGAGTAATTTTCTTAATGTATGTACAAGTGCTCTCCTATTTCCCAAGAGGAAAATGGGCTTGACTATCCTGAAATAGAAGGAATATGTGCTGAATGCTTGGCCTTGTAATGTGGCCCTACTTTGCATACTTTAGGTCCTGACAACTCCATATGTGTGCAATCGGAAGTAGTTGTTTGATGTATGCAGTCTGTCTTGTCTTTCGGCACCCAAATCTGCTTCATTCTGGTGGGATGTAGTGTATTCTCCACCTTTTTGATGAATGTGGTTCTTCTCGTGTTGTATGTCTGCTCTCTCTGATTTTTGAATCTCAGATTGGCTTGTGTAGCAACTGTAGACTCCTTTATTTTCCTGTAGCTATTCTTCTGTGGCTGTTTTGTGTGTAGACCTTGTTGGTTCTTCTTATGTTGAGGTTCCTCATTTCGGTTTAGCTTCTTTGGAGCACATGATTTAGGAATCCATATTTGCGATCGATCCGGTTGAGCGGGTACTACTTTCTTTGGGATCCAAATTGTAGCACTTCGTTGTTGACTTTGGTGCTCAGGATGATTTGCTTTGTTACTTGCTTGTTTGCTCCGCTGTCGATAGTGCTTCTGTCGTCGAAGATATTCCTTCACTTGATCTTTCCTTATCCAAGCTTGTTGAGTGTACGGAATAGGGTATATTTTAATAGGTACAGATTTGAATTACTCCGAGGACTGGACTCTCTTGTGCATGGTGCTTCACTGAGGTTGGTTTCAGATAGATTGACACTCTTGTGACTTGCTAGACTAGAAGATGGTATGCACGCAGAATTCAATGTGTCCGCACATATAGTACTTGACGAAGGTGTTTCTATAGTGCTAGTGAACATACATTCATGACTTTGTTCATTGGAATGAACTTTTTGCTCTATACTAGCGGTTTTGATTGGTCGTTCGTCTAGCAAACTAAATACCTCACGATGTCCTATCCTAGCTGAGATGTATCTAAAGCCAATTGAATGGTCACCTCATATTCGTAAATCCAATCTTGACCTAACACCACATCTTCAAGCAAATCCTGATCATGACACACTACTAGCTTTTGTTCCATAGTGTTGTTGCCAAGATGCAGAGGTAAGGTGATCTCACCTATGCATTGAGTAATCGTCCCTCCTATTCCTATCAACTGTGCCATCGATGGGCGTAATTCTTCCTTGAGTTTCTAGGTCAAAGAAAGTTTGATACAGCTTATGGCAGCTCCTGTGTCAATGAGAGCATCCACTAAATGGTATTCCGTCCCAAATTTAAATATGGTTGCGTTCTCTGTGAACCTAGGTTTTTAGTGGCTCTAACATTAGCCATTGGGATGAGTTCTTCTCCTAATCGATATCTCTCATCTCGCTCTCTCATCCACTCCTTCCGTTTCTTAATTTGTTCTAGTGCTTCCTGTCTCGCTTCTTCTTGTATCCTTTCCTCTTCAAGACGTCTATTCTTGCCCTTGATTAATCGAGATATTTTTTCTTCGGTCAACGGTTCTAGATATTTTTTTACTCGACATCCACTGATGTAGTTTGGTAATACATCCCCGTCTATGGTTGCTAAGCTTATGGCTCCACTTGTCGATATACGATTGATGATTAATGGGCCATATCCCCTCTTCTGCAACTTCTTAGCGTGTTGTTTCAAGGTATATACCAAAACTAAATCTCCTTCCTTTAGATTTTTGTCCTTAATGTGAGCATCAAAGTATGCTTTCTGTCGTCGTTTAGCAGCATAAATGCCTGCTACAGCTTGTAACCTAGTTTCATGAAGCTTCTCTATTTGATCCAATTGAGCTGATAGTTCATGTCCCGTCCGCTCGTAAGTTGTTGCTACTCTGAGAGTGGGAATTAAGAAATCAATTGGCAAAATAGCATTTTGTCCATATACTAAGTTAAAAGGAGTAGTGCCTATGGCGGTTTTATAGGCTACTCGAAATGCCCATAAAGCATGATGTAATTGCTTATCCCAATCCGATCTACCATTGTTAACAATTTTTGTGAGAACTGTACACAAGATTTTATTCGAACTTTCGGCTTGTCCATTGGCTTGTGGGTGATAAGGAGCGGATTTCTTATGAATTACCAGGAATTCATTCAGTAGGGCTTCTATAACTTCATTCACAAAGTGCGTACCTCGATCACTCACAATTTCTATTGGTAGTCCAAATCTAGTGAAAACGTTCTCAAAGAGAAACTTGGCCGTGGTTCTTGCGTCATTTTTCTTAGTTGCTTTGCTTCAACCCATTTAGTCAGATAGTCTGTGGCTACAATTATATATTCGGCATGGGATCCTTTCGCTGGTGGACTAATAGGTCCTATGAAGTCTATTCCCCATTTCGTAAAAGCTCTGGCACTTATCATGGGTCTCAGTGGCATCTCATCTCTTTTAATTGGGTATTTCGTTCGCTGACAAGTATCACATCGTTGCACATATGTCACCGCATCTTGATGTAGAGTTGGCCACCACATTCCCGCAAAGAGGATCATTTTGGCTGTTTTATCTGCAGAGAAGTGCCCTCCTGCAGCTCCTGTATGTGCCATCTCTAAAACAGAAAGATATTCGTCTTCGTGAATGCACACTCGTAATTGGTTATCCCTCCCTCGTTTAAAAAGTTGTTTTCCTATAATGGCATAATCCTTACTTTGTTCTACAAGTGCACGTTTCCTTGCTATAGTGGCTCCTTCGGGGTATTCTTGAGTCTTTAAGAACTTTACCAGAGGCATGCTCCATCTCGGTGCTACTGTGGAATAGCATAGAGTTGAGTTCTCTTCTGGGTTGTGTTCTTGACAAATTTGGCAAGCTGATACATAGTTATGTGCGTCTCTCTGCATGGTCGGCCAATATATGCCTAACCTCTTCATAGTTTGCCATGTTCCATTTGCATTCAAATGAGTTTTCCATTGATTCACATGTGCTTTCTAAAGCCACATTTCTTGTTCCTCTTCTTCTACGCATCTCATTAATAATCCACTTGAATCCTGGTGATACAAACTTCCCGCAATGATATGAAGGTTTTTAGTCTTCCAGAGGTCTTGGGTTTGGTTTGGTGTGATCCCATCTTTAGGTCCATGTGTAAGTATAGGGATCAACTTTTCTGCCCATTGAGGACATACTTCGAGGTTAAAAAGGTACGTATCTGACAGATCATCTGGTACTCCTATGGGCGGTTCTCCATGAGTCATTCTTGATAAGTGATCTGCTCTTATGTGGGTATTTCCTTTCTTGACTACTACCTCAAAATCAAATTCCATTAGCAATAAAAACCATCGTACTAGTCTTCCTGTATTGCAAGGTTTATTGACTAAGTACAGTAGGGCTTGATGATCAATGAAGAATTTGAATTTGTTTGCCAATAAGTAATGTCTGAACTTTTTGACTACGTACACCATCCCTAGGCCTTCTCTCTCAGTGGTGGTATAATTGCGTTCTGCTTGATTTAATTGTCTACTGGCATAGGCTATAGGGTGGTCTAGTTTTCCCGTATCTGCCGGTTGAGCTAAGATGCAACCAATGGAAAACTTGGAAGCATCCACATGAATGTGAAACGGCTTATTCCAGTTAGGTACTCGAAGGATTGGTGCTAAACTCAATCGATTCTTTAACTCGTTGAAGGCTTTCTCACATTCTTCAGTCCAATTAAATTGTGTCAATAATGCATAAAGAGGTCTAGCAATTATGGCGTACATATGTATGAATCTTCGATAGTATCCACAATGTCCCATAAATGCTTGAACTTCTTTAGCAGTCTTAGGTCTTGGTAAATCCAAAATTACCTTGATTTTGTCTTCATCAGTTGAAATTCCGTTTTTAGAGACAATATGTCCTAATATTTTTCCTTGTCTAACCATGAAGACACACTTTTCTGGATTGAGGCATACTCGGTATTGTCTACATTTGGCAAAGATCTTTTCTAGTTCTGGGATGTGCTCTGATCGTATAGCTGAATAAGTACAAAGATCGTCCACATATACCTCCATACTTTTCCTTAGGAATTCTTTGAATACATGGCACATCAATCTTTGGAAGGTAGCTGGGGCATTAGTCAGACCAAAAGGCATGACTTAAAGGCGTATACTCCCCATTCAGTTGCGAAAGCAGTTTTGTGTTGATCCTCAGGAGCAATGGCTACCTGATTATACCCTGAAAAGCCGTCCAGAAAACTATAAACTTCCTTCCCTGCCACCCTTTCCAACAGATGATCCGTAATTGGTAATGGGTAACTATCTCTTATGGTCGCAGCATTTACTTTCTTTAGATTGATACACACTCTCAACTTTCCATTCTTTTTTGGTACAACCACCAACGGTGACACCCATTCCGTGTGCTCAATCTCATATATGAATCCAGCATCTAACAATTTGTCTATCTCTTCCTTTATCTTTGCTGAATACACATCATTGTATGTATATGGTCTTTGTTTAGAAGGTTTGGCTTCGGATGTCATGGGAATTCTATGGGCACATATAGATGGATCTACTCCTTTCAAGTCCTTATAGGTCCAGGCAAAGACATCCCGATATTCCCTTATGAGGCGTATTAACTCTTGTTCTTCTTCCATGGAGACGTCTTGTCCTATGAAAGTACATCGTTCTTCTCCTTCCTCCAACGTTACCACTATCTTCTTGGTTTGTTCTTTATTTTCATAAGCTATTCCTGGCTGTGCCTCTCTTTTAGGCATTTGAATAGCAATTTTCCTCTCTTCTACTTCATATTTCTTGAAGTGAGCTGGCACTTCAAACTGATCTTGTGGTTTGTTTTCTTCATTTTCTGGCTCTTTATCTAACTCCAGCTCTTCTTTCTGTGTAGGCTCTTGGTTGTTTTCATTAGCTGTGATGCTTATTTTTATATCTTCATCCTCAGGTTCCGTTGGTTTTGGCTCCATTTCAATGCTCTCATAGTCCTCCTTCCATTCTTTCTCTATCACTTCTCCTTCTTCAGCCTCCTGAAGAACTACTACATAGAGACTAACGTCGTATCCTTCCTCGTCAATGCATTCATTCATAGTTATTACTTCTTCGTTCACGCATACATCGAGGGTCGCTAAAATCTCCATCCAGCCATGAGGTTCAAACTCTTCATCTAAAAAGACTTGAGGCCTATAAGCTGGATCTTGTACAAACCTGGCTACTCCTTGCCCTTACTGCCATCCCTTTCTCCTATCCTCTTCCTTTTTGGCAGTTTGGCAAATCCATAGATGAGTGTCCTCGTTCATCCAAGATTGGTCACTAGAACCTATGCTGTGAATTGACTGGTCGTCTTCTTCCTTATGAATTTGATTCCATTGTAAGGGAGGAACATCTTGATATGTATAAGTGTGAAGATTTATTCTCGTGGCTGTTCCTTCATGTTGTAGGTATAAAACATCTTTTCCCCAATCTTGCACAACCTTTAGCTGTCTCATGAAAGGTCTTCCAAGTATCATTTCGTAATTGCTCACCCTTTCAAATTGACAAATTGCTAAGGTGTGTTCAAATTCTACTCCGCAGGTGGTGAAAACTACTCGTTCCAATAATCCCAAGGGTCTTTCCGTGTGTCCATCAGCCATTTGTATTTTCATACGCGTTGGTCTTAAAGCTGGTTTTCCCCATTTCTCCCAGATTTCTCTGGTAGCAATGCCTACATCAGCTCCTGAATCTAAGATAGCTTTGGTTGTATACCCCCTAAAGGTAATTGGAAGGCAAGTGTTTCCTTCATCTCCCTCACTAAAATCTCCTACCTTATCCACCAGGATCTTAACTGTGTTTACTTCGTCAGATATCTCTTTTTCCTCTGTCTTGATCTCCAATTGATTGGTTAATTTCTCCTTCAAATGTGGTTTAACCTTCAACAGTTCTTCCAATGTTAGTGTACATGGGATTTTTACTTTTTTAAGGTGTTGTATGATGTCCGAGGTTTGGACTGATGGGTTCGGTTCTTTTTTCCTTATTGAGGGGATGCAATACAATTCTGAATTATGTTCGTACTCTCCTGTATAGTTTGGCAAATCCTTCATTCCATCATCTCCTTTGTCACTAGGATCCATTGGTAAAATTTCTTCTGAATTTAATTCAGGTATTGAATCCTCTATTTCCTCTTCCGCTTCTATCTCTTCAAAAGGTGGTTCAATTCCTTCTACTTTCTTCCATCTGTCCTCTTGGACTCTAGCCCACAAATCTTTAGGCCATTCTCCTTCCACTTCGGGAACAATGGATCCTTCCCTTTTTTCCTCACAATAATTGCCATTCTGTGTCTTACTTACCTCAGGTTTTTCGTGGTCATTGGTGATGATGCATTCCTGGAATTCTCTTTCAGGAATTCGGGTCTTGGGCAATGGCACGATAGGTTTTTCTAAGGTCTGTTGAGCAACTTCTATCAATTTTTTGCAGATCTCCAACCTCTCTTTCTCTAGGTCACCTCTAGGGTATTCTCTTTCATGTTGTTCGATGGTCGGTCCGGCTCTTATTCGTGCCTTGTATGCCTGAATCCACATGGCTAATTCTTCAGGCATGGGATCTGCTAAAACCGATCCTACCTCTTCTTTTTTGTAGTTTTCATTTTTATTCTCTTCTACCTTTTTCTGTTCCTCTTTTGGATTCTGTTCGTTCTTCTCATTTTCCTTTTTCTGAAGTAACTTCTTTTCTTTTATCCTATCTCTACGGTTCTTCCATCTTTGGGTTCTTTTACTTACAACACTTTTTTCAGGCTCTTCCAAGTCTTCAACTCTCTGTGGTGTGGGTGTATTCATCTCTAGGTCACTTTGATTGTGTTCTTTTGGTTTTTCTGGGGTCTCCCTAACTTTGGCTCTTGTTATTGCCTTCAGTGGTACAGTGTATTCCTTATCGCTCCCTGATGACTCGATTACTTCTATCACATTGATTTGCACGTTGGATGTGACCTTGTTGGGGTTCTTGGGGCAATCTCTAAAAAGGTGTTCCTTACCACAATCACTACAGTAGCCTTCCCAGACTCGTTGTGGTGGTGGTGGGTTTGGCAATGTGCATTCTCTAATGTAGTGATCACCTCCACATCGGTAGCATGGTCCTCTGGGTACATGCGGTCTGTTCATGGGTCGGGGTGGTATGGTTGCTCTAGGAGCTGTGTACATTAATGACACATAGTCCTGCTCATATCCGTATGGACTTTCTGGTACTTCCATGCCATAGGCATATGGTTCATACAGTTGTCCATATTCTATCATAGAACTTTCATAACTGGGATATGCTCCTTGACTAGGGTCATAAGATGAGTCATATGGTTCATTACTAGCCAATGGTGTGGCTGGGACTATTGCTCTCTCTAGGTTTTCTTCAGGTTGAGCTATCTTGACTGGGACAACGTTCTGAGGATGGGGTGGTTGTTGTCCTAGTACTGGTTGTGGTTGGGTGTATCCTTGATATACATATGGTCGTGGCACTGGTGCCTGCTGCTGATAGGCTGGGTACCTTCCTGCTTCACCTCCTTGATCTCTCTGAGGGTATCCATAAGGTCTCATATATGGCTGTGCTGGTCTAGCTTGCCTATTATAAGGGCAGTTTTCTGTGCTCTGATTTGTATATTTTTGTTCTATACTGCAATATTGTAGAGGTCCTGGGGCGGTGGGTCTATTATAAGCATAAGTAGGTGGTGGGACTACTCCCCTAGTACACAAGTGAGAAGGATGATCACCTCCGCACTGCATACATTTTCTGAGCATGGGCACTCTCATAGGGTTGTTGGGGTAGTTCCTCTATCCTTGAACGTTCAACTTCTTTGCTACTAAATCGGCTATTTCCTCTACATTGTTTTTATGGATTGATGTGCTACTAGAAGAATCTTCACTTTTCAAACTGCCTTGAGGTATTTTCAAATCTTCTGCTAGGTTGTCTTCTAGGTCTATACATTCCTTCATGCATTCTTGTAAAGTCTGAACTCTCTTTACATATACCAATGATCTCAAAGATCCGTTCAACAATCCTTCCAAAAATAATGACACCATTTTATTTTGGGTAGGTCTCTCTTCTACTGGGCATCTGTCCACATACTGCTTGAATCTTCTTGCTGCCAATCTCACGGATTCGGTAGGGGCTTGCTTAAAGCTATGGATCAATGATGAAGAGTTGTTTTTAATTCCTGACTTAGTGAATTCCTCAATCATTTCTTGGTAGACTTGTTCCATGTTTTGAAAAGTATTAGGGTCCAATGGTTGAAACCATGCTAACGCAGTGTCTGACAAAGTAAGACCAAAGGACTCATATTGGATCAAGAAGTCTTCTACCTGTTCAGCTCTGATAACTTGTTTGAATTCAGCTATATGATTGTAGGGTTCACTAGAGCCATCATAGTGGTTTCTCATGCATTTGGCAACTTGAATTGGCCTTAATCTTCTTCCTGCTTCGGGTGGTCTAGGCATTACTGGGAAAATTGGTCTTCCTATTGGTATGCCTGGTCCTCTGGCTACTGGTGGTCTGACTGGAGCGGGGATTCCATGTCTTGGGTCATTAGTTGGTTGAGGTCGGTAATTAGGGTTATTTGCAGGCATTGCAAACTGCACATGTGGTCTGACTGGGATTTGTGTTTGTTGTGTTTGTTGTGTTTGACCCGACTGTTGATATGAATCATTCTGGGATGTTCCACGTGGGTTTCTTGAGGTAGTGGCTTGATCCCTAGGGGGAAACACTGGAATATTCTGATATTTCAGCTCAGCTCTTTCTAATTCTGTTAAGGGCCAATATCTTCTCTGATTTTTATCCAAATATGTGATGATGGTGGGGAAATCAGGATCTTGTAACTCGTAGATGGTGACAGGATTAGGGGCAGCTTTCCATATAGAGGAATGAGCTCTAAGCAGATGCTCCATCCCATTGATCAAATACACATCCATTAGGGAGTCATCTTGGGGAATCAGGTCCCCTCTCCATATCCTAGCTATAGTAGATCTCCCTCTAGGTGTAGTTACTTGTTCTTCATTCCCTCCTCCATTTAAGTTTGAAGCATTATTTTCTTCACCACGTTCACTAATGTTTTCTGGGTGTTCTGTGACAACATATTGGATATCTCTTTTGTCCATATAAAATCCTCCTACATACTTGACTGCTGGCCTAGGTACTATGTAAGCCTCTGAAGCCTCCTTTAGTCTGGCCACTGGTCTGTTTAGACCATCCATATAAATAGGGATCTCATTTTGGTTAGTGTTCACATACTCCAAAGAGGTCCTATATTCTCCCTCAATGATTGACATCATGCCAATCATGGGTACTGTGTTCTGCATATCCTCTGAAGCCATGGGAATTTCTTCCTCTGACTCACTGGAGGTCTCCGAGTAATGTGAACGGCTACTTGGTTCGGCTACACTACCTACAGAAGAGATTACACTTCTTCGGCTTCCTAGGGTTTTTTCGGATCTCAGGTTCATCCACTTAAAAACTCTGATCCGTCCTTGCAATCCTCTAGCTTCTAGGAATCTTTACTATGGATTGGAATTCTAGAGAAATTTTGGCTGGGAATTGACTGAAAAAGGAATTTTTTCAGATTACGATACTTGACCTCCAAATTCCACGATACACGATCTCTGGCCCAAAACGATACACGATCTTTGGCACAAACGATACTCGATACTTGGCTCAAAACGATACACGATACCTGATGGAAAACGATACTTGATACTTGGGAGAAAACGATACACGATACTTCCCTTAAACGATACACGATCTTTGAAGTGGAAACGATCGACGATACCTGAACAAAACGATACGCGACCTTTGGTAAGTATCGAGATCTCTGAGAAGCGATACACGATACTTAAGCCAAACGATACACGATCTCTGAGTCTGAAACGATACGCGATCTCTGACCCAAACGATACACGATCTCTGACCCAAACGATACACGATCTTTCAACCTGAAACGATACGTGATCTTTGAGTCTGAAACGATACACGATCTACGATCTCTGGCTGAGACGATCTCTGGCCGAAACGATCTCTGGCCAAATATCGCGATCGCTATGAAACGATACACGATCGGAGGGAAATATCGCGATACTCGACCACAGGAGGTCATGATACTTGCTAAGTATCACGATACTCGACCGCGGGAGAAACGATACTTGATCCCTTTTTCAAAATTTTTGCTAAGATTTTTCAAGTTTTGATTACACACAGATGTTTCACAAGGTCTTCTACCCTCTCTTCACTCTCTGTATCATTCAAATCACACTTATAACCTCTACAACTCCTAAACGATACCTGACGCAGATCATTTGTTCCAAAAATTTGATTTACAGAGAAGAGATCACCACACAGCAATAATGTGCTCACCTTGGAGGCTATTCCAACTCATTTATCACTTCCCCTTGCTCTCTGCAGCCTCAGATAGCCTAGTTGCTCCCACACGATACTCGACAGATGCTCTCCACGATACTTGCTCAGAAACACAAGTGACTTACAAAATGACTTTTTTTGGTTTTTATACTTGGGATTTTCTTACTTACTGGAAATAAAGCAACAAAACAAGAATTGAAAGCTACTCTAACTACCTAGCCTACTCCCTCACTCTTCCTATTCTAGGCTAACAACTCACTACACACACTCCAAGAATGAGAAGTAGTAAGTGCGGTTGAAAATGACTTACCAAAGAAGAGAAAATCACCACTCCTCCTCTTGCTTCAATGCCAAAAAGCTACTTACCATCACACGAATGCCTCGGTTTGATTCGTCACTCCCCGGCAATGGCGCCAAAAAGTGTGTTGACCTAAGTACCAACTTAGGGACTTGTGGAGAAAGAGACTATACCTCAATCCCCTCTCAAGTGCATATAGTGGGGATACACGCTTTTAATTATCAATCCAAAGAGTATACAAACCTAGCCGAGTGTATGAGGACATGCAATCATGTGATGATCAATGCAAATGAACTACTCAAAGAGTGCAAACAAGGCAAAGACTTATCCAAACAAGCTTCAGCTGTTGGTCATGGTGTCACGATACTTGGTGCAGCAGCCGTCAGTATTTTAGACTTTTCTCTCAGCGCCGAACTCCAAATATAGTAAATAGCATATGCGTTTCGAAGCTCTCGAGAAGACGCATCCAATGGCAGTGGTTTCACTCAATTCTGACACTCCTACTTCAAGTTATGAGTAAAATACTGAGTCACGGGAAAACTTTCCTACACTTCAGCACTTCCTACACTTCGCACACACCTTACCTACAGCAAATAAACACTTTCATGGATAGAAAACACTCCCTCACACTCTTTCCAAGCAATACACATGCATACAAGCTCACAAAGAAGAAGATACAGAGTGAAGAAGACACAAATTCGAATTTATGTGCTCTCTATTCTCACAATGGCAAAAAGTTCTTTACAAAGAGTCACATTTGACTTATATACTTGTGCCCTAAAAATGTTCCTTTCACACAAGAGACCGGCACCTTATTTACTAAAAGACTAATTTCCTACGATTTTACATGGGTAAATCTCTAATCTTCTATGGGGATGCATCTAGAGGACTCCTCTAGTGCATTTACAACGGAAAATATATTACAAGAATGGTTATGATACAAAAATATGATGTCCAAATCGGAAAAATTTTGGGGCCCGTCTTTTTCTCTGCTTTGTGCTCTCTTTAGCTCTGCAACAGTCATGAAATGTATAACTTCCTTGATGGTTTTTTTTGGGTACATTCAAATCATTTTTGCTGATGAGGATCAACAAAAACTTGCCTATTATGCCAAAAAATTTTACTCCAAACCGAAGAAGGAAATTTTCCTTGAAGAGTAGATTGTACTTAGTAATTGTGGGGCCTCTTTATAAGAAATGCATTGATCAGGTAATCAGGCATTGCGTAGCTTATTTTGAATAGAAGGTGGTATTACAAGAAGCTCATTCTAGTTCAGCATGAGGACATTTCTCAAGAGATATAACAAGGAAAAATATTTTACAAGCAAGATTGTGGTGGCCAACATTGTTGAAGGATGCTCACAAGTTTTCAAAGAGATGTGTTATTTGTTAAAATCTTGGTCATCCAGATAATGCAAACGGAATTTCAGATCCCCTTGTTTTACCTCTAGAACCTCTTCAAAAATGCGGAATGGATTTTGTAGGATCCATCAAGCCAAAACTGAATGATGTAATCACTATATTTTGGTGGCTACTGATTATCATACAAAATGGATTGAAATTCTAGCTCTAAAAATTATAAGGCAGCAAGTGTGGCTCGGTTCTTATATCATAATATAATGACCAGATTTGGTTGTCTAGTGGATTTAGTTAGTGAAAAGGGGACCCACTTTCTTAATGAAGTAATTTCTGAGTTAACAAAAACTCATATGATTATGCATAAGAAATTTGCAGCATATCATCCTCAAGCTAACGGATAGGTCAAGAGCACTAATAAAACATTGATAACAATTCTTAAAAGATTGTGCAAGAAAACCAGAAAGAATGGGATCTCGGCTTTGTGGTCTTTTAGAACAGCTTGTTGGTATTCTAAGGTCTAAATACCAAATGTTGGAAGTGGTAGTGGGCCACAATAACAATAAATGATAGGTTTACAGAATCTTCCAACAGATGAAATAGATGAGTGAGAGATAGAGAGAGAATAGATTAGATTTCAAGTGTAACGGTAAGCTATGAGACTTTACCTACACTATCTATATTTCAATGTCAAATTACAATGTGTGAATATGATACAGACTAACAATATCTATATCTGGGCAGAAATAGGAACTAGATACAAGAGATTGTGTGCCTAAGAGGTATGAAGTGTGTGTGTGTGTGTGTGTGTGAGAATATGGATAATAAGAACAGTTTAGAACTGTTGTATAGCAAACCCAAATTCATATCAACCTAAATCAGAAACCAGTGACCTAGCAAGTAAGAATAGAAATAGACTTGCTACTCACACTAAATCAACAATGGATGTTGATGGTAAGCTGGCAGGATCTCCTCCAAATAATCACCAAGATGTAGATCACAACTCCTCCAAGAGTGTGAGAACTCCTCCTCCAAGATGGCCTCCAAGATCTTCTCCTAACTTGACAAGATTGATCACCTCCTCCAAGTTCTTCTCCAAGAGCTTGAGCTTGTTGAGTGATTTGATGATAATGAAGTGAGCTTTGGATCTCTTATATAGATTTGTGAGTCCTCATCTAAAAGCACTAAAAGAAATCGAAAAAACATACGTGATCACTAAAATCTTTGTTTAATAAAATCTAAAAGCAAGATATTTTTGCAACGTCAAATTAAAACAAAAGCTGCACACTAGACCGTTGCTGCCAGGATTTGAACCCACACAGGTTCTTTGGTAAGATGATGCCTTAACCACGTCACCCATCAAATTTTATTGAATATAATTTTAATGCAACTCTATACATGTTATTATACGCCTTATACCAAGACCTCGGACATGCTATAATCTTGGACATTGTATCCAACAATCCCCCCCTTCAATGTCACAATGGTACAAGATTCAATAACCTGCAAAACTTCTTATGTCTACAAATATCTCTTAATTGATTTCCATTGAATCTTCAGCTGCTTCTACATGAACTTGTATACTTGAGAAATTGCAAATTGAATGTTTGGTCGTGTATTACATAAATATATCAAGCAATCAACTGCTTAACTGTATAATGTAGCATTAAATGGTGTTGAATCTGCTATGGAATGTAATAACACATTAACATCCATAGGTGTCTGCATAGGTTTAGAATCTATCATCTCAAACCTTTCCAATAATTTCTCAATGTATTTATGTTGTGTCATGTAGATACACTCATCTCTATACTTGAACTCAATCCTGGGAGTTGTGATAATCATATCGCTTTGTAGTGCATCTTGAACACTAGCTCGTCCATTCTCAACTGAAGTAAAAGCTAAAACATTATGAATTTCAGAATGTTCTGCATACTTTACCTGGTCGCCCTATTGTCTCCTTGTCTGGCGTTTGGTTCTTCCTGTGTATTTCTTTATACCAATATCCTTCCATGTTTGATATAACCACTTTGGCATATTCCTAAAAAGTGGTGGTATATCTTCTGGTTCTTCACTATCTCTTTCTTCTAGAACTCTAGAACCTTCTCCAACTTAATAAGTCGGAACTTCAAGAGGTACTGATAATGGACTAAGTATAGATGTAGGTAATGAAATTCTCTCTTTACCTATATCTCTTAGGATTTGAGTGCCCCTTGTATGGCTAAATGTAAGCATCCAAAATCCTTCTAGAATATGCATAGTCATCTGCCTTTATGAAATGTGGAATTTTTTCCTTCTTATCATAAATATGACTTTCTGCAACATATGCATTGCGTGAGAGTAGGATATCATCTGTATCTGGAACATAGAGTCTGTATCCTTTGCTTTCAATTGCATAACCAATAAATACCGCTTTAATGGCTTTTACATCAAGCTTACCATGATCCTTCTTCTCAATGTGAACATAAGCTGGGAAATCAAAAACTTTGAAGTAACTCACGTTGGGCTCCTTACCATAATAAGCTTCATAAGGTGTAATGACCTTCAAAGATTTTGTGGAAGACCTATTCAAAATGTGATTAGTTGTATGTACTACATCAAACCAAAACTTCAAAGAAAGCTTTTTGGATGACATCATACTATGCATCATCTCAACAAGTATCCTATTCTTTCTCTTTGCAACACCATTCTCTTCTGGTGTATAAGCAATAGTGAGTTGACGAGAGATACCTTTGTCTTCAAGAAAAGACTCAAAGTCTTCTGACATGTATTCTCCTCCTCTATCACTTCTCAAAATCTGGATCTTTGACTGAGTTTCATTTTCAACCATAGCTAAGAACTTCTTGAAAGCAGGAAAAACCTCTGACTTCACTTTAAGAACATAAATCCGTGAATATCTTGAGAAATCATCAATGAACATAACAAAGTACTTGTAACCTTGAATAGAATCTGTTCTCATCGGACCATTCACATCTGAGTGTATGATCTGCTTTCTTGTGGTCGTGATAAATCCATGTTTCTTGAAAGGTATTTTGTGAAGATTTCCTTCAAGATATCCCTCACATGATGTTGCATCATTTGGTAAAGTAAAAGTAGGCAATCTCTCCACCATACCTTGATCTTTCATATGCTTGAGAGTTATGTCACTGATATGACCACATCTAGCATGCCATAACTTCATGTTCTCCTTAGGTGTAGTAGACCTAGCAACATTAGCATTTTCACCTTGAAGTAGACAATGCTCCTCATCATGTGAGAGGATCTGACATGAATCTTTCTCAAAAACTACTTTATAACCATCTCACAAGAAAGTCAAGATAGAGAGCAAATTTTTCTTTATTTCAAGAACATAAAGAACATTGGAAATTGTGAAATTTCCACCTACTCTTGACTTAAGGTTCACTTCTCCAACACCAACAACATCTAAATCATGACCATCTGCAATGGTCACTCTTCTCCTTGAAGAGTTACAAAGTGAGGAAACTACCTTTTTGCAACCTATCATATGTTTAGTAGCTCCAGACTCAAAAATCCAAGGATTACCTGATATTGCATTTAATGCTACCTGATCAAAAGCTATCTCTTCAATAGTAGCACATGCATATGAATCTACCTTTGAAGTTTAGGTTTTGGATCATCTTCAACACTATTAGTTGATGCTTTCTTCTTCTCATTGAGAATCCTTGTCTGCATTTTGCTATGAAATGACTTGGCTTCTTATAGTAATGGCATACTCCTTTCTTTGAATCAGATGTAGTCGAAGATAAAACTCCACATTGGATAAGTAGACATGGCCTCAAGCTTGTCTTCATTCTCAAGTCTATAGTCATTCATCTTGTTAAGGGTGTATGTCAACTAGGCTTTGATACCAAATGTTGGTATTTTAAGGTCTGAATACCAAATGTTGGAAGTGATAGTGTAATGGTAAGTTATGAGACTCACCTACACTATCTATATTTTAATGTCAAATTACATTGTGTGAATATGATACAAACTAATCATATCTATATCTAGGTAGAAATAGGAACTAGATACAAGGGATTGTGTGCCTAAGAGGTATGAAGAGTGTGTGTGTGTGTGTGTGTGTGTCAGAATATGGTGAATAAGAATAGTTTAGAACTATTGTATAGCAAACCTGATTTTCGATCAACCTAAATCAGAAACGAGTGACCTAGCAAGTAAGAATGGAGATAGACTTGCTACTCACAGTAAATCAACAATGGATGTTGATGGTAAGCTAGCAAAATCTCCTCCAAATAATCACCAAGATGTAGATCACAACTCCTCCAAGAGTGTGAGAACTCCTCCTCCAAGATTGCCTCCAAGACCATCTCCTAACTTTAAAAGATTGATCACCTCCTCCAAGTTCTTATCCAAGAGCTTGAGCTTGTTAAGTGATTGAGTGATGATAATGAAGTGAGCTTTGGCTCTCTTATATAGATTTGTGAGACCTCATCTAAAAGGACTAAAACCAATCGAAAAAACATATGTGATTGCTAAAATCTTTGTTTAATAGACTCTAAAGGCAAGAGATTTCTGCGTCGTCAAGTTAAAACAAAAGCTCCGCACTAGGTCGCTGTTGTAATTTGATCCGACGTGGGTTCTTTGATAGGACTATGCCTTAACCATGTCACCTGTCAAATTCTACATGCATCTCTATACATGTTGGTGTATGACTTATACCAAAAATTAGGACATGTTATAATCTTGGACATTGTATCCAACACAGCTTTTAAAGTTAAGATAGATATGACACCATTCAAGTTGGTGTATGGGCTTGAGGCAATAGTGCCAATGGAGTTTGTGGTTCCAAGTTTAAGAGTAACAGCTGAAAAGATGTCTCCACGTTTTTTAGTCAAACATAGGAGCGAGTATTTGATGCAACTAGAGGAGGATTAAACTGCGACCGCATCCTAGTAAACCAACATTAAGGTATAAAGGTCCATATCAGATTGTGGAGGATTTGGGCCAAGGTACCTTCATTGTAGCTGATGTGTTTGGAACAAGGGTAGAAAAGCCAATCAATGGATTCATATTAAAGAAGTTTCAAGGTAAACCACCTTAGTTTGGTTGGCTTCGTGTAGCATTAATACGGGTGGAAATTTTAATTTTGGAACGAGAACCTGGTAGATTGGATCATATTTGGAGAAGGGTAAGGTTTAAAATTTGCTTGGTTGGACTATGCTATGTCGAAAACTATTGGATCGAATATGTTTTACTTACTCCAATTTTTAAACATGACCTCAAAATGTGAGAAAGATGGCCATCATGTTTACAATTGCATTGTGTTTGTGTCGAGTATTCTAAAGGGTACTCACAAATGTCATAAGAAAGTACATGTATGATCATTCACAAGTGGTCTCTATACGTGATGATCAAGCTATAATAAACATGTTGAAGCCAAAAAATAACATAGGGGTACAGTTAGTGGTGCAAGATGAACAGCTTGAAGTGATGAAGATAAGGTCGCACAGAAATTTAGTGGCAATCAGAGATGAAGATACTAGTACAGAAGAAGAGGTTAGTGTTGCAGAAGAGGATGAAGAATCAAAGATGCCACTATCTACTCGGAAGATGTTGACCTAAGCTTCAACTTAGGGACTTGCGGAGAAAGAGACTATACCTCAATCCCCTCACAAGTGCATATAGTGGGGATACACGCTTTTAAATATCAATCCAAAGAGTATGCAAACCTAGCCGAGTGTATGAAGACATGCAATCGCGTAATGGTCAATGCAAATGAACTACTCAAGAATGAAAATGAAGCAAATACTTATCCTAACGAGCTCCAACTGTTGGTCAAGGCGAAACGATACTTGGTGCAGCAGCCGTCAGTATTTTGGACTTTTCTCCTAGCTCCGAACTTCAAACATAGCGAATAGCATATGCGTTTCGAAGCTCTCGAGAAGGCGCATCCAATGGCAGTAGTTTCGCTCAATTCCGACGCTCCTACTTCAAGTTATGACAGAAATACTGAGTCGCGGGAATACTTTCCTACACTTCAGCACTTCCTACACTTCGCACACACCTCTCCTACAGCAAAGAAACACTCTCAAGGATAGACAACACTCACAAGCACTCTTTCCAAGCAATACACATGCATACAAGCTCGCGAAGAAGGAGATGAAGAGGGAAGAAGACACAAATTCGAATTTTTGTGCTCTCTATTCTCACAATGGCAAAAAAGTTCTTTACAAAGAGTCACATTTGACTTATATACTAGTGCCCTAAAAATGGTCCTTTCACACAAGTGACCGGCACTTTATTCACTAAAAGCTAATTTCCTACTATTTTACATGGGTAAGCTTCTATTCTTCTATGGGAATGCATCTAGAGGACTCCTCTAGTGCCTTTACAAAGGGAAATATATTACAAGAATGAATATGTTACAAAAATATGTGGTCCAAATCGGAAAAATTTTGGGGCCCGTCTTTTTTCTCTGCTTTGTGCGCTCTTTAGCTCTGCAACACTCTCCCCCTCTTCGTCTCTGTCGTCCCTTGACAGACTTTGCTTCGCGCACGCGCCCAGTGGTCAGTATTGTCTGCAGTTAAACAGACATGCAGATTCGATGGCCTTCTTGATTCAAGCTCTACAACTCGAGGGCCTGATGTAGTTGTCTTGCCTGTTGACTTGGGTTGCCACGCACGCCACCAATGACTAGGAATGTGCTATTCTTAGTCACCCTCTTCAACTTTTCAGCCTCTACCCCTTTCTAACTTTTGGTCCTACTCTGATGTTTGAAAAGTCCACTACTCGGGACCCCGGGGTTTAGCTTTGTAGCCTGGTGCGTGCCCCTGCGGGGCTCTGTGCAGAGATGGGTGTTGCGCCCCTGCGGGGCTTCCTGCAAAGGTGTATCTTCATATCTTGCCTTTTAGTGAAGCTGTTTCTTTCGTTGTTTTCTTCTTTTCTTCTTTTTACTCGTCTCGCCCTCGACACTGCCCCCCTCCTGGACTCTGTCGTCCCCGACAGGCTTTTTGTGGCGACGTGTATAAGTTTGAATGACCTGTTGCTCTCTTTGATTTAGCAGATTGGCGTGACATAGCATGAACTCCTTCCATTGTCGAGACTTTACTCCGTCCTCTGTCTATGGTCAGCAAAGAAACTTATCTCGTAGGCCACCAGTCGTGCATTTAAGTTGGAGGTCATTTTAATGAAGATCTCTGAATCCATTTCAAAGAAGCCCGTAAAGAATGCTTCTTCAAATGTCTGCATATATGTCGATGGTAGAAACATGAGCCGAGAAAAATATGCCATAATTGTTAACCGGCTGGGAATAGTAGATAAATCAAAAATTAAAGCCTCCGAGCCCTGCGTAATGCCGATGAAATTCAAAAAAGTATACTGTGCATGTTGGAACACTTTAATCACTGTAAGGAGCATGCTAAATATTTTATTTGTCATTTTTACTGCTAGGTCGAGAACAATAGCATATCTTGCAAGCCAAAATTCCATGGTTTTAACCATGTATTCCTCTGTCGGTAGGTAGTTGTGTGGTGGACTAGGTAATAGCAGATAATTTAGCCATTGGTTATTAATGCTACCTTGTCGCTGGCCTTCCCAAAATTGCGTCCATGCTCTTCGACGGGGTAGTGGGCAAAATGATGGGTTTACTTGAAGCTCATACGGGGATGCTTCCCACTGTACCCGTAGTGTAGGGTGCTTTTCCAAGAGCTTTCTTCTCCAAATTGGATTTGCTGCCTCGAACTCTACCTGAGTATATTTAAAAGTATCATGCCAAAAATGGAGATTGTGATCGGGTTCCTTATTTGTAGTATGTTTTATGTAATGCCTAGTTTGTTCCTTCAAAAGCCCGTATGGTACATTGAATGGCTTTAGTATTTGCTCCAGTTGCTTGCTGTCGATTTGAGCCTCTTTCATTAGATTGATGATTTGATCTTCAAATTCAGCCGTAAGCTGGGACACCAGTAGTGCCCTTTCTGTCCTGCTCAGCTCTGCAAGTTTTCGTGTGTTAGGTTCTAATGGAACCTCCTTTTCCTGCCTTATTGGTGAATTATACAAAGGGGGGAGAGAGAGGGCGTACCTCTTCCTCCAGAGTAGCCGAGGTCCCTGGCGGAACTACTGGTGTCCCCTGCTGTGCTTGCTGCTTTAATTGCTCCTGAAGTTGTTTGATTAAATCATCTTTTTGTTTGTTTTCCTCTTCGGCCTTAGCAATAGTTGCTTGATGTTTCATTAATTCTTGGGCCACAATGTTCATGTGCTCCGTGTCTTCCTTGCACTGTCGTAGGTAGTTATTTTCTGCTTTTTTCCATTTCATTCTGAGGGCTGCTGTGTCCTCCATATACCTCTTTTCCCAATCCGTTATGACTTCTTGCTCCTGTCTGAGCTGATCTTGTAATTTAGTGATCTGATCTTCCAGGTCTTTGACATTTCTTTGTGGGTCATCAGCAATTGCCACTGGTTGATCGCTAATAAGAGCTGTCATCAATTCTTTATTTCGTTGTCTAATGTTGTCAGCTTCCTCCATACTGACTTTGAGCTGAGACTCTAAGATTTTGCTGCGTGCTTGAAGACGTGTCTTCTCAGTCTCGCTTATCTCTAGTTTCTTTGTTAATTCCTGTACTTGGTCTTTCAGCTTTGTGTGCTCTGTTTCTAGCATACTGTTTTGGGTTTTGACCTCTCGAAGTTCCTTTTCTTTGTTCAGAGCTTGTTCTCGCATCTTGACTATTTCTTCGGAAAGCTCTTTGCCTGCTCTTTCAAGTTCTTTCTTGTCTTGCATGGCTTGGTCGTAATCTTCATCAGCATCAAGCATTAACTGTTGTGTATCTAGAGCTGTTCGAATCATATCTTGTACTACAGGCTTGAGCTGAGCGATGTCTACATTTAGCCATGTCTTTGCAACTTCAGGAGTCTCTCCTGTTTGCACATCTTTGCCTTCTGCCACCTGAAGTGTCTCGTTGTGTGGCTGTCTAACTTGCAATTGTACCTTGGGTTCCTCATCATAGCCTCTTACTGCCTTCTTTTTAGTAGCACTCCCCTGAAACGTGACATCCATTGGGGAAGGTTCTGCTATGACCCTGATAGGTGTGAATGGTTCTCCCGTTTCTATACCCTGATCTTCATTTTCCTTTTTCGGCATCTCCTCATCTGTCTTTGTGCTTGTGGTTTTCTGATTCATTTTTATATCTTGATCAATCGGTTTGGGGCATTCTGGTTCTTCACCATAATCCACTTCATTGAGTTCGGTCCATTGCCCATCATCTTTTGATTCGCTTCGAATTTCCACATCCAACAATGATGTGTCCTTTTCTTCTTTGTCTTGAGTAGATGAGCTGGAGTTGTCTAATCCGATTTCACGGTATCGGTGGACTTTAGTGAGTCTTCTTTTTGTTTTTGACTCCTGTTGTGACTGCTGATAGTGATGACCTTGCACTGGTAAGTTGACTTGTCCTTCCGTATATTTGTGCGTCTCTTCGAGTGCTTTAGTTAATTCTTCTTCCGTGATTTGTTTCTGTCCTACAAGTGTCACCTTTGGAAGTACATGGACTCTTTTTTTCATAGGTATTCCTTCTTCATCTGTCTTGACTTCCCTTAGTCTTTTGGTGCCTCTCATTCTTGGCTGGGAGCTAGTTCCTGCCTCTTCCATACCTGTAGTACTTTTCTTCTTCTTGGGAACTGAGGCGGATTTCACATATGTGGCTAGTCCTTCTGAGGTTGGCATCTCCCTTAAACAATTCTTCATGTCCAAAGCTTCATATATGAGCAATGTCAAAGCTGAACTGCCATTCAAAAATTTCTTCTGACCCCATTTCTTTTGGGCTTCAAACAATCGTTCTTGTACATAGCCTGTTAGATTCACTTTGTTGCCTATCTGTCTCATGGCATGCGATAGTAGTTGGACGACTATCTTTTGAGGTGCGGTGTACCTGTGCATACTTGGAAAACAGAAGTGTTGATGCACCAGCCGTACAGCATCCTCTATGTCAATTCGATTGATTTCCAGGAATGATCTCTTCTTCGGGTCATGGCATTCTTCCTTCACACTAGTAATCCCTGCTTGATTCCATCCAAACGCTTTATTAATCAATTCATGTGTGAATTGTATAGTCTTCCATGTCCCGACTTTGTCCAATACTTGCGCTTCTGGGACTGAGATTTTTGTTCCAGCAGGTTGCATGGTGTTCATTACCTGGTGTAGCCCAATGATGAGTAGCACCTCCTTTAATGTCAATCCGGGAAGACGTGAGGATGGTATGAAGACCTCGAGCAAGTGGCTGCACAAGTGTGTGAGTGAGAAGCACACTAGCATGCACACATACACACACACACGCATACTAGGTAAGACAAAGAGTGAGAATCAATGGAGCTTTTAGATTACTTTCAAAATGCTCTTACAAGTTCGTTTCAATTACAATCTAACCCCAAAAATGAGCTCTCTAGCTCTTTTTATAGTTTTTGACTAGGTTTTGGCCCTGTCCAGACCTAGTGTCCGGCCTAGTTAAAAATTAGGTTCCAGGGCCAATTTGAGAGCTCAAACGGAGTCTAAAAAATACGAAAATTGATATGTAGGTACTTCTAAGGCTCCTCAAGCTCAAGGACTCCTTGGCTTGCACAAAATGGAGCTACAAAAATATGAAATGGTATTTACAATGATTGTTAGTGATAAGAATCACTGTTAAAAGATGTAGATTTGGGAAAAATTGAAGGGCCTATCTGCCAGATTTGCGTCGACTACTTTGTCTACTTACTCCTTCACTTTGTTCTGACTCTCTCCGCTGGCTTCTTTGTCTAGTCAGTCCTTGGGTGCCCATACTGCTCTCAACACCCCCCCCTCTCTCGCGTCTGTCGTCCCTGACAGACCCTTGTTGCTGGGAGTGTTGGATGTAATATTCCACAACCTGAGTGGCAAGCTGATGTTCTTGTATGCGTAGTCCTCTGGCCAAATCTGTCATCATGCGATCCCAATCGATTGGTCCTGGAATGTCCGGATGTGGCAGACGTAACTGATCTGCATGGATCGCTTGTTCTACTGCGAATAGATGTAGCAAATGTGTGGGTCTGGGAATGAAAATTTCGGAATTGTATTCCCAGAATCCCGTAGAGAACATTTCCTCAAGTGTCTGCTTGAAGCATGCGGGCAAGTACTTTATTCGTGCATGCCAAGCAAAGATGATAGCGACCGAGGGGGTTTGGCTCATGTCGTAGACTAAATCCTTGTTGCCTTGAGAGAAGCCAGGGGCAGAGATGTATGGAGCTTGGACATTCCGAAAGGTTTTGAAGACAATGGTCATGAGCTCGAATATCTTCATACACATTTTCGCTGCTATGTCGGGTACATTATTTAGGCGTACGGACCAGTGCCGAATTGGTTATATCATGTAAGCTACGGTTGGGGTCCCTCGAGGTGGAGCAAAATATGGGTAGTTAACCCAAGCCGAGCACTCTTTATTGTTGCGTACCTTGATTGCAAATGCTTGCCAGGATCTGCGACGTACCACTGGACAATAGCATGGATTATACTTGATATATAGTGGCATGGTTGCCCAGGTACTCATCATCTCTGGGTAATCGGTGAGTAAACGTGCACGCCAATTAGGTTGGAAGATCGAGCCAGCACGTGCATCTGTCGGTAAATCCCCTATCTCAAATTGAGTGGCGAACGTGGGCTCCTTCCCTGTATGTCTTTTGACTTCTGCATTATAATCATGTAGTAAGACAAAATAAGGCATGTATTGCGATTCTGATGTTGTGATTAACCGTTGATGGGATAAATTTTGAAAGTAGGAAGACCGAAGGACAGTTTCTTCCAGATTTGTGAGAGATTGCATTTGCACGGCCACACGATCATCGTGTGTCTTACCCACTTTCTCGACCCTTCTGACCCAATCTGGAACTTGAATTTCTAACGTGTCTTGTCCTTCTTCTGTAGTTCGACCACCAGGCGTCGGCATAGGCTCGTATGGCTCTTCATAGCTGTCATCGACGGGGATTTCCACTACTGTTTCAGGTTCTGGTTCTTCAATGGGTGAGGGTGGCCGTTCATATGGTAAGAGGCGTGCTTGAAGTTCTGCCACCTGTTTCCGGAGGGTCTCCATTTCTTCTGTAGATTGTTGCAAGATTACCGGCTCCTGTTGAGCAGTGGGTACACTGGCTATCTGTTTCTTTAGATCGGCACATTCAGTCTCTAGTTTTTCATATGACTCCAAGAAATTTGCATGCTCCTCAAGTAAGATGCGAATGTCTTCTGATGGAACTGCTCTATATCTGGTAGGGCTAATGGTTGCTCCTACGGTTCCTTCCATAGCCGCTTCAAAGTTGTCTTGATTTTGTTGTTGAAGTCGTTTGTTCTCTTCTAGTGCTGCGGCCATATGCTTCCTTAATAGCCCAATGTTGCGTCTGAGTGTAGCGTTAGATATCATTTGCGCTTGAAGCACTGATTCTAGTTCCTTGACTGCTTGGTCATCTACAGTTGATGTCTTTGATTCCAATTCGGAGTGAGCCTGCTGTAGTGTGGTATGCTCGGTTAGGAGCGTCTGGTAGTCAGCTTCAAGAGTGGTGACTCTAGCTTGCAGACGTCGAGATTCTGCCTGGAGGGCAGCAGTGCGTTCTTCCAATTGATGGTAGTCTTGTTGTAGCTGATGTGCACACTGAAGTAATGTGTTGAACGTGCTATTTACATTATGAGATGCAAGGGGAAAAGTTTGAAATGCAGGGGAGGTGGGATTGGGTAGGGAGGTAGTGAATGCTGTGTGTGCCAATGATGTGAGTGGTGAGGTGGGGGGTAGTGGAGGGGGAGAGGGTGGAATTGTGGGGAGAGGTGCTGTGGTGGGTGAGATGTCCATTGGGTCAGACAGAGTGGTGTGCATAGGGGCTACCATGTAGGTGGGTATGGTAGGTGAAGTGAGTGTGGTGTTCGTGTAAGTTGATGTCGTTGCGAACATCGGGAAGATGTGCCTCAGAAACATTGGAGAGCGGATGACCTGCTCCACAAGGGACGGGTATTGGGGTGGCGCGGTCAGGTTGAAAGAGGTGTAGGGGCCAGATGGGAAGTGAGGGTCATGGAATGGAGGTACCCGTATGGGGGGATAGGTCGGGAAACACAGGGTGCCTTCTGTGGGTGCTGGGTTTCCAACTACACTTGTAATTATGGGATGGCCAGTCATGGGTTCAGAGGGTAGACGGGACGAAGTGTACAAGGGATTGGTGACGAAGGAGAAGAGGGTGTCTTGTGAGGTGGGTTCTCGAAATGAGAATGATTTGAATGAGGATGGATTATAAGTGAAGGTAGAGGTGATGACTGTCGTTTCTTCCAAGGTGGGAGGTGGTGGTGGGGGTGGAGAAGGTGGTGATGGAGGGTGCTGGGGTGAGATGGGTGATGTCTGAACGAAGGTTTCAGCGGAGAGGTCAGTGGTGGTTATGGGGGTGGCTGTGGTCTCAATGGGTGCTTCTGGTTCTGTGACGGGTATCCTGATAGTCTTACCTGCTCGTGGTAACGTGTCCACTCTGCGTTTGTCATACCTTACGGACTGGCGGACTGCGGTGTGGACAGCCTCTGGAACTCCTAAAGAGTCTGACACTAATTTGAGGGTGTCAATGAAGTGCTGGTCCACCCCTTCATCTGATAGCATTTCTTGCATCAAAGCTTGACCTGATACCAGAGAGAGCTGATGCCTTTCTTGTACTGCTTTGATAGTGTCGTATAGCCTTCGTAGTTGAGCTGTATATGCAGGTGCACCTACAAGTTCTGGCACTTCTTGTTGCTCCTCTTGGTGCTCTTGATCATACTCCTCCTCTTCATCCTCCTGTTCTTCATCTCCGTCATCTTCTGCATCCACTTCAACAGGTGTGACAGGTGCTTGGGAGGTTGTGGCCTGCGTTTGTACATTCTCCGCTTGTTGTGCCTCTTCCGCCTCCAGCTCTACATCTTGTAATAGTTGTTCGAAATCTTCATTAGTGAGTTCTTCCAAAGGTGCACCACTAGGAAATTCGAGATCCGTTGGGATGGGAGGGAATATCAAGGTGGAACCATCGTTGCTGCGTCTTGGAAGTCGGAGTGTGAATGGTCGGACTCTTCGGGGTGGCGGGGTGACGTCTGGTGTTAGGGTGGCTCCACGTGGTTGAGCACATGGGACTTGGACCGTACCTCTCATCTTCTTAGAAGGGGGTCCAGTGGATGTCCTGCCTCGAAACTGCTCTACCCGATTCCACATCAGGGCTCGTTGGATTGGAATGTCATAAGCCAAACACCTATAAATGATTCTTGTCAGAGCACAGCAACCATATAAAACCTGTTTCCGCGGCCAGCGTTTGTGAGCTAAGTGTATCTGATCAATTATCCAGTGGGGTAGGTTGATGGTGAGGCTCTGTGTCTCTGCCAGATACAGGCTAAACCAAATCTTTTTGTGCGGCATGGTGAATCTATCCTGCGCCGGGAAAGCAAAGTGTTGCATGCACATGCGAAGGTGTATTGCAGTATTAGGCGTCATGGATACCATGTCCTTGAGCTTGGTGAGACTTCGATTCTTCATGTAATCCGGTACTAGGGTTTCCTTTTCTGTAGGAATATGCATTCCGCGCATATCTAGAGCTTCTCTCACCAAATTGTTTGATAGCCTAAACCTCTTGAGCTCATTCCCCTTTGTCAGAGATGGAATCACAAATGAGCTTGCACCTTTTGGGTTCTGATTTGGAGTCAAGGTGTTGATGAGATAGTAGCATCGCATGAAGTCAGGTTTTGGGAGTCGGGCACTGAAATAGGCACTCAATCCTGCTTTTTCCCATATCGGGCGTAGACCTTCCGCATTTTGTAATTTCTCAAATTCTCTTGTAAAGAAATGGTATCTTCCTTGCTTTCCATTGTAGTCTAACTCTGATTCCCATAGGTACGTTCCTTCCCCCAAAGGTCCTGCCACCTCGGTAAACCAATGGGAAGTCTTTCCTACAGGCATGGTGTGGCCACGCGGAGGGTCCGCAATAGGTATGATTTTGACGGCCTGCAATTCTTCTGGTCTTTCAATTGTCTCAGGCAAAACGGGTAAACTGTCCAAGTCCACCACTTGCGGGTTTGTTTCTGTGTGAGAGCTAGTTCCTGCTGCCTCCGCCATGTTGAAAATGTCACAGCGGATTCTGTGAGAATATATGAATAAACGTTAACATTGCAATGGACACAAAAATGACATGGTGTCCCTTGTTACAACATTAACTTAAAGTTCGGGAGTGGTTAGGGGTTAAAAAGTGCTCGGTGCTAGTGTGTGTAGTTAGAAGTTAGGTAGACCTAAGAGCTAAGCAAAATGATGTGATGTGAGAGTGACGCAGTTAGCAGGTGGTCATAAATTTACAATCGGGGTCAGGGGGTTTGTTACAAGTCTTGGGCTGCCAAATGTAGTGGATGGGTTTTGCTCTTGGTTGAACATGAGGCCTTTGAGGGGCCCATTTACAGCTGACTCTGTTCGTGCGCATGTGCCTTGGTGTTGAAAATGAGTAGATGTAGGCTGTGCGAGTGAATGGATCATGCTGTGTAGGGTGTGTTATTGGTGTAGCTATTTGAGCCCGCAAACAAGCCTTAGGCACCCAAATTTGTCTTGATTGTGGGCTAGCCTTCATCGACTTTTTGGGCACCCAAATAGATTTCCCGTTAGCAGAAGAATTTCCGAAAGACCTCTTATTAGTGACGGGTTGTTGGTTACTAATAAGAGGCTTTGCCAGTGCGGTTGGCGTGGGTGCAACTGGGTGTTCGTCTTTTCGCACCCACACTTGGTTCCCTTGTTGAGACATTCTGCTGTACAGGTTCTTTTGATGTCCGGCATAGGTAGTACTCTGCCTCTTGTGTCTTTGCTCCACCTTTGGTTGTTGCCTCCTTCTGGCCTTTGGAAGTTCCTTTGCATCCCTGACTCCTTTTTTGCGAATAGCATTCCTCTGCAACACATAGTTTTGGACAAGAACAGCATGGTCAACTTCATGTGCACCCCTGGAGGGACCAGGAGTCTGTGCCCTTTCTAGTTCCTTGAGTGCTCCATTATCCAACTCTACCGTAATTCGACTATGATTGACCCATACCTGAAGAAGTCCACTTCTTAGGTTTAAGTTGACTGCTTGGTCATAGATCCAGTCTTGACCCAAGACAAGAGGTTCAGTGAGATCCTCATCTTGACACACTAGTACTTTAACTGTCATTGCCTCATCATGAATGTAGAGGGGAAGTTCCACCTCGCCCATACAAGGGGTTTCCACGCCTCCCAGTCCTATGAGATATGCCTCCACAGGATTGACAGTTAACTGTAACTCTTGACAGTAAGACATTCTAACAGCACTAGTGGCTGCACCTGAGTCAATCAAGGCTCTTACAGTCCTTGCACTTTTTCCTTGTCCTATATCTAGGGTTACGAAAGGACGTCGATCAGTTATCCTAGGTGAGCTGGTACCTGCGACTTCACACATTGCCATATGATATCCTTGATCTGCATAGTCATTTGTCCTAGGCTGCTCTCTACCTTGCCTTCGTAATTTCATCCGTCTGATGCGTTCTAAAGCTTCTGCTTGAGTTTCTTCTCTAATTCGCTTCTCTTCCTCTTTGCGTTTCTTAGCAGTGTTGAGTCGGCTGAGCATTTCTTCCGTGAGGGGTTCCTGATACAACTTGACTCTGCATCCGCTAATATAGTTAGGGAGAACATCACCCTCTAATGTGGCCAATTGTACTGCTCCACTCGTGGAGATCCTATTGATAACCATAGGTCCGTAGCCTCTCTTTTCTAGCTTCCTCGCGTGTTGTTTTAGTGTATAGACTAAGACTAGATCTCCTGCTTTCAAGCCTTTATCCTTCACATGGGCATCGAAATATGCTTTCTGTCTCTTCTTGGCTGCATATATTCCTGCGGCGGCTCTCAGTCTTGTTTCTCCTAATCGTTCAAGGTCAAAGATCCTAGAGGAGAGCTCATGACCTGTCCATTCGTGCTCTTGTGCTACTCTCAATGTAGGAATCAGGAAGTCCAAGGGTAGCACAGCGTTTTGGCCGAATACCATTTGAAAGGGGGTGGCTTGGAGTACCGTTTTATAGGCAACTCGGTATGCCCAAACAGCATGGTGTAGCTGTTTGTCCCAATCAGAGCGTTTAGTGTTCACTAATTTCGTCAGTACATTGCATAAGATCTTATTAGTACTCTCAGCTTGTCCATTAGCTTGAGGGTGATACGGGGCAGACTTTTTGTGTATTACCAAGAATTCTTGGAGTAGATTTTCAATCACTTCGTTCAAGAAATGAGTGCCTCTATCACTTACAAGCTCTATAGGTAGCCCGTATCTCGTGAATACATTCTCAAACAAGAATTTGGCAGTTGTTTGAGCATCGTTCTTTGTCGTAGCTTTTACCTCTACCCACTTGGTGAGATAATCTGTCGCAACAAGGATGTATTCCGCATGAGAACCCTTAGCTGGGGGATTAATAGGACCTACGAAGTCTATTCCCCACTTAGAGAATGCACGTCCACCCATCATAGGTTTCACTGGCATCTCATCTTTGCGTATGGGATACTGAGTCCTCTGACAGACATCACACCGTTTCACATAGGTATGTGCATCCATGTGAAGGGTAGGCCACCAGAAGCCCGCAAATAGTATCGCCTTGATTACCCGATCTGGTCCAAAGTGTCCTCCTGCTACACCTTGGTGAGCAGTTTCCAAGATCTTCAGATATTCACTTTCGTGGACACATAGTCTCAGGTAACCATCTTTACCACGCTTATATAGATTATCACCAATGAGTGAATAATCCAGGGCTTCTTGTTCTAAACTCCTTTTCCTTGCCAGAGTCATGTCCGGAGGGAATGTGTTTGTCCTCAGGAATGATACCAGTGGTTCGCTCCAATCTGGCACAATGGATACTTGATAAAGAGTGGCGTGTTCCACTGGTGGTTTAGTGCAACAGATTGGGCATTCCTTGCACAACTTCTGGACATCAGCTTCCATAGTTGGCCAATGTACTCCAAGTCTCCTTAGGGTCTGTAACGTTCGTTGCTTCGAATGGTGTTGCTCTAGTACTCCTACATGTGCTAATTGCAACCATTTAGTGTACTCATCCTCTTCTACGCAACAAGCCAAGATCCCTTGATCTGTGTGCTTGTACATGCTTCCTGCCATGATGTGGTACTTTTGGGGTTTTACAATCTCTCTATTCCGTGTGTTTACCACTGGATGGTTAGGCCCGTATGTCAATACTGGTACCAATGGCTTAGCCCACTGCGGTACAACTTCCAAATTAAACAAGTAAGCATCAGGAAGGTCATTTGACACTCCTTGTGGGGCTTCTCCCGATGTGAGCCTAGAGAGGTGATCTGCTCTCAAATGAGTCCTCCCTTTTCTTACCACAACCTCAAAGTCATATTCCATGAGCAAGAGAAACCATCTTACTAATCTTCCTGTATTGCATGGCTTGTTTACAAGATATAACAATGCCTGATGATCAGTAAAAAATTTAAACTTATTTGCAAGCAAATAGTGTCTAAATTTCTTAACTGCATATACCATGCCTAATCCTTCTCGCTCTGTAGTGGTGTAATTCCGTTCAGCCGCATTCAATTGTCTACTGGCATAGGCAATTGGAAGATCCATATTACCTTCACCAGTAGGTTGTGCAAGCACACATCCAATAGCATAATTGGATGCATCCACATGAACATGGAATGGCTTATTCCAATCTGGTGTGGTCAAGATTGGTGCTGAACACAATCTTCGTTTAAGCTCCTGGAAGGAATTCTCACATTCATCCGTCCACTCAAAGTTTGTCAGAAGTCCGTACATGGGCTTTGCAATGACAGCATACATGTGTATAAATCGTCGATAATAACCACAATGCCCCATGAAAGCTTGTACTTCCTTGACATTCTTTGGCCTAGGTAGCTCTGCTATGGCTCTCACTTTTTCTTTGTCGGTAGATATGCCATTCTTTGACACTATGTGTCCTAGAATCTTGCTTGCCTGACCATAAAAACGCACTTTTCTGGGTTCAGGCAGACTTGGTATTCTCTACATTTGTCAAAGATTTGTCTGAGTTCAGGAATATGGGTTTGTCTAACATTGGAATGAGCACAAAGATCATCAACATAGACTTCTAAACTCTTCCTCAGGAACTCCTTAAACACATGGCACATCAGCCTCTGGAAGGTAGCTGGTGCATTGGTAAGCCCAAATGGCATTACTCTAAAAGCAAAAATGCCCCATTCTGTGGTAAAGGCTGTCTTATGCTGATCCTCTGGAGCTATGGCTACTTGATTGTAGCCCGAAAATCCATCAAGGAAGCTGTACACTTCCTTGCCTGCCACTCTTTCTAAGAGATGTTCTGTGATGGGAAGCGGATAGTTATCTCGAATCGTGGCGGCATTAACCTTTTTCAAGTTAATGCACACACGCAGCTTGCCATTCTTCTTGGGCACCACCACGATGGGGGATACCCATTCGGTGTGCTCAATTTCATAGATAAATCCGGCTTCGACCAGTCTATCTATCTCTTCCTTGATCTTAGCAGCGTAATTATCGTTATATGTATAAGGCTTTTGCTTAGAGGGTTTGGCATCTGAGGTCATGGGGATGGTGTGCGAGCATATGTCCGGGTCAACCCCTTTCAAATCCTTGTAACTCCAAGCGAATACATCTCTGTATTCTCTTAGCAAGGCAATCAATTCATGCTCTTCTTCTTCTGTCAGGTCATGGCCTATATACGTGCATCTCTCCTCTCCTTCTTCTATGGCCACTACTATTTTCTTGGTGGTTTCTTTGTTATCATAGGCCTCTCCTGATTGTGCCTCTCGTTTAGGCATTCTTATCATGACTCTCCTGTCATCTATCTCGTACTTCTTAAAATTTTCTGGGACCTCAAACAAAGATTCTTCCTCCTCTGGTAAGACTTCTTTCTTTTTTCGTTTCTTTCCTTCTTCCTTCGGGGTCATATGTGTTGCTAATCTTACATCATTTGTAACCTCTCCATGCTTCTGAGGTTGAAATTCCACTTCATGGAAATATTCTTCATCTGATGCAAATGGTGGGTCCATAATGATTGACTCTAGATCGGAGTCACTTGCATCCTCAAATGCATCAGGGCTAAGTTCGCATTCTTCTAGAACTGCCTCTCCCATGATTGGCTCTATGGAGAAGACTGAAAAATCATAGCCATCCTCATCACAGTGAGGTGTCCATTGTTCTTCGTTGATGGCTATGTCCATTGTTGCTAAGATTTCTGCCCAACCGTGAGGTTCAAATTCTTCGTCTGGAAAAACTACAGGTGCATAGGCTGGGTCTTGGATTGATCTATGGGTTTCTTTCGCACCTACCTCTCTGGCTTTCTCTCTCTTCTCTTCTTCTACTGCTACCTTGCACATCCATAAGTGAGTGTCTTCATGCATCCATGAGGATCCAGATTCTATGGAATGCACAGATTCCGTATCATCTTTGGCTCTATGGATGGGATTCCACTGGATAGGAGGGACATCTCTATGAGAATAGTCCTTGAGATTGACTTTGGTTGTAACGCCCAAGTGTTGCAAATACAAGGAGTTGGTTCCCCAATCCTGTACCACTTGCAACTGTCGCATAAATGGTCTTCCTAAAATCATCTCATAAGCATGATTTTTGCTGAAGTCACATATAGCAAAGCTATGCTCAAACTCAACACCACAAGTGGTGAGAGTTATTCCTTCTAGCAATCCTAAGGGTCTTTCAATATGACCATCGGCCATCTGCAATTTCATTCTTGTTGGCCTGAGTGCTAGCTTGCCCCAACGCTTCCATAGGGAAGTAGTGGCAATTGCAACTCCTGCACCTGAGTCCAAAATTGCCTTGGTGGTGTAGTCCTGGTAGGTAATGGGAAGATAGGTATTCCCTTCTTCACCTTCACACATATCTCCTATCTTGTCCAAGGGAATTTCTGGCACTGTCCTATGGGATCCTACCCAGGAACGAGGTTTTGCAACTTCAGTTACTCGACTGGCTACATATTTTCGTGCTTCTGGTCTATCCTTAGGCAGTTCTTTCAAAGTGGGATCGCGCTGCACCTTGGTGTTCTTTACTACCTCCGTGTTCCTTGATATGACTGAGTCATCGTTCCTTACCATGACTGTGGGTGCTCTCATACATGTGGACTTTGCTTCCCATGGGCCTGTGAAGTGGGGTAGCTCTTGTATGGAATTAGACTCAAAGTCCAATCTCTCGTGAGACTGAGCACTCTCATGTTCCCCGTAAATAGATGGGATGTCTTGTGGGAATTGATCGTGTGCATCATCCACAAGTTCAAAAGGAGGGACGACTTCACTTTCGTTATCCCATTTGTCTTCTTGAATCTCTCGTAGGAAGTCTGGTGCAAACCGATTCATAGAAGAAGAAGTGTCTGGCTCCGTAGAATTAGGCGCATATGCAACCTGGGAAGGAGGGCTTATTCTATCGTTGGCTCTCTCCTCGTTCCCATAGATGGCTGGAGCACAAGCTTCTTGGGGAGGATTACTTATTCTATTACTTTTCCGAACAGGCTCATACGCTCTCTGAGAAGGAATGTGGGTCACCTGTGGAGGTACATAAGCTTTCGGGGGAGGCCCATCTGCCTTTTGGGGAGGAAGATAGGCTTCTTGAGGAGGCGCGTGGGCTTCCTGAAGAGGCTGGCTTATCCGTTCTCTTGCCCTATCCTTTCTTTGAGGGGCAGTTTCCTTCTCTGATTGTGCAATCAGCTTCTCTATTCTTTCCAGCAGTCCATCAAAGTGTAACTGCATCTTAGCTGAACTAGAAATGTTAAATAGGCGGCTGGCCTCAAACATGGTCTGAGCCAATTCCACCATTTTGGCACAAATCTTAGTTCGTTCAAGCTCTAGCTCGGCTCTAGGGTAGCATTTTTCATGATCGGTTATGGTTGGCCCTTCTTGGATTCTGGCCTGATATGCTTTCAGCATCATATTTAGGTCTTCAGGAGTGAGGTCAGCTAGGACTGATCCTACTATAGGGGGTGGTGGGATTTGATGAGGCGGTGGGGAAGGTGGTGAGTTGGATGGAGATGGGAGTGGTGGAGGCGGGGTAATGTGAGAGGGAGTTGGAGCTGTGAGTTCAGTTATCCTCGCTTTGGTTTCTCTTATGCTTTCCTCAAGCTCACTCATCTTTTTAGCCCATTGTCTTTTCATTCTTTCTCGACTATCTTTCCACGCTCTAGTCCTTTTCTTTGTCACGCTCTCGGTTTCACTAGCCTCTGGGCCCTTTTCCTGGCTTGCCTCTTGGTTTTGCTGCAATGCCTGAGCTCTAGTAACCACCTGCACTGGTGCAGTGGAAGTGACACTTCCTGAGGCATCCACAACCAACCCAATCACATTGATAGGAGTGATTTTTGGCATATTATTGGGGTTCTTTGGGCAATCTCGTAAGAGATGCTCTTTTCCACAATCTTGGCAAAAGCCTTGGATCGTCACGGACTGATTTTGTGTAGGTGGAGGTAAGGGACAATCACGAATGAAGTGATCCCCCTGACATCGGTAGCATGGTCCTCTAGGAAAGGGTGGTCGTACCTGCCTAGGTTGAGGCCTAGGGTTGGGGTTTGCATACATGACGTTCGTGTAATCCGACTCCCAACTAGGTTCACTTGGTTCTTCACTATAGTAGGACTCACCATGTTCTGGAGACTGCATGTAGTAAGCCTGGGGACTATCGACATGTGTAGAATCAAAGCTATGGTCACTCGGGTCACTTTCTGAGATCAATGGGGTTACTGGTACTATGGCCCTATTCAGGTTTTCTTCTACCACAACATACTTTACTGGAATCACGTTAGCGGGGTTTGGAGGCTGTTGAGCTAGCACCGGTTGGGGTCTCTGTTGGGCCTGATATGGTTGCTGATAGGTTTGTTGGGGTCTAGCATATTGTGGTGGTGGATTTTGGTTCTGGTATCGGCCTTGTTGGTAGGGCTGCGGATAGGGTTGCCTAACTGCCTGCTTGTTGTATGGGCAATCTTGTGCGGTGTGATTGGTGTATCTCCGTTCTATGGTGCAGTACTGGCTACTAGGGTTTACTTGGGGTTGAGCCATAATAGGGCAGACATTCGCCATATGGTCACCACCGCATGTATAGCATCTTTTCACAGGGGCAAACCTTGGGATTTGTTTGCTAGTTACACCTAATTTCTGAGCTACTTTTTCGGCAAGTTCCTCAATTGATGTGGACTGCGTGGAAGAGTGACTAGATGCACTATCTGAATCTTTGTAGATTTTGGAAAGCTCTAGTTCTTCCCCTAGGTTATCTTCAATGTCAATGCACATGCGTACACACTCTTCTATAGTCCTAGGGTCCTTCAGATACACATAGGATCTCAATTTCGTACTCAGCAATCCATCAAGGAATAAGGCTACTTGTTTAGCAGATGTGGGTAGTTCCGAAATAGGGCACCTTTCAAGATATTGTCTAAATCTTCTTCCGGCCAATCTGACAGTCTCTTGGGGGGTCTGTTTGAAGCTGTGAATCAATGAGGAGGTATTGTGTCTTATGCCGCTCTTAGAGAACTCTACAATGAATGCCTCTAGGAGTTGGTCTATGCTCCTGAACTGACGCTCATCTAATGGCTGAAACCATGTAAGTGCTGTGTTCCTAAGGGTTAGACCGAAGGCATTGTACTGCGTGAACAGATCTTCCACTTGTTCAGCTCTCAAGACTTGCTTGAACTCCGCCACATGATCATAGGGATATCGTGTGCCGTCAAAGTAATTCTTCATGGACTTAACTAGCTGGGTGGGTCTCAAAGTTCTTGTGTGCTCTCTAGGCCTCGGCAGAGGGAATCCATCTACATTTCTTTGGTTCCTGTGGGCTCTATGCATCTCAGGTTCTACCCTATTCGTCTCTGTTCTCGTTCTTTCTCTGCCCACTGGGTTGGCAAAACTTACTTCTGGTCTATCTCTACTTCTGTCTCTTTGCGTACCATGAGCTTGGGAAGGTCCAGCCCCAGGGTGACCATAGGATACATTTGATCTTGGTTGAGGGAAAATAAATTCACCCTTCCAAGTGTAAGCATGCCTATCATTTTCTGTCACCACAAAGATCCGTTCTGAAGCATGATCTAAGTAGGTCACTCTGCCTGGGCTATCCGGATCCTTAAACTCATAGATCATGATATTTCCTATGTCTGTTGGCTGATTAGACTTATACCTCCAAAAGGCTTCATCAGTTTCTCGATTGAGAAGCAACTCTATGCTCTTGTTGTCTTGGGGGACCCATTCAGGCGTGATAATCCTAGTGAGAACTGATTTACCTCGAGGGGTTCTAGGTTCCGCACCCATGTTCCCTTGTTCCAGGTCACCTAAGTCTGCTTCTGAGATTACATTCCCTAAGTCATCTGTCCTATCAGGGTGACTAGTGACTACATATATAGTTCCTTCTTTGTCCAGGTATGCACCATTTTCAAACTTGACAGCTGGGTGTTCTAGTCCAATGGATTGATCAGGGTTTTTAATCTGGACCACAGATCTTCCTAAGCCGTCCTCATAGATGCTAGCACCTAATCGGTTGGTCCTAAGGTACTCCAGCTGCGTTTTGTAAGGGCCTTCTACCCTGTACAGGTAAGGCACACCTGAACTTCCCGTAGGTCTGTCCATGCCTTGAGACATCTCTGACTCACTGGTCTCAGAGCTAGGGTAGTTCGAGTGGTGGCTCAACTGCTGGGCCCAGGACCTAGTAGTGTGGTTGACACTAGCCTCTGAAGATCTAAGGCTTTGTCTTTCCCTTGCTAAATGTCGTCCTGATCTAAGGTTCATATGCCTATCTAAGTAGCCCAATTCTTTGCCCAGAGTACAACCTTGTTGCCGCTCAATTGGTATCAGTCACTTGATTCTTTTTAGTTATTTTATCGCGTTTGAGTTCTTGTCTGATATCACGTCGTCAGGAATGTTTGAATGTTGTTTCGCACTTGCAATTGATCGTTCCACGTTAGGTTCTTTTCCTTTATGTTATCGACAGTACAGAGATTAAATTTTTAGCTTGAACTTGAGTTTTTAGGTAGTCTTCAACTTGATAACTGCCTATCGTCGCTCTGACTTACTCCTACCTCTCGTCGTTCTTAGCCTAAGCTATGAATTGACAGAGGGGGTTAAAAGTGTCCAACCTTTTGTTTCCTGCTCGGTTGCCCTTGAGTGCCCAGGAAATGTGTTCCCAAGCTCACACTTACACTTGCTTAGAACGCCTCTCGATGCTCTGTAAGAGTTTCAAAGTTAGCTTTGAAATTTACATTCCAAAGACAGAACCAATTATTTTCATTCATGTAGCACAAACACAAACTTGCATAGTGATTTTCAAGAAAACAATCCTAAGGACCCCTGACATTGATCCCCCTGGGTATGGTCAACTTCAAAATACCCTATCTAAAAATCAATGCATTATCTTTATAAAAAACAGTTGAGGGCGTGTAGTATATGCTACGAGCTTTCCAACAAGCCCTAGAGCTCAAAAAATGGATCTCGTATGAAAAAGTTATGACCGTTCAGGGTTCTAGGGTTACGACAGGGTTCAAACAGGATCACTGTGCAACAGGTTTTCCCCAAGTTGTTTTCCTAAGGCTTCCCAAAGAGCTCAAGAGCATAATATTTGTGCCCAAAATTAGCCCAACTTTTCAATTAACAAACCCTAAAAAATTTGGCTAAAATTGGCTGTCAATCGCGATGGATAGGGCTGTCAATCGCGATGGACACTCAGTCAATCGCGATGGACAGAGAGTTCAGTCAATCGCGATGGACTTTCCCCAAGTTGTTTTCCTAAGGCTTCCCCATGTGCTCAATGTTGGAGCAGAGCAATCATCAATAGTGATTATATGAAGATCAAAGTGAGAAGATATGTGGAAGAATGAAGATTACTTTCAGAGGAAGAAAATAGAATCAGAAATGTTTCTTTTGTATATTACTCTTGTAAATAGTTCAATGTATTTTGAAAAAGATGACGAGTTAGACTCGTATATATATCTACAGATACGTATTCATAGTAAGAGAGAGTGATATAGATCAGATAGAGAAGAATAGGTGAATAGGTGATGAACATTGTATGTATCATCAACCATATGTATGAAAAGTAATGAAGAAGAAAATGTTGTAGAATTCTGCGCGTCGATCTTCTTTCTCATTCTCCTTCTGTGCTTAATCTTTTGAAGAATCCTTTTGCACGTATCTAAGTCCATAGCTAATCTATCTATGGCTAGAATTTGAGAGATTAATTTCAATCAGGCTGTGAGAATTTTGTTTAGGAACATTCATATGTGAAGATGTTCTGAGAGTCGAAAAATCTGGCGCACATTTCATCTTCAAAGAAGTGGTCAGTGCTCAGTCCACAGTGTAAAGTTTTACACAAGTGAGGGCTCAAAATCTAAGTTGGAAGGTAAGCTATCTATGGCTAGAAGATCTTGATCAAACGGGTTCAGAGTTGGGAGAACCAGTGCTAAGAAGTTGCAGGTGTCAAAGTCGCCATTGCAGAGAAGCACTTTCAGACATAGGTAAAGTGTTTCACACATTTCTCAGTGTGTACTTAATCTTTTTGAGAGATTTAACTTGGCAAAGTTGTGCAACCTTAAGGCGAAGTGTTGTGCAAAGTTTTATCAAAAACTTTACAGGATTGATTAGTCAATGAGTGACTAATCTGCAGCAGACTTTTCTGAAGAAACTGAATTTTTCAGAATAATCAATTTTCTGATAATTTGGTGAAGATTCTCTAAATTAGGTGGAGTCTAAAGTTGATCTTGATATAGAGGTGATCTAAATTCAAGGTCAACTTGTTCTTTTGGAGATTAACACTCTCCATCAGTGGTATCAGAGCAGGTTGTGTCAAAATTGAGAAGAAGAAGACTCCGACTATTGCAGAAGTACAAATCTTTACATTTTGAAGGTGCAGAAGGGTAAAGGTTGAAGAAAGATTGAAGGAAGACATACAAAGAGCATCAAAAGGGTCAGAAGGAGCAACATTCGAAGTAAAGGTACATTTATTATCTGTAAAGGTTAAAGATTTGAAGCTACAGGTGAAGTAAAGATGGGAGATAGTCTCCAAATTGAAAAGTTGGATAGAGAGAACTATCCTGCATGGTCTATGAGGATGGAAGCTCACCTTATGAGCAAAGATCTGATAGGATACATCACAGGAGATGAAGAAAAGCCAGAATTCAGAGATCCTAGTGTTCCAACTAGGGAGGAGCTTGCAGATTTGAAGAATTGGATGAAGAAGGATGCTCAAGCAAGAAGCATCATCTACATGGCAGTCAATGACTATTTGCTTCCTCACATTAGAGGACTTGAGAGTGCTTGTGACATTTGGAATGCTTTGGAAGAGCATTTCCAAAATACAACCAAATCAAGGAAGGCTTCACTATGGGCAGAATTTACTACCTTCAAGAAGAAGGCCTCACAATCAATCTCTGATTATGTGACAAAGATGAAGGACATTGCAGATTCGTTAGGTGCAGTTGATGAAGATATTGAAGAAGACAAATTGGTAAGACAAATACTTACAGGGCTAAGAGGAGATGAGAAGTGGAAGCCTTTCATTTTATCTACAGAACTTTCATTAGATCACTTTACTCCTGATTTGAATCAATTGTTAGGTCATATGCTAACTTTTGAGAATGATGTCAAAGGAGATGTTGATAAGAGTGCAGGTCATGCAATGTATTCTAAAGACAAGAAGAAAGCCAACAAAGGGAAGCAACAATCAGGTGAAGAAGAAGGTACATCAAACCAAGCAAACTTCATAAGAGGAAGAGGAAATGGCAGAAGTAGAGGAAGAGGCAGAAACAACAAAGATAATGCAAGAGCTTGTTGGATATGTGGTAAGACCAATCATCTATCTCATGATTGTTGGCACAATAATCAAAACAATGGTAATTATCAGAACTTTAATCAAAGAGCAAGAGGTGGTAGATTTCAGAGAGGAAATTTCAGAGGTAGAGGTGGTAGGAATTCTTTTGGAAGAGGTGGTGGAAGAAACTTCCAAAATCAATCCTATAATAACACCTACTACAACTATGCATCAGATCAAAAGGAGGATTCGACTCTCATTACGAATACATGTGAAACCTCACATGAGGACATGAGAGTGTTCTATATTGATTCAGGATGTAGTAATCATTTAAGTGGAAATATTGCTTTGATGACTGACCTAGATCATAATGCAATTAATCATACAGTTCAGACAGGTGATAATACAAAGCATAAGGTAAAGTCAATTGGTTCAGTCAAGGCTAAGGATGGGAGCACTCTTCTGAGTAAGGTACTTTATGTTCCCACAATTCCAAAGAATTTGATCAGTGTAGGTCAAATTGTGGAAAAAGGTTATGAGGTAAGGTTTACCAATGATGGAGTTTATGTTGAAGACCCTAGTCAAGGGTATAAACAAGTTATTGCAGGAAAGAAAGAAGGAAGGCTTTTCACATTGAAGGTACAAGGAAATGTTGGACATGCTATGTTCACATATGGAGAGCAGAAGGTGTCAGAATTGGATCTTTGGCACAAAAGACTTGGACACTTTAATGAAAGAGGTATCAAAGAAATGATTAACAATGATTCAGTGCTTGGAATGCCTAACATTGCAGGTCAACACATGACATACAGATGTGAGGCATGTCAATTAGGTAAGGCTCATAAGCAATCCTATTCCAAGCATGGATTTATGTATTCAGAAAGACTTGAATTGGTGCATACAGATGTGTGGGGTCCTTCAAAGGACTTTAGTATAAATGGTTCAAGATATTATGTCATATATGTTGATGATGCTACCAGGTGGATCACAATTTATGTGATTAAGGAAAAGTCAGAAGTGTTTAATACATTTAAACACTATCATGCATATGCAGAAAGGATTACAGGTCAAAAATTGAAGAGACTAAGGTCAGATGGAGGGGGAGAGTATTTTTCAAATGAGTTCAATGATTATTTGTGGAATGCAGGTATAAAGAGAGAAGTTACTTGCAGGTACTCTCCTCAACAAAATGGGGTAGCAGAAAGAAGAAATAGGACTCTTGTTGAGTTTGCAAGGTCCATGATGAAAGAGAAGAATTGCCCAAATTATTTGTGGGCTGAGGCTGTTAATACAGCTACATATTTGGTTAATAGATTGCCTTGTAAAGCTTTGCAGGGTATGACACCATATGAAGCTTGGTGGGGTAAGAAACCTACCTTGGATCATTGCAGAATATTTGGATGCTTGGCATATGCATATGTGCCATCTCAATTGAGGCATAAGTTGGAGCCTAAGGCAGAGAAGTATGTATTCATTGGTTATGATGATAAGCAAATGGGATACAGGTTGTGGAGTCCATCCACAAAGCAATTTATTGTATCTAAGGATGTTACATTTGATGAGCAAGGTACTTGGTATGCAGGTAAATATAATGTACATGCAGATGATGAAGAAGTAGTGGAACAAAGGAAAGGTAAAGCAAAGATTCAATTACTTGATGAAAGTGAGAGTAATGAAGTGCAGATTGAAGTTGAAGAGAGGCCAAGGTTTGATCCAGAATGTGATGAACCAGAGACCTCAAGAAGTGCAGAAGTTAGGAGATCATCTAGGCACAAATGGCAACCTACAAGGTATAGCTATGACACTTCATTCTTGACTACTAAAGATTATGCTTATTTGGTAAAAGCAGATGAAGACCCTTCTACATATGAAGAAGCCAAAGGGAAGAAGAATTGGGAAGATGCTATGCAAGAGGAGTATGATGCATTGATAGAGAATCAAACATGGGATTTGGTTCCTAAACCTAATAGTCAGAAGATTATTGGATGTAAGTGGGTTTACAAAACAAAGAGATTTGCAGATGGAAGTGTGTCTAGGTACAAAGCTAGACTTGTTGTGAAAGGGTATGCACAGACATATGGAGTGGACTATGATGAGACTTATAGTCCTGTGGCAAAGATGACAACCATCAGGACACTCATTGCAATTGCTGCTTGTAAAGGTTGGAAGTTGTCTCAATTAGATGTTAAAAATGCTTTCTTGAATGGTTACATTTCAGATGAAGTCTACATGGAGCAACCAGATGGGTTCAAAGATCAAGTGAGTCCAAATTATGTATGTAAGCTCAAGAGAGCTTTGTATGGGTTGAAGCAAGCCCCAAGGGCTTGGAATTATAGGCTTGTAAAATTCTTGAATGATCTTGGATTTCAAGCATCAAAGGCAGATAGTAGCTTGCTAATCAAAGCAAGTGAAAATGGATTCATTTATGTGTGTATTTATGTTGATGACATAATACTTACAGGAACAGATGATAAGGGAATACAAATGATCAAGAAGCAGATGGAGAAAGAGTTCAAAATCAGTGATTTGGGGAACCTATCATTCTTCTTGGGAATGGAGATCTCTTATACTCAACATGGAGTATATGTGACCCAAGAAAGGTATCTTAAAAATTTGCTAACCAAATTTAAAATGGAAGATTGCAGGGTTGCACCTACACCTTTGGAAGTGAACCATAAATTGTCTAGGTTTGGAGGAGAAGAGTTCAGAGATATGAAACTCTATCAAAGTTTGGTTGGTAGCTTGATTTATGCTACATTGACAAGGCCTGACTTGTCATATGCAGTTGGTGTGCTTTCACAATTCATGCATTGTCCTAGAAAGGAACATTGGATTGCACGACAAAGAGTACTTAGGTACATCAAGGGTACACTCAAAGAAGGGTTGTACTATGGGTTTACTTCAGATACAAGAATCAAGATTTATAGTGATGCAGATTGGGCAGGTAATGTGGATGATAGAAGATCAACACATGGATACTTGTTCTATGTAGGAGACAAATTGATTTCATGGTGTTCCAAGAAGCAACATACAGTTGCTTTGTCATCTACAGAAGCAGAATATAAAGGTATGGTGGAAGCTGCAAAAGAGGTAATATGGCTAAAGACACTTTTGAAAGTTTTTGATGTGATTCAGAGTACTCCTATTATTTGTGGAGACAATATGAGTTCATTATACTTGGCAGCTAATCCTGTATTTCATGCTAGAACTAAGCATATTGAAATACAGTATTATTTTCTGAGAGAGAAGGTCATTGAGAAGGAAATTGAAGTCATACACACCCCTACAAAAGATCAACTTGCAGATATGATGACTAAAAGTTTGGATGGACCTAAATTGCAGAGGTTTAAAGATATGGCAGGAATAAAGAAGATGCAGGTAATCACAATTGAAGATTGAGGGGGAGCTGTTGGAGCAGAGCAATCATCAATAGTGATTATATGAAGATCAAAGTGAGAAGATATGTGGAAGAATGAAGATTACTTTCAGAGGAAGAAAATAGAATCAAAAATGTTTCTTTTGTATATTACTCTTGTAAATAGTTCAATGTATTTTGAAAAAGATGACGAGTTAGACTCGTATATATATCTACAGATACGTATTCATAGTAAGAGAGAGTGATATAGATCAGATAGAGAAGAATAGGTGAATAGGTGATGAACATTGTATGTATCATCAACCATATGTATGAAAAGTAATGAAGAAGAAAATGTTGTAGAATTCTACGCGTCGATCTTCTTTCTCATTCTCCTTCTGTGCTTAATCTTTTGAAGAATCCTTTTGCACGTATCTAAGTCCATAGCTAATCTATCTATGGCTAGAATTTGAGAGATTAATTTCAATCAGGCTGTGAGAATTTTGTTTAGGAACATTCATATGTGAAGATGTTCTGAGAGTCGAAAAATCTGGCGCACATTTCATCTTCAAAGAAGTGGTCAGTGCTCAGTCCACAGTGTAAAGTTTTACACAAGTGAGGGCTCAAAATCTAAGTTGGAAGGTAAGCTATCTATGGCTAGAAGATCTTGATCAAACGGGTTCAGAGTTGGGAGAACCAGTGCTAAGAAGTTGCAGGTGTCAAAGTCGCCATTGCAGAGAAGCACTTTCAGACATAGGTAAAGTGTTTCACACATTTCTCAGTGTGTACTTAATCTTTTTGAGAGATTTAACTTGGCAAAGTTGCGCAACCTTAAGGCGAAGTGTTGTGCAAAGTTTTATCAAAAACTTTACAGGATTGATTAGTCAATGAGTGACTAATCTGCAGCAGACTTTTCTGAAGAAACTGAATTTTTCAGAATAATCAATTTTCTGATAATTTGGTGAAGATTCTCTAAATTAGGTGGAGTCTAAAGTTGATCTTGATATAGAGGTGATCTAAATTCAAGGTCAACTTGTTCTTTTGGAGATTAACACTCTCCATCACTCAAGAGCATAATATTTGTGCCCAAAATTAGCCCAACTTTTCAATTAACAAACCCTAAAAAATTTGGCTAAAATTGGCTGTCAATCGCGATGGATAGGGCTGTCAATCGCGATGGACACTCAGTCAATCGCGATGGACAGAGAGTTCAGTCAATCGCGATGGACACCCAATTCAATCAATCGCGATGGACACCCAGTCAATCGCGATGGACAGAGAGTTCAGTCAATCGCGATGGACACCCAATTCAATCAATCGCGATGGACACTCAGTCAATCGCGATGGACAGAGGGTTCAGTCGGTCGCGATGGACAGGGGTTCAGTCAATCGCGATGGACAGGCAGTCGGTCGCGATGGACTGGCAGTCAATCGCGATGGACAGAGCTGTCAATCGCGATGGACTGAAATTTTGCAAGATTTTCAAAAATTTTGGTGGAAAGGTGGTGTGCAGGGTCTCTAGTCCACTGTGGTGCACTCAGATTTACCAACAAGTGAAAATTTCTGTCAATCGCGATGGACAGAAGGCGGCGACTGCGAGACAGTTTCGTTGAGTTCCGTACCTGCGCAGGAAGCTGAGGATGGTGATGTGACCTGTACCTGCAAGATAGCACAAGAAACATGCAAAAACAGCACATGCAATTTTGCTCTCTCGCTCTCTCTCACAAGTGAAATGAGGGAAATGAGGTGGAGATGGGGATATAGTAAAAAAACTGAAATTTTCGCGATGATGAAAATGGAGGTGGAAGATGGTGAAGATGATGATGGTGATGATGGTGGTGAAGTAAGAAAGAGGGAAAATAGGAAAAGTAGAAAATTTACTTACAACTCCAACGCGTCAACTCTACGTCTTACCATCACACGCTCGTCCTCAAAGCTCGATCCCCGGCAACGGCGCCAAAATTTGGTGTAGCCCAATGATGAGTAGCACCTCCTTTAATGTCAATCCGGGAAGACGTGAGGATGGTATGAAGACCTCGAGCAAGTGGCTGCACAAGTGTGTGAGTGAGAAGCACACTAGCATGCACACACATACACACACACACGCATACTAGGTAAGACAAAGAGTGAGAATCAATGGAGCTTTTAGATTACTTTCAAAATGCTCTTACAAGTTCGTTTCAATTACAATCTAACCCCAAAAATGAGCTCTCTAGCTCTTTTTATAGTTTTTGACTAGGTTTTGGCCCTGTCCAGACCTAGTGTCCGGCCTAGTTAAAAATTAGGTTCCAGGGCCAATTTGAGAGCTCAAACAGAGTCTAAAAAATACGAAAATTGATATGTAGGTACTTCTAAGGCTCCTCAAGCTCAAGGACTCCTTGGCCTGCACAAAATGGAGCTACAAAAATATGAAATGGTATTTGCAATGATTGTTAGTGATAAGAATCACTGTTAAAAGATGTAGATTTGGGAAAAATTGAAGGGCCTATCTGCCAGATTTGCGTCGACTACTTTGTCTACTTACTCCTTCACTTTGTTCTGACTCTCTCCGCTGGCTTCTTTGTCTAGTCAGTCCTTGGGTGCCCATACTGCTCTCAACACCTGTGTACACCTCTGAAAATCTGGTACATATATAGGTAATTTGAGGAATGCCTCTATGCCCGCTTGTGTCCACACGTCCTCAATATGAGGGAGTCCTTGTATTATTGTTTTGAAATCTTGGGACATGATAGGGAAGTAATGGTCCGTGTCCATGATCTTGATGGTAGCCATGAAAATTAGCTCCGCCACTGGCTGATCGTCCCTGAACCAGTGACCTCTTGCTTTAGTTACCGATTCCATTGGAAGAAGTTGCACCTCTTCTTGCTGTGTGGCCTCGGAATCAGTGGAAGCCATCTGCACTCAATATAGAGTATGAATTAGTATCCATATGTTTTTCAGAAATCCTCCTCCATATGTTGATTAATAATTCGATGTTGCTCCGAGTGCATGGTGCCGTCCCTTTCCCGTGGGTGTGAGAAAGGTAATACCTGAAATTTTTTTTTTTTTTCATGTATTTTTCTATTTTTTGCTGAAAAGAAAACATAAAGGTTCGTCCATAGCCGAAGCGGTTAGTAATTTTTTGGAGTAATATTTTTATGTATGTACAAGTGCTCTCCTATTTCCATAGGGAAAATGTGCGTGACTATCCGGAAGTAGAAGAAAGACGTGCCGAATGCTTGGCCTTGTAATGTGGCCCTATCATGCATACTTTGGGTCTCGACAACTCCTCATGTGTGCAATTGGAAGTAGTTTCTTGATGTATGCAGCTTGTCTTGTCTTTCGGCACCCAAACTTGCTTCACTTGGATGGAATGTACTGTATTCTCCACCTCTTTGATGAATGTGGTTCTTCTTCGGTAGTACATCTGCTTATTCTGCTTCGGGAATCTCAAGTTGGTTTGTATTGCATCTGTAGATTCCTTCTTCCTCCAATATGTCCTCTGTCTCGGCTGATGTGCCTGTTGACCATGTTGATGGTGATAGCCCTTCTGAGTATGTTCCTTGTTTGGTATGGTCGTCTCTGGAGTACATGACTTTGGGATCCATATCTTTGTTCGATCAAGTTGTGCAGTTATCAGTTTCTTTGGGATCCATATGCTATTGAGTCGTGGTTGACTGAAGTGTTCGAAATTCTTTGTCTTCTTCTTCCATTGGACACGCTGATGTCGAAGACTTTTCTGTTGCTGAAGGTATGCCTTCTTTTGATCCTTCCTTATCCAAGCTAGTGTAGAATGGGGAATAGGGTATACTTTCATAGGCGTAGACTTCAATTCGTACAGAGGAGTATTCTCTCTTGTGCCTTGTGGTTCACTGGACTTGATTTCATGTTTCTGTGCACTCTTGTGACTCTCTTTACTCAAAGATGGAGTGCACACAGGACTCACGGTATTCTCACATGAAGTACTTGACGATGGTGTTTCTATAGTGCTAGTGAACATACACTCATGACTTTGTTCATTGGGATGAACTTCTGGCTCTATAATAGCGGCTTTGGGTGGTCGTTCGTCTAGCAAACTAAATACCTCACGAGGTCCTATTCTGGCAGAGATGTATCCTAAAGCCAATTGAATGGTTACCTCATATTCATAGATCCAATCTTGACCTAACACCACATCTTCAAGCAGATCCTGGTCCTGACACACTAAGAGTCTCTGCTCCATAGTGTTGTTCCCCATATGTAAAGGTAAAGTTATCTCACCTATGCATCGAGTAATTTTTCCTCCTATTCCAATTAGTTGTGCCTTCGATGGCCGTAACTCCTCGTTAAGTCTCTGAGACAAAGAAAATCTGATGCAGCTTATTGCTGCTCCTAATAAGCTGCTCCTGTGTCTATGAGAGCATCCACTAAGTGGTACTCTTTTCGTCCTGCTCCCAGATTCAAGTAAGGCTGTCTTCTTTGTTGTCCTGAGTTCCCAGAGGCTCTAAAATTAGCCATTGGGATGAGTTCTTCTCCTACTCGATATCTCTCGTCTCTTTCTCTCATCCACTCTTTCCGTTTTCTGATACGTTCTAGGGCTTCCTGTCTCGCTTCTTCTCGTATGCGTTCTTCTTCCTTTTTCCTACTTTGAGCTCCTAACAGTCGCGCTAGCATTTGATCAGTCAAAGGCTCCATGAATCTTTTCACTCTGCATCCACTGATGTAGTTGGGAAGAATATCTCCGTCTAGTGTGGCGAGATTGACTGCACCACTAGTAGAGATTCGATTTATAATCATGGGTCCATATCCGCGTTTTTGGAGCTTCTTTGCGTGTTGTTTGAGGGTGTATACTAGGACTAAGTCGCCTTCTTTTAGTCCCTTGTCTTTTATGTGTGCGTCATAATAAGCCTTTTGTCTCCGTTTAGCTGCATAAATGCCTGCTACCGCTTGCAATCTAGTCTCGTGTAGCTTTTCAATTTGATCTAATTGCTGAGATAATTCATGACCGTTCCACTCATATTGCTGGGCCACTTTCAGTGTAGGTACTAAGAAGTCAATTGGCAAAATTGCATTCTGCCCATACACTAGGTTGAAAGGTGTAGTTCCAATGGCCGTTTTATATGCCACACGGAAGGCCCAAATTGCGTGATGCAATTGTTTGTCCCAATCTGACCTTCCATTATTGACAATCTTTGTCAATACAGTACATAGTACCTTGTTGGAACTTTCAGCTTGTCCATTAGCTTGAGGGTGGTATGGGGCTGATTTTTTATGAATCACAAGAAAGTCATTCATTAGCGACTCAATGACCTCGTTTAAGAAATGCGTTCCTCGATCACTCACTATCTCAATCGGTAGTCCAAAACGTGTGAAAATGTGCTCAAAGAGGAATTTTGCTGTGGTTTGAGCATCATTCTTTCTAGTGGCTTTCGCTTCTACCCACTTGGTTAAGTAGTCGGTGGCTACTATGATGTATTCAGCATGTGATCCTTTGGCCGGTGGGTTTATAGGTCCTATGAAGTCAATTCCCCACTTGGTAAATGCTCTTGCACAAACCATCGGTCTTAAAGGCATGTCATCTCTTCTAATGGGATATTTCGCTCTCTGGCATGTTTCGCAACTTCTCACATATGTCTCCGCATCCATATGTAGAGTTGGCCACCACAAGCCTGCAAAGAGAATCATCTTGACCGTTCTGTCTGCTGAGAAATGTCCTCCCGCAGCTCCTGCATGTGCCATTTCTAAGACAGAGAGATATTCATTCTCATGGATGCACATTCTTAGTTGGTTATCCCTCCCACGTTTAAAGAGTTGTTTTCCTATGATGGCGTAATCCTTACTCTGTTCTTCAAGAGCACGTTTCCTTGCTAAGGTAGCTCCATCAGGGTACTCTCGAGTTTTCAAGAACTTTACCAGAGGCATGCTCCACCTTGGTGCTATTGTGGAATAGCATAATGTAGAGTTCTCATCTGAGGTTTGTTCTTGACAGGTTTGACAGGTTGACACATGGTTATGTGCATCTCGTTGCATGGTTGGCCAATATACGCCAAATCTCTTGAGTGTTTGCCACGTTCCATTTGCATTCAAGTGAGTGTTCCATTGGTTTATGTGTGCTCTCTGAAGCCACATTTCTTGTTCCCCTTCTTCCACGCATCTCATCAGTAGTCCGCTTGAATCCTGGTGATACAAACTTCCAGCAATAATGTGAAGGTTTTTAGTCCTCCAGAGATCTTGCTTTTGGTTTGGTGTGATCCCATCTTTAGGTCCATGTGTAAGTATTGGGATCAATTTTTCGGCCCATTGAGGACATACTTCCAGGTTAAACAGATAGGTATCCGGCAGGTCATCAAGAACTCCTATGGGTGGTTCTCCATGGGTCATGCGAGATAAGTGGTCTGCCCTTATGTGTGTGTTTCCTTTCTTGACTATTACTTCAAAATCAAATTCCATTAGCAATAAAAACCACCGTACTAGTCGTCCTGTATTGCAAGGCTTGTTGACTAAGTACAATAGAGCTTGATGATCAATGAAGAATTTGAATTTGTTTGCCAGTAAGTAATGTCTGAATTTCTTGACTGCGTATACCATCCCTAGGCCTTCTCTCTCCGTAGTAGTGTAATTTCGTTCCGCTTGATTTAACTGTCTACTGGCATAGGCTATCGGGTGGTCCAATTTACCTGTATCAGCTGGTTGAGCTAAGATGCAACCAATGGCAAACTTGGAAGCATCAACATGAATATGAAACGGTTTATTCCAGTTGGGGACTCGAAGAATAGGTGCTGAACTCAATCGATTCTTCAACTCATTAAAAGCTTTTTCGCATTCTTCGGTCCAATTGAATTGAGTTAATAATGCATAAAGAGGTCTAGCAATTATGGCATACATGTGTATGAATCTTCGATAGTAACCACAATGTCCCATAAATGCTTGAACTTCTTTAGCAGTTTTAGGTCTCGGTAAATCCAAAATGACTTTAATTTTGTCTTCATCTGTGGAAATTCCATTCTTAGAAACAATATGTCCTAAGATTTTCCCTTGTCTCACCATGAAGACACATTTTTCAGGATTGAGGCATACTCTATATTGTCGACATTTAGCAAAAATCTTTTCTAGTTCAGGGATGTGCTCTGATCGTATAGCTGAATATGTACAAAGGTCATCCACGTATACCTCCATGCTTTTTCTCAAAAATTCCTTGAACACATGACACATCAGTCTTTGGAATGTAGCTGGGGCATTCGTTAAACCAAAAGGCATAACTCTAAAGGCGTATACTCCACATTCAGTTGCAAATGCAGTCTTATGTTGGTCCTCAGGAGCAATAGCTACCTGATTATACCCTGAAAAGCCATCCAGAAAACTATAAACTTCCTTCCCTGCTACCCTTTCCAAGAGATGGTCAGTGATTGGTAAGGGATAGCTATCCCTTATGGTTGCGGCGTTTACTTTTTTCAGATTGATGCACACTCTTAACTTTCCATTCTTCTTTGGTACAACCACTAAGGGTGACACCCATTCCGTGTGCTCAATTTCATAGATGAATCCAGCATCCAACAACTTATCTATCTCTTCTTTTATCTTGGCTGAATACACATCATTATAAGTATAAGGTCTCTGTTTAGAAGGTTTGGCCTCGGATGTCATGGGGATTCTATGCGCACATATAGATGGATCTACTCCTTTTAAGTCCTTATAAGTCCAAGCAAAGACATCCCGGTATTCTCTTATGAGTCGAATTAACTCTTGTTCTTCTTCTAATGAGACATCCTGACCTATGAAGGTACATCGTTCTTCACCTCCTTCCATAGTCACGACTATTTTTTTGGTTTGCTCCTTATTACCATATGCTATTCCAGGTTGTGCTTCTCTTTTAGGCATTTGAATAGCAATCTTCCTCTCTTCCACTTCGTATTTTTTGAAATGAGCTGGTACTTCAAATTGGTCTTGAAGTTTGTTATCTTCATCTTCTAACTCCCTTTCAACTTCTAATTCTTCTTTTTGTGTGAGTTCCTTATTTTTTTCATTGGCAGTGATATCCATGTTGGTGGTACTAATCCCTAGATCCATGGGTTCTGGTTCCATTTCAATGCTCTCGTAGTCCTCCTTCCAGTCTTTCTCAATCACTTCTCCTTCTTCTGCCTCCTGAAGGACTACCATATACAGACTAACGTCATAACCCTCTTCGTCAATACATTCGTTCATGGTCACCACTTCTTCATTTACACAGACATTGAGGGTGGCTAAGATTTCCATCCAACCGTGAGGTTCGAATTCTTCGTCTGGAAAAACTTGTGGCATATAAGCCGGATCTTGTACCGATCTCACTATTCCTTGTTTTTGCTGCCAACTTTTTCTTCTCTCTTCTTCCTTTTTTGCGGCTTGGCATATCCATAGATGAGTGTCCTCGTTCATCCAGGATTGGTCACTAGAACCTGCACTATGAATCGATTGATCGTCTTCCTCTTTATGGATTTGATTCCATTGCAGAGGTGGCACATCTTGATATGTGTATGTATGTAGGTTGATCCTAGTGGTAATTCCCGCGTGTTGTAGGTACACTGCATCTTTTCCCCAATCTTGTACGACCTTTAGCTGTCTCATGAATGGCCTTCCCAAGATCATTTCATAATTGCTTGGCCTTTCAAAGTGATATATTGCTAAAGTATGTTCGAATTCCACTCCGCACGTAGTGAAGACTACTCGTTCCAACAATCCTAAGGGTCTTTCCGTATGTCCATCTGCCATTTGAATTTTCATGCGCGTTGGTCTCAATGCTGGTTTTCCCCATTTCTCCCAAATTTCTTTGGTAGCAATGCCAACACCAGCTCCTGAATCTAGTATGGCTTTGGTTGTGTAAGCCCTATAGGTGATTGGTAGGCATGTATTTCCTTCATCTCCTTCGCTAAAGTCTCCTACTTTATCCACTGGAATTCTCACCGTTTTCACTTCGTCAGTACCCTCCTTCTTTCCCTCCTTGACTTCCCATTGATTGATCAATTTCTCTTTTAGGTGTGGTTTTACCTTTAATAGTTCCTCTAACATTAGGGTACATGGGATTTTCACCTCTCTAAGACGTAGGATCTCCGATGTTCGAACTGATGGATTCGTTTCTCGTCTCGTTATTGATGGAATACGATACAATTCTGAGTTGTGCTCGTATTCCCCGGTGTAGTTGGGTAGTTCCTTTACCTCGTCTTCCACCTCTCTGTCACTTGCATCCATTGGAAAAATTTCTTCTGAATTGAGTTCAGGTATTGAACCCTCTATTTCGTTTTCTGCTTCTAATTCTTCAAAAGGCGGTTCCATTCCTTCTACCTTTTTCCACTTGTCCTCTTGAACTTGCGCCCATAGATCCTTAGTCCAGTCTCCTTCTATTTCAGGGACTATGGATCCTTCCTTTCTCTCCATACCAATTTCATCATTCAGAGGTCTATTTACGTTAGGCTTTTCCTGAGTGTTTAGGCACTCTTGGAATTTGTCTTCGGAAATTCGGTTGTTTGGTAAAGGTGATGCTGGTTTTTCTAATGTTTGTTGGGCAACTTCTATCAGTTTTTTGCACATTTCCAGTCTTTCTTTCTCTAAGTCGCCTCTCGGATACTCTCTCTCATGTTGTTCTATGGTAGGTCCTGCTTTTATTCTCGCCTTGTATGCCTGAATCCACATGGCTAATTCTTCAGGCATTGGGTCTGCTAATACTGATCCTACCTTCTCCCTTTTATTCTCCTTTTTATTTTCTTCTTCCACTTGTGATTCTTCTGTTGATTTCTGTTTACTCTTTTCATTTTCCTTCTTTTGCAATAACTTTTTTTCTTTTATCCTGTCTCTCTGGTTCTTCCATCTTTGTGATCTTTTACTGGCAACACTTCTCTCTGGTTCTTCGAAGTCTTCCACTCTGTGAGGGATGGATGTATTTCCCTCTTTGTCACTTTGATTACTTTCTTCGGTTTTATCAGGGTTCTCTCTAGCCTTTGCTCTCGTTATGGCTTTTAAAGGTATAGTGTACTCTTTGTCGCTCCCTGATGATTCAATCACTTCTATCACATTAATCTGCATGTTAGATGTGACTTTGTTGGGGTTCTTAGGACAATCTCTGAAGAGATGTTCCTTACCACAATCGCTACAGTAACCTTCCCAAATTCGTTGTGGGGGTTGTGGGTTTGGTAATGTACATTCTCTAATATAGTGGTCACCTCCACATCTGTAGCATGGTCCTCTGGGTACAGGTGGTCTATTCATTGGTCGAGGTGGCATGGTTGCTCTAGGAGCTGTGTACATTAAAGGTACATAGTCCTGCTCGTAATTATATGAACTCTCTGGTGTCTCCATGCCATAAGCATATGGGTCATATTGTTGCCCATATTCCATTATTGAGCTCTCATAACCAAGGTATGTTCCTTGACTAGGTTCGTAAAATGAGTCATATGGGTCACTACTAGTCAAAGGTGTGGCTGGTACTATTGCTCTTTCTAGGTTTTCCTCTGGTTGTGCTATCTTAACTGGGACAACGTTCTGAGGGTGGGGCGGTTGTTGTCCAAGCACTGGTTGAGGTTGCGTATATCCCTGATATGCGTATGGTCGTGAGATTGGTGCCTGCGGCTGATATGAGGGATATCTAAAGGCTTCTCCTCCCTGCTGGTTCTGCGGGTATCCATATGGTCTCACAAAAGGTTGGGTGGGTCTGGTTTGCCTATTGTAAGGGCAGTTCTCGGTGCTATGGTTTGTGTATCTCTGCTCTATATTGCAATATTGTAGTGGTCCGGGGACAGAGGGTCTATGAGGAGCATAGGCAGGTGGTGGGACTACTCCCCTAGTACACAAGTGAGAAGGATGATCTCCTCCGCACTGCATACATCTTCTAAGCATAGGCATTCTCATAGGATTGGTGGGATAATTCCTCTGTCCTTGAACATTCAGTTTTTTTGCTAACAGGTCGGCAATTTCCTCTACGTTGTTTTTGGGGTTTGATGTGCTACATGTTGACTCTTCGCTTTTCACACTACCTTGGGGTATTTTCAAGTCTTCTGCAAGGTTATCTTCTAGGTCTATACATTCCTTCATACACTCTTGCAGGGTTTGAACTCTCTTTACGTACACTAATGACCTCAAGGTTCCGTTCAACAGTCCTTCTAAGAACAATGATACCATTTTGTTTTGCGTTGGTCTCTCTTCTACGGGACATCTATCCACATACTGCTTGAATCTCCTTGCTGCCAATCTTACTGACTCGGTCGAAACTTGTTTGAAGCTGTGGATTAATGACGAAGAATTGTTTTTAATTCCAGATTTGGTAAATTCTTCAATCATTTCTTGATATACCTGATCCATGTTCTGAAAGGTATTTGGATCCAATGGCTGAAACCAGGCCAAAGCTGTGTCTGACAAGGTAAGGCCAAAGGACTCATATTGAATCATGAAGTCATCTACCTGCTCGGCTCTAACTACTTGTTTAAATTCTGCTATGTGATTATAGGGTTCACTAGAGCCATCATAATGATTTCTCATGCACTTGGCCACTTGGATCGGCCTTAGTCTCCTTCCTGCTTCAGGTTGTCTAGGCATTACAGGGTAATTTGGTCTTCCTATTGGTATGCCTGGTCCTCGTACTACCTGCGGTCTGACTGGAGCATGAACTCCATGTCTTGGGTCAATGGCTGGTTGTGGCCGGTAGTTAGGATTAGTGGCAGGCATTGCGAATTGTACATGTGGTCTGACGGGGATCTGGGTTTGTTGAGTTTGTGGTGTTTGTCCCGATTGTTGAATTGAATCATTTTGAGAAGTTCCATGTGGATTCCGTGAAGTAGTGGCTTGGTCCCTAGGGGGGAACACTGGGATGTTCTGATATTTCAACTCAGCTCTCTCTAATTCTGTTATTGGCCAATACCTTCTGTGATTTTTGTCCAAATATGTGATGATGGTGGGGAACTCAGGATCTTGTAACTCATAGATGGTAACTGGGTTAGGAGCAGCTTCCCATATAGAGGAATGGGCTCTGAGCAGGTGCTCCATTCCGTTGATCAAATACACATCTATCAGAGTATCATCCTGGGGAACTAGGTCTCCTCTCCACAGTTTAGTAATTATAGATCTCCCTCTAGGAGTAGTTACTTGTTCTTCGGTTCCATATCCATTTAAGCTCGAAGCATTATTTTCCTCACCACGCTCATTAATGATTTCAGGGTGTTCTGTGACCACGTACTGAATGTCTTGTTTGTCCATGTACAGTCCTCCTATGTACTTAACTGCTGGCCTTGGCACTATATAGGCCTCTGAAGCCTTCCTCAATCTGGCCACTGATCTGTTTAGACCATCCAAATAGATAGGGATCTCATTGTGGTTGGTGCTCACATACTCTAAGGAAGTTCTGTATTCGCCCTCAATGATGGACATCTGGCCAATCATGGGTACAGTGTTTTGCATATCCTCTGAAGCCATGGGGATTTCTCCTTCTGACTCACTGGAGGTCTCAGAATAGTGTGAACGACTACTTGGTTCAGCTACACTCCCTACGGAAGAAATTACACTTCTTCGGCTTCCTAGGGTTCTTCCGGATCTCAGGTTCATTCACTTAAGAGCTCTGATCAAATCTTGTCCACCTCTAGCCTCTAGAATTCTAAGTTATGGCTTAGAAGTCTAGGAAAAAAAAAATTAGGCTCGAAAGTAACTAAAGGAAAATTTCAAGTCACGATACTTGACCCCTAAAATCCACGATACACGACCTCTGTCAAGACGATCGCTGACTGATACGATACTTGGATGAAACGACCGCTGGAAAACGATCTCTGCCCAGACGATACTTGATGGACACGATACACGATATCTGAGTCCAAACGATACACGATAGTTGATTGCCGACGATACTTGATCTTTGGGAGAAAACGATACACGATACTTTTCCAAACGATCTTTGGCAAAACGATCTCTGAACTCCACGATCTTTGGTCAACACGATACACGATCGACGATACTTGGTTCAAAACGATACGCGATCGCTGGTAAGTATCGCGATCTCTGAAACGCGATACACGATACTTGGTCCAAACGATACACGATCTCTGTCAATACGATACTTGGTCAAACGATACACGATACTTCACAAGTATCGCGATCTTCAGGCCACGATACACGATATTTGACGCAGACGATACTTGATACACGATACTCGACCAAACGATCGACGATCTTTGGCAAGTATCGCGATCTCTGGAAAACGATATCCGATACTTGGCCAAAACGATATCTGACCGAAACGATACCGATCTTTGACCCCAACGATCGACGATCTTTGGCAAGTACCACGATCTCTAGAAAACGATACTTGAGCCAACGATACACGATCTTTGGGCTCAAACGATCTCTGATCGAGACGATACCGATATTAGGGAAATATCGCGATACTCGACCACAGGAGTTCCACGATACTTGACAAGTATCGCGATACTCGATCGCGGGAGCAAAAACGATACTTGACCCTATTTCAAGTTTTTGCAGATGTTTTTTGAAATTTTGATTCTTCCCCCTTGCTCACCTAGCTCTTCTCTCTTACCCTCACTCACTGTATCAATCAACAATTAACTTTTAGCCCCCTGAGAGCCCAAACGATACTCAGCGCAGATCGTTTTTTCTCTCTTAGGTTGAAATGCTGAGAAGTTTTGATCAAAAAAGGTGGTTTGGTTTACCTTGGTAGCACCTGTGATCTTTTGTTCACACTCCCTTGCTCTGTACTCTTCCCTATTGCTTGTTTTCCTCGCCACGATCTCTGCTCTTTACGCGATACTCGACACAGGCACTCTCGATACTTGTTCAACAAGTGATTTGAAAAATGAAATTTTTTTTGGCTTTTATACTTGGAAATTTCTAGCTTACAAAAAGGAAAAAAATTTTGAACAAACTAAAACCTACTCTAATGATTTAGACCACTCTCTACTCACTCCTACTCTACTCCTTCTACTCTCTTCCCTAATCTATCAACTCACTACACATACTCCAAGAATGAGAAGTAGCAAGTGCGGCTGAAAATGACTTACCAAAGAAGAGAAGATTTCCGCTCCTCCACGTTCTTCAATGCAAAAAGCTACTTACCATCACACGAATGCCTCGGTTTGATTCGTCACTCCCCGGCAATGGCGCCAAAAAGTGTGTTGACCTAAGCTTCAACTTAGGGACTTGCGGAGAAAGAGACTATACCTCAATCCCCTCACAAGTGCATATAGTGGGGATACACGCTTTTAAATATCAATCCAAAGAGTATGCAAACCTAGCCGAGTGTATGAAGACATGCAATCGCGTAATGGTCAATGCAAATGAACTACTCAAGAATGAAAATGAAGCAAATACTTATCATAACGAGCTCCAACTGTTGGTCAAGGCGAAACGATACTTGGTGCAGCAGCCGTCAGTATTTTGGACTTTTCTCTTAGCTCCAAACTCCAAACATAGCGAATAGCATATGTGTTTCGAAGCTCTCGAGAAGACACATCCAATGGCAGTGGTTTCGCTCAATTCCGACGCTCCTACTTCAAGTTATGACAGAAATACTGAGTCGCGGGAATAGTTTCCTACACTTCAGCACTTCCTACACTTCGCACACACCTCTCCTACAGCAAAGAAACATTCTCAAGGATAGACAACACTCACAAGCACTCTTTCCAAGCAATACACATGCATACAAGCTCGCGAAGAAGGAGATGAAGAGGGAAGAAGACACAAATTCGAATTTCTGTGCTCTCTATTCTCACAATGGCAAAAAAGTTCTTTACAAAGAGTCACATTTGACTTATATACTAGTGCCCTAAAAATGGTCCTTTCACACAAGTGACCGGCACTTTATTCACTAAAAGCTAATTTCCTACTATTTTACATGGGTAAGCTTCTATTCTTCTGTGGGAATGCATCTAGAGGACTCCTCTAGTGCCTTTACAAAGGGAAATATATTACAAGAATGAATATGTTACAAAAATATGTGGTCCAAATCGGAAAAATTTTGGGGCCCGTCTTTTTTCTCTGCTTTGTGCGCTCTTTAGCTCTGCAACACTCTCCCCCTCTTCGTCTCTGTCGTCCCTTGACAGACTTTGCTTCGCGCACGCGCCCAATGGTCAGTATTGTCTGCAGTTAAACAGACATGCAGATTCGATGGCCTTCTTGATTCAAGCTCTACAACTCGAGGGCCTGATGTAGTTGTCTTGCCTGTTGACTTGGGTTGCCACGCACGCCACCAGTGACTAGGAATGTGCTATTCTTAGTCACCCTCTTCAACTTTTCAGCCTCTACCCCTTTCTAACTTTTGGTCCTACTCTGATGTTTGAAAAGTCCACTACTCGGGACCCCGGGGTTTAGCTTTGTAGCCTGGTGCGTGCCCCTGCGGGGCTCTGTGCAGAGATGGGTGTTGCGCCCCTGCGGGGCTTCCTGCAGAGGTGTATCTTCATATCTTGCCTTTTAGTGAAGCTGTTTCTTTCGTTGTTTTCTTCTTTTCTTCTTTTTACTCATCTCGCCCTCGACACTGCCCCCCTCCTGGATGCTTCCCACTGGGGATGCTTCCCACTGTACCCGTAGTGTAGGGTGCTTTTCCAAGAGCTTTCTTCTCCAAATTGGATTTGCTGCCTCGAACTCTACCTGAGTATATTTAAAAGTATCATGCCGAAAATGGAGATTGTGATCGGGTTCCTTATTTGTAGTATGTTTTATGTAATGCCTAGTTTGTTCCTTCAAAAGCCCGTATGGTACATTGAATGGCCTTAGTATTTGCTCCAGTTGCTTGCTGTCGATTTGAGCCTCTTTCATTAGATTGATGATTTGATCTTCAAATTCAGCCGTAAGCTGGGACACCAGTAGTGCCCTTTCTGTCCTGCTCAGCTCTGCAAGTTTTCGTGTGTTAGGTTCTAATGGAACCTCCTTTTCCTCCCTTATTGGTGAATTATACAAAGGGGGGAGAGAGAGGGCGTACCTCTTCCTCCACAGTAGCCGAGGTCCCTGGCGGAACTACTGGTGTCCCCTGCTGTGCTTGCTGCTTTAATTGCTCCTGAAGTTGTTTGATTAAATCATCTTTTTGTTTGTTTTCCTCTTCGGCCTTAGCAATAGTTGCTTGATGTTTCATTAATTCTTGGGCCACAATGTTCATGTGCTCCGTGTCTTCCTTGCACTGTTGCAGGTAGTTATTTTCTGCTTTTTTCCATTTCATTCTGAGGGCTATTGTGTCCTCCATATACCTCTTTTCCGAATCCGTTATGACTTCTTGCTCCTGTCTGAGCTGATCTTGTAATTTAGTGATCTGATCTTCCAGGTCTTTGACATTTCTTTGTGGGTCATCAGCAATTGCCACTAGTTGATCGCTAATAAGAGCTGTCATCAATTCTTTATTTCGTTGTCTAATGTTGTCAGCTTCCTCCATACTGACTTTGAGCTGAGACTCTAAGATTTTGCTGCGTGCTTGAAGACGTGTCTTCTCAGTCTCGCTTATCTCTAGTTTCTTTGTTAATTCCTGTACTTGGTCTTTCAGCTTTGTCTGCTCTGTTTCTAGCATACTGTTTTGGGTTTTGACCTCTCGAAGTTCCTTTTCTTTGTTCAGAGCTTGTTCTCGCATCTTGACTATTTCTTCGGAAAGCTCTTTGCCTGCTCTTTCAAGTTCTTTCTTGTCTTGCATGGCTTGGTCGTAATCTTCATCAGCATCAAGCATTAACTGTTGTGTATCTAGAGCTGTTCGAATCATATCTTGTACTACAGGCTTGAGCTCAGCGATGTCTACATTTAGCCATGTCTTTGCAACTTCAGGAGTCTCTCCTGTTTGCACATCTTTGCCTTCTGCCACCTGAAGTGTCTCGTTGTGTGGCTGTCTAACTTGCAATTGTACCTTGGGTTCCTCATCATAGCCTCTTACTGCCTTCTTTTTAGTAGCACTCCCCTGAAACGTGACATCCATTGGGGAAGGTTCTGCTACGACCCTGATAGGTGTGAATGGTTCTCCCGTTTCTATACCCTGATCTTCATTTTCCTTTTTCGGCATCTCCTCATCTGTCTTTGTGCTTGTGGTTTTCTGATTCAGTTTTATATCTTGATCAATCGGTTTGGGGCATTCTGGTTCTTCACCATAATCCACTTCATTGAGTTCGGTCCATTGCCCATCATCTTTTGATTCGCTTCGAATTTCCACATCCAACAATGATGTGTCCTTTTCTTCTTTGTCTTGAGTAGATGAGCTGGAGTTGTCTAATCCGATTTCACGGTATCGGTGGACTTTAGTGAGTCTTCTTTTTGTTTTTGACTCCTGTTGTGACTGCTGATAGTGATGACCTTGCACTGGTAAGTTGACTTGTCCTTCCGTATATTTGTGCGTCTCTTCGAGTGCTTTAGTTAATTCTTCTTCCGTGATTTGTTTCTGTCCTACAAGTGTCACCTTTGGAAGTTCATGGACTCTTTTTTTCATAGGTATTCCTTCTTCATCTGTCTTGACTTCCCTTAGTCTTTTGGTGCCTCTCATTCTTGGCTGGGAGCTAGTTCCTGCCTCTTCCATACCTGTAGTACTTTTCTTCTTCTTGGGAACTGAGGCAGATTTCACATATGTGGCTAGTCCTTCTGAGGTTGGCATCTCCCTTAAACAATTCTTCATGTCCAAAGCTTCATATATGAGCAATGTCAAAGCTGAACTGCCATTCAAAAATTTCTTCTGACCCCATTTCTTTTGGGCTTCAAACAATCGTTCTTGTACATAGCCTGTTAGATTCACTTTGTTGCCTATCTGTCTCATGGCATGCGATAGTAGTTGGACGACTATCTTTTGAGGTGCGGTGTACCTGTGCATACTTGGAAAACAGAAGTGTTGATGCACCAGCCGTACAGCATCCTCTATGTCAATTCGATTGATTTCCAGGAATGATCTCTTCTTCGGGTCATGGCATTCTTCCTTCACACTAGTAATCCCTGCTTGATTCCATCCAAACGCTTTATTAATCAATTCATGTGTGAATTGTATAGTCTTCCATGTCCCGACTTTGTCCAATACTTGCGCTTCTGGGACTGAGATTTTTGTTCCAGCAGGCTGCATGGTGTTCATTACCTGTGTACACCTCTGAAAATCTGGTACATATATAGGTAATTTGAGGAATGCCTCTATGCCCGCTTGTGTCCACACGTCCTCAATATGAGGGAGTCCTTGTATTATTGTTTTGAAATCTTGGGACATGATAGGGAAGTAATGGTCCGTGTCCATGATCTTGATGGTAGCCATGAAAATTAGCTCCGCCACTGGCTGATCGTCCCTGAACCAGTGACCTCTTGCTTTACTTACCGATTCCATTGGAAGAAGTTGCACCTCTTCTTGCTGTGTGGCCTCGGAATCAGTGGAAGCCATCTGCACTCAATATAGAGTATGAATTAGTATCCATATGTTTTTCAGAAATCCTCCTCCATATGTTGATTAATAATTCGATGTTGCTCCGAGTGCATGGTGCCGTCCCTTTCCTGTGGGTGTGAGAAAGGTAATACCTGAATTTTTTTTTTTTCATGTATTTTTCTATTTTTTGCTGAAAAGAAAACATAAAGGTTAGTCCATAGCCGAAGCGGTTAGTAATTTTTTTGGAGTAATATTTTTATGTATGTACAAGTGCTCTCCTATTTCCAAAGGGAAAATGTGTGTGACTATCCGGAAGTAGAAGAAAGACGTGCCGAATGCTTGGCCTTGTAATGTGGCCCTATCATGCATACTTTGGGTCTCGACAACTCCTCATGTGTGCAATTGGAAGTAGTTTCTTGATGTATGCAGCTTGTCTTGTCTTTCGGCACCCAAACTTGCTTCACTTGGATGGAATGTACTGTATTCTCCACCTCTTTGATGAATGTGGTTCTTCTTCGGTAGTACGTCTGCTTATTCTGCTTCGGGAATCTCAAGTTGGTTTGTATTGCATCTGTAGATTCCTTCTTCGTCCAATATGTCCTCTGTCTCGGCTGATGTGCCTGTTGACCATGTTGATGGTGATAGCCCTTCTGAGTATGTTCCTTGTTTGGTATGGTCGTCTCTGGAGTACATGACTTTGGGATCCATATCTTTGTTCGATCAGGTTGTGCAGTTATCAGTTTCTTTGGGATCCATATGCTATTGAGTCGTGGTTGACTGAAGTGTTCGAAATTCTTTGTCTTCTTCTTCCATTGGACACGCTGATGTCGAAGACTTTTCTGTTGCTAAAGGTATGCCTTCTTTTGATCCTTCCTTATCCAAGCTAGTGTAGAATGGGGAATAGGGTATACTTTCATAGGCGTAGACTTCAATTCGTGCAGAGGAGTATTCTCTCTTGTGCCTTGTGGTTCACTGGACTTGATTTCATGTTTCTGTGCACTCTTGTGACTCTCTTTACTCAAAGATGGAGTGCACACAGGACTCACGGTATTCTCACATGAAGTACTTGACGATGGTGTTTCTATAGTGCTAGTGAACATACACTCATGACTTTGTTCATTGGGATGAACTTCTGGCTCTATAATAGCGGCTTTGGGTGGTCGTTCGTCTAGCAAACTAAATACCTCACGAGGTCCTATTCTGGCAGAGATGTATCCTAAAGCCAATTGAATGGTTACCTCATATTCATAGATCCAATCTTGACCTAACACCACATCTTCAAGCAGATCCTGGTCCTGACACACTAAGAGTCTCTGCTCCATAGTGTTGTTCCCCATATGTAAAGGTAAAGTTATCTCACCTATGCATCGAGTAATTTTTCCTCCTATTCCAATTAGCTGTGCCTTCGATGGCCGTAACTCCTCGTTAAGTCTCTGAGACAAAGAAAATCTAATGCAGCTTATTACTGCTCCTGTGTCTATGAGAGCATCCACTAAGTGGTACTCTTTTCGTCCTGCTCCCAGATTCAAGTAAGGCTGTCTTCTTTGTTGTCCTGAGTTCCCAGAGGCTCTAAAATTAGCCATTGGGATGAGTTCTTCTCCTACTCGATATCTCTCGTCTCTTTCTCTCATCCACTCTTTCCGTTTTCTGATACGTTCTAGGGCTTCCTGTCTCGCTTCTTCTCGTATGCGTTCTTCTTCCTTTTTCCTACTTTGAGCTCCTAACAGTCGCGCTAGCATTTGATCAGTCAAAGGCTCCATGAATCTTTTCACTCTGCATCCACTGATGTAGTTGGGAAGAATATCTCCGTCTAGTGTGGCGAGATTGACTGCACCACTAGTAGAGATTCGATTTATAATCATGGGTCCATATCCGCGTTTTTGGAGCTTCTTTGCGTGTTGTTTGAGGGTGTATACTAGGACTAAGTCGCCTTCTTTTAGTCCCTTGTCTTTTATGTGTGCGTCATAATAAGCCTTTTGTCTCCGTTTAGCTGCATAAATGCCTGCTACCGCTTGCAATCTAGTCTCGTGTAGCTTTTCAATTTGATCTAATTGCTGAGATAATTCATGACCGTTCCACTCATATTGCTGGGCCACTTTCAGTGTAGGTACTAAGAAGTCAATTGGCAAAATTGCATTCTGCCCATACACTAGGTTGAAAGGTGTAGTTCCAATGGCCGTTTTATATGCCACACGGAAGGCCCAAATTGTGTGATGCAATTGTTTGTCCCAATCTGACCTTCCATTATTGACAATCTTTGTCAATACAGTACATAGTACCTTGTTGGAACTTTCAGCTTGTCCATTAGCTTGAGGGTGGTATGGGGCTGATTTTTTATGAATCACAAGAAAGTCATTCATTAGCGACTCAATGACCTCGTTTAAGAAATGCGTTCCTCGATCACTCACTATCTCAATCGGTAGTCCAAAACGTGTGAAAATGTGCTCAAAGAGGAATTTTGCTGTGGTTTGAGCATCATTCTTTCTAGTGGCTTTCGCTTCTACCCACTTGGTTAAGTAGTCGGTGGCTACTATGATGTATTCAGCATGTGATCCTTTGGCCGGTGGGTTTATAGGTCCTATGAAGTCAATTCCCCACTTGGTAAATGCTCTTGCACAAACCATCGGTCTTAAAGGCATGTCATCTCTTCTAATGGGATATTTCGCTCTCTGGCATGTTTCGCAACTTCTCACATATGTCTCCGCATCCATATGTAGAGTTGGCCACCACAAGCCTGCAAAGAGAATCATCTTGACCGTTCTGTTTGCTGAGAAATGTCCTCCCGCAGCTCCTGCATGTGCCATTTCTAAGACAGAGAGATATTCATTCTCATGGATGCACATTCTTAGTTGGTTATCCCTCCCACGTTTAAAGAGTTGTTTTCCTATGATGGCGTAATCCTTACTCTGTTCTTCAAGAGCACCTTTCCTTGCTAAGGTAGCTCCATCAGGGTACTCTCGAGTTTTCAAGAACTTTACCAGAGGCATGCTCCACCTTGGTGCTATTGTGGAATAGCATAATGTAGAGTTCTCATCTGAGGTTTGTTCTTGACAGGTTTGACAGGTTGACACATGGTTATGTGCATCTCGTTGCATGGTTGGCCAATATACGCCAAATCTCTTGAGTGTTTGCCACGTTCCATTTGCATTCAAGTGAGTGTTCCATTGGTTTATGTGTGCTCTCTGAAGCCACATTTCTTGTTCCCCTTCTTCCACGCATCTCATCAGTAGTCCGCTTGAATCCTGGTGATACAAACTTCCAGCAATAATGTGAAGGTTTTTAGTCCTCCAGAGATCTTGCTTTTGGTTTGGTGTGATCCCATCTTTAGGTCCATGTGTAAGTATTGGGATCAATTTTTCGGCCCATTGAGGACATACTTCCAGGTTAAACAGATAGGTATCCGGCAGGTCATCAGGAACTCCTATGGGTGGTTCTCCATGGGTCATGCGAGATAAGTGGTCTGCCCTTATGTGTGTGTTTCCTTTCTTGACTATTACTTCAAAATCAAATTCCATTAGCAATAAAAACCACCGTACTAGTCGTCCTATATTGCAAGGCTTGTTGACTAAGTACAATAGAGCTTGATGATCAATGAAGAATTTGAATTTGTTTGCCAGTAAGTAATGTCTGAATTTCTTGACTGCGTATACCATCCCTAGGCCTTCTCTCTCCGTAGTAGTGTAATTTCGTTCCGCTTGATTTAACTGTCTACTGGCATAGGCTATCGGGTGGTCCAATTTACCTGTATCAGCTGGTTGAGCTAAGATGCAACCAATGGCAAACTTGGAAGCATCAACATGAATATGAAACGGTTTATTCCAGTTGGGGACTCGAAGAATAGGTGCTGAACTCAATCGATTCTTCAACTCATTAAAAGCTTTTTCGCATTCTTCGGTCCAATTGAATTGAGTTAATAATGCATAAAGAGGTCTAGCAATTATGGCATACATGTGTATGAATCTTCGATAGTAACCACAATGTCCCATAAATGCTTGAACTTCTTTAGCAGTTTTAGGTCTCGGTAAATCCAAAATGACTTTAATTTTGTCTTCATCTGTGGAAATTCCATTCTTAGAAACAATATGTCCTAAGATTTTCCCTTGTCTCACCATGAAGACACATTTTTCAGGATTGAGGCATACTCTATATTGTCGACATTTAGCAAAAATCTTTTCTAGTTCAGGGATGTGCTCTGATCGTATAGCTGAATATGTACAAAGGTCATCCACGTATACCTCCATGCTTTTTCTCAAAAATTCCTTGAACACATGACACATCAGTCTTTGGAATGTAGCTGGGGCATTCGTTAAACCAAAAGGCATAACTCTAAAGGCGTATACTCCCCATTCAGTTGCAAATGCAGTCTTATGTTGGTCCTCAGGAGCAATAGCTACCTGATTATACCCTGAAAAGCCATCCAGAAAACTATAAACTTCCTTCCCTGCTACCCTTTCCAAGAGATGGTCAGTGATTGGTAAGGGATAGCTATCCCTTATGGTTGCGGCGTTTACTTTTTTCAGATTGATGCACACTCTTAACTTTCCATTCTTCTTTGGTACAACCACTAAGGGTGACACCCATTCCGTGTGCTCAATTTCATAGATGAATCCAGCATCCAACAACTTATCTATCTCTTCTTTTATCTTGGCTGAATACACATCATTATAAGTATAAGGTCTCTGTTTAGAAGGTTTGGCCTCGGATGTCATGGGGATTCTATGCGCACATATAGATGGATCTACTCCTTTTAAGTCCTTATAAGTCCAAGCAAAGACATCCCGGTATTCTCTTATGAGTCGAATTAACTCTTGTTCTTCTTCTAATGAGACATCCTGTCCTATGAAGGTACATCGTTCTTCACCTCCTTCCATAGTCACGACTATTTTTTTGGTTTGCTCCTTATTACCATATGCTATTCCAGGTTGTGCTTCTCTTTTAGGCATTTGAATAGCAATCTTCCTCTCTTCCACTTCGTATTTTTTGAAATGAGCTGGTACTTCAAATTGGTCTTGAAGTTTGTTATCTTCATCTTCTAACTCCCTTTCAACTTCTAATTCTTCTTTTTGTGTGAGTTCCTTATTTTTTTCATTGGCAGTGATATCCATGTTGGTGGTACTAATCCCTAGATCCATGGGTTCTGGTTCCATTTCAATGCTCTCGTAGTCCTCCTTCCAGTCTTTCTCAATCACTTCTCCTTCTTCTGCCTCCTGAAGGACTACCATATATAGACTAACGTCATAACCCTCTTCGTCAATACATTCGTTCATGGTCACCACTTCTTCATTTACACAGACATCGAGGGTGGCTAAGATTTCCATCCAACCGTGAGGTTCGAATTCTTCGTCTGGAAAAACTTGTGGCATATAAGCCGGATCTTGTACCGATCTCACTATTCCTTGTTTTTGCTGCCAACTTTTTCTTCTCTCTTCTTCCTTTTTTGCGGCTTGGCATATCCATAGATGAGTGTCCTCGTTCATCCAGGATTGGTCACTAGAACCTGCACTATGAATCGATTGATCGTCTTCCTCTTTATGGATTTGATTCCATTGCAGAGGTGGCACATCTTGATATGTGTATGTATGTAGGTTGATCCTAGTGGTAATTCCCGCGTGTTGTAGGTACACTGCATCTTTTCCCCAATCTTGTACGACCTTTAGCTGTCTCATGAATGGCCTTCCCAAGATCATTTCATAATTGCTTGGCCTTTCAAAGTGACATATTGCTAAAGTATGTTCGAATTCCACTCCGCACGTAGTGAAGACTACTCGTTCCAACAATCCTAAGGGTCTTTCCGTATGTCCATCTGCCATTTGAATTTTCATGCGCGTTGGTCTCAATGCTGGTTTTCCCCATTTCTCCCAAATTGCTTTGGTAGCAATGCCAACACCAGCTCCTGAATCTAGTATGGCTTTGGTTGTGTAACCCCTATAGGTGATTGGTAGGCATGTATTTCCTTCATCTCCTTCGCTAAAGTCTCCTACTTTATCCACTGGAATTCTCACCGTTTTCACTTCGTCAGTACCCTCCTTCTTTCCCTCCTTGACTTCCCATTGATTGATCAATTTCTCTTTTAGGTGTGGTTTTACCTTTAACAGTTCCTCTAACGTTAGGGTACATGGGATTTTCACCTCTCTAAGACATTGTAGGATCTCCGATGTTCGAACTGATGGATTCGTTTCTCGTCTCGTTATTGATGGAATACGATACAATTCTGAGTTGTGCTCGTATTCCCCGGTGTAGTTGGGTAGTTCCTTTACCTCGTCTTCCACCTCTCTGTCACTTGCATCCATTGGAAAAATTTCTTCAGAATTGAGTTCAGGTATTGAACCCTCTATTTCGTTTTCTGCTTCTAATTCTTCAAAAGGCGGTTCCATTCCTTCTACCTTTTTCCACTTGTCCTCTTGAACTCGCACCCATAGATCCTTAGTCCAGTCTCCTTCTATTTCAGGGACTATGGATCCTTCCTTTCTCTCCATACCAATTTCATCATTCAGAGGTCTATTTACGTTAGGCTTTTCCTGAGTGTTTAGGCACTCTTGGAATTTGTCTTCGGAAATTCGGTTGTTTGGTAAAGGTGATGCTGGTTTTTCTAATGTTTGTTGGGCAACTTCTATCAGTTTTTTGCACATTTCCAGTCTTTCTTTCTCTAAGTCGCCTCTCGGATACTCTCTCTCATGTTGTTCTATGGTAGGTCCTGCTTTTATTCTCGCCTTGTATGCCTGAATCCACATGGCTAATTCTTCAGGCATTGGGTCTGCTAATACTGATCCTACCTCCTCCCTTTTATTCTCCTTTTTATTTTCTTCTTCCACTTGTGATTCTTCTGTTGATTTCTGTTTACTCTTTTCATTTTCCTTCTTTTGCAATAACTTTTTTTCTTTTATCCTATCTCTCCGGTTCTTCCATCTTTGTGATCTTTTACTGGCAACACTTCTCTCTGGTTCTTCGGAGTCTTCCACTCTGTGAGGGATGGATGTATTTCCCTCTTTGTCACTTTGATTACTTTCTTCGGTTTTATCAGGGTTCTCTCTAGCCTTTGCTCTGGTTATGGCTTTTAAAGGTACAGTGTACTCTTTGTCGCTCCCTGATGATTCAATCACTTCTATCACATTAATCTGCACGTTAGATGTGACTTTGTTGGGGTTCTTAGGACAATCTCTGAAGAGATGTTCCTTACCACAATCGTTGTGGGGGTGGTGGGTTTGGTAATGTACATTCTCTAATATAGTGGTCACCTCCACATCTGTAGCATGGTCCTCTGGGTACAGGTGGTCTATTCATTGGTCGAGGTGGCATGGTTGCTCTAGGAGCTGTGTACATTAAAGGTACATAGTCCTGCTCGTAATTATATGAACTCTCTGGTGTCTCCATGCCATAAGCATATGGGTCATATTGTTGCCCATATTCCATTATTGAGCTCTCATAACCAAGGTATGTTCCTTGACTAGGTTCGTAAAATGAGTCATATGGGTCACTACTAGTCAAAGGTGTGGCTGGTACTATTGCTCTTTCTAGGTTTTCCTCTGGTTGTGCTATCTTAACTGGGACAACGTTCTGAGGGTGGGGCGGTTGTTGTCCAAGCACTGGTTGAGGTTGCGTATATCCCTGATATGCGTATGGTCGTGAGATTGGTGCCTGCGGCTGATATGAGGGATATCTAAAGGCTTCTCCTCCCTGCTGGTTCTGCGGGTATCCATATGGTCTCACAAAAGGTTGGGTGGGTCTGGTTTGCCTATTGTAAGGGCAGTTCTCGGTGCTATGGTTTGTGTATCTCTGCTCTATATTGCAATATTGTAGTGGTCCGGGGACAGAGGGTCTATGAGGAGCATAGGCAGGTGGTGGGACTACTCCCCTAGTACACAAGTGAGAAGGATGATCTCCTCCGCACTGCATACATCTTCTAAGCATAGGCATTCTCATAGGATTGGTGGGATAATTCCTCTGTCCTTGAACATTCAGTGTTTTTGCTAACAGGTCGACAATTTCCTCTACGTTGTTTTTGGGGTTTGATGTGCTACATGTTGACTCTTCGCTTTTCACACTACCTTGGGGTATTTTCAAGTCTTCTGCAAGGTTATCTTCTAGGTCTATACATTCCTTCATACACTCTTGCAGGGTTTGAACTCTCTTTACGTACACTAATGACCTCAAGGTTCCGTTCAACAGTCCTTCTAAGAACAATGATACCATTTTGTTTTGCGTTGGTCTCTCTTCTACGGGACATCTATCCACATACTGCTTGAATCTCCTTGCTGCCAATCTTACTGACTCGGTCGGAACTTGTTTGAAGCTGTGGATTAATGACGAAGAATTGTTTTTAATTCCAGATTTGGTAAATTCTTCAATCATTTCTTGATATACCTGATCCATGTTCTGAAAGGTATTTGGATCCAATGGCTGAAACCAGGCCAAAGCTGTGTCTGACAAGCTAAGGCCAAAGGACTCATATTGAATCATGAAGTCATCTACCTGCTCGGCTCTAACTACTTGTTTAAATTCTGCTATGTGATTATAGGGTTCACTAGAGCCATCATAATGATTTCTCATGCACTTGGCCACTTGGATCGGCCTTAGTCTCCTTCCTGCTTCAAGTTGTCTAGGCATTACAGGGTAATTTGGTCTTCCTATTGGTATGCCTGGTCCTCGTACTACCTGCGGTCGGACTGGAGCATGAACTCCATGTCTTGGGTCAATGGCTGGTTGTGGCCGGTAGTTAGGATTAGTGGCAGGCATTGCGAATTGTACATGTGGTCTGACGGGGATCTGGGTTTGTTGAGTTTGTGGTGTTTGTCCCGATTGTTGAATTGAATCATTTTGAGAAGTTCCATGTGGATTCCATGAAGTAGTGGCTTGGTCCCTAGGGGGGAACACTGGGATGTTCTGATATTTCAACTCAGCTCTCTCTAATTCTGTTATTGGCCAATACCTTCTGTGATTTTTGTCCAAATATGTGATGATGGTGGGGAACTCAGGATCTTGTAACTCATAGATGGTAACTGGGTTAGGAGCAGCTTCCCATATAGAGGAATGGGCTCTGAGCAGGTGCTCCATTCCGTTGATCAAATACACATCTATCAGAGTATCATCCTGGGGAACTAGGTCTCCTCTCCACAGTTTAGTAATTATAGATCTCCCTCTAGGAGTAGTTACTTGTTCTTCGGTTCCATATCCATTTAAGCTCGAAGCATTATTTTCCTCACCACGCTCATTAATGATTTCAGGGTGTTCTGTGACCACGTACTGAATGTCTTGTTTGTCCATGTACAGTCCTCCTATGTACTTAACTGCTGGCCTTGGCACTATATAGGCCTCTGAAGCCTTCCTCAATCTGGCCACTGATCTGTTTAGACCATCCAAATAGATAGGGATCTCATTGTGGTTGGTGCTCACATACTCTAAGGAAGTTCTGTATTCGCCCTCAATGATGGACATCTGGCCAATCATGGGTACAGTGTTTTGCATATCCTCTGAAGCCATGGGGATTTCTCCTTCTGACTCACTGGAGGTCTCAGAATAGTGTGAACGACTACTTGGTTCAGCTACACTCCCTACGGAAGAAATTACACTTCTTCGGCTTCCTAGGGTTCTTCCGGATCTCAGGTTCATTCACTTAAGAGCTCTGATCAAATCTTGTCCACCTCTAGCCTCTAGAATTCTAAGTTATGGCTTAGAAGTCTAGGAAAAAAAAAATTAGGCTCGAAAGTAACTAAAGGAAAATTTCAAGTCACGATACTTGACCCCTAAAATCCACGATACACGACCTCTGTCAAGACGATCGCTGACTGATACGATACTTGGATGAAACGACCGCTGGAAAACGATCTCTGCCCAGACGATACTTGATGGACACGATACACGATATCTGAGTCCAAACGATACACGATAGTTGATTGCCGACGATACTTGATCTTTGGGAGAAAACGATACACGATACTTTCCCAAACGATCTTTGGCAAAACGATCTCTGAACTCCACGATCTTTGGTCAATACGATACACGATCGACGATACTTGGTTCAAAACGATACGCGATCGCTGGTAAGTATCGCGATCTCTGAAACGCGATACACGATACTTGGTCCAAACGATACACGATCTCTGTCAATACGATACTTGGTCAAACGATACACGATACTTCACAAGTATCGCGATCTTCAGGCCACGATACACGATATTTGACGCAGACGATACTTGATACACGATACTCGACCAAACGATCGAGGATCTTTGGCAAGTATCGCGATCTCTGGAAAACGATATCCGATACTTGGCCAAAACGATATCTGACCGAAACGATACCGATCTTTGACCCCAACGATCGACGATCTTTGGCAAGTATCGCGATCTCTAGAAAACGATACTTGAGCCAACGATACACGATCTTTGGGCTCAAACGATCTCTGATCGAGACGATACCGATATTAGGGAAATATCCCGATACTCGACCACAGGAGTTCCACGATACTTGACAAGTATCGCGATACTCGACCGCGGGAGCAAAAACGATACTTGACCCTATTTCAAGTTTTTGCAGATGTTTTTTGAAATTTTGATTCTTCCCCCTTGCTCACCTAGCTCTTCTCTCTTACCCTCACTCACTGTATCAATCAACAATTAACTTTTAGCCCCCTGAGAGCCCAAACGATACTCAGCGCAGATCGTTTTTTCTCTCTTAGGTTGAAATGCTGAGAAGTTTTGATCAAAAAAGGTGGTTTGGTTTACCTTGGTAGCACCTATGATCTTTTGTTCACACTCCCTTGCTCTGTACTCTTCCCTATTGCTTGTTTTCCTCGCCACGATCTCTGCTCTTTACGCGATACTCGACACAGGCACTCTCGATACTTGTTCAACAAGTGATTTGAAAAATGAAATTTTTTTCGGCTTTTATACTTGGAAATTTCTAGCTTACAAAAAGGAAAAAATTTTGAACAAACTAAAACCTACTCTAATGATTTAGACCACTCTCTACTCACTCCGACTCTACTCCTTCTACTCTCTTCCCTAATCTATCAACTCACTACACACACTCCAAGAATGAGAAGTAGCAAGTGCGGCTGAAAATGACTTACCAAAGAAGAGAAGATTTCCGCTCCTCCACGTTCTTCAATGCAAAAAGCTACTTACCATCACACGAATGCCTCGGTTTGATTCGTCACTCCCCGGCAATGGCGCCAAAAAGTGTGTTGACCTAAGCTTCAACTTAGGGACTTGCGGAGAAAGAGACTATACCTCAATCCCCTCACAAGTGCATATAGTGGGGATACACGCTTTTAAATATCAATCCAAAGAGTATGCAAACCTAGCCGAGTGTATGAAGACATGCAATCGCGTAATGGTCAATGCAAATGAACTACTCAAGAATGAAAATGAAGCAAATACTTATCTTAACGAGTTCCAACTGTTGGTCAAGGCGAAACGATACTTGGTGCAGCAGCCGTCAGTATTTTGGACTTTTCTCCTAGCTCCCAACTCCAAACATAGCGAATAGCATATGCGTTTCGAAGCTCTCGAGAAGACGCATCCAATGGCAGTAGTTTCGCTCAATTCCGACGCTCCTACTTCAAGTTATGACAGAAATACTGAGTCGCGGGAATACTTTCCTACACTTCAGCACTTCCTACACTTCGCACACACCTCTCCTACAGCAAAGAAACACTCTCAAGGATAGACAACACTCACAAGCACTCTTTCCAAGCAATACACATGCATACAAGCTCGCGAAGAAGGAGATGAAGAGGGAAGAAGACACAAATTCGAATTTCTGTGCTCTCTATTCTCACAATGGCAAAAAAGTTCTTTACAAAGAGTCACATTTGACTTATATACTAGTGCCCTAAAAATGGTCCTTTCACACAAGTGACCGGCACTTTATTCACTAAAAGCTAATTTCCTACTATTTTACATGGGTAAGCTTCTATTCTTCTATGGGAATGCATCTAGAGGACTCCTCTAGTGCCTTTACAAAGGGAAATATATTACAAGAATGAATATGTTACAAAAATATGTGGTCCAAATCGGAAAAATTTTGGGGCCCGTCTTTTTTCTCTGCTTTGTGCGCTCTTTAGCTCTGCAACACTCTCCCCCTCTTCGTCTCTGTCGTCCCTTGACAGACTTTGCTTCGCGCACGCGCCCAGTGGTCAGTATTGTCTGCAGTTAAACAGACATGCAGATTCGATGGCCTTCTTGATTCAAGCTCTACAACTCGAGGGCCTGATGTAGTTGTCTTGCCTGTTTACTTGGGTTGCCACGCACGCCACCAGTGACTAGGAATGTGCTATTCTTAGTCACCCTCTTCAACTTTTCAGCCTCTACCCCTTTCTAACTTTTGGTCCTACTCTGATGTTTGAAAAGTCCACTACTCGGGACCCCGGGGTTTAGCTTTGTAGCCTGGTGCGTGCCCCTGCGGGGCTCTGTGCAGAGATGGGTGTTGCGCCCCTGCGGGGCTTCCTGCAGAGGTGTATCTTCATATCTTGCCTTTTAGTGAAGCTGTTTCTTTCGTTGTTTTCTTCTTTTCTTCTTTTTACTCGTCTCGCCCTCGACACTGCCCCCCTCCTGGACTCTGTCGTCCCCGACAGGCTTTTTGTGGTGACGTGTATAGGTTTGAATGACCTGTTGCTCTCTTTGATTTAGCAGATTGGCGTGACATAGCATGAACTCCTTCCATTGTCGAGACTTTACTCCGTCCTCTGTCTATGGTCAGCAAAGAAACTTATCTCGTAGGCCACCAGTCGTGCATTTAAGTTGGAGGTCATTTTAATGAAGATCTCTGAATCCATTTCAAAGAAGCCCGTAAAGAATGCTTCTTCAAATGTCTGCATATATGTCGATGGTAGAAACATGAGCCGAGAAAAATATGCCATAATTGTTAACCGGCTGGGAATAGTAGATAAATCAAAAATTAAAGCCTCCGAGCCCTGCGTAATGCCGATGAAATTCAAAAAAGTATACTGTGCATGTTGGAACACTTTAATGACTGTAAGGAGCATGCTAAATATTTTATTTGTCATTTTTACTGCTAGGTCGAGAACAGTAGCATATCTTGCAAGCCAAAATTCCATGGTTTTAACCATGTATTCCTCTGTCGGTAGGTAGTTGTGTGGTGGACTAGGTAATAGCGGATAATTTAGCCATTGGTTATTAATGCTACCTTGTCGCTGGCCTTCCCAAAATTGCGTCCATGCTCTTCGACGGGGTAGTGGGCAAAATGATGGGTTTACTTGAAGCTCATACGGGGATGCTTCCCACTGTACCCGTAGTGTAGGGTGCTTTTCCAAGAGCTTTCTTCTCCAAATTGGATTTGCTGCCTCGAACTCTACCTGAGTATATTTAAAAGTATCATGCCGAAAATGGAGATTGTGATCGGGTTCCTTATTTGTAGTATGTTTTATGTAATGCCTAGTTTGTTCCTTCAAAAGCCCGTATGGTACATTGAATGGCCTTAGTATTTGCTCCAGTTGCTTGCTGTCGATTTGAGCCTCTTTCATTAGATTGATGATTTGATCTTCAAATTCAGCCGTAAGCTGGGACACCAGTAGTGCCCTTTCTGTCCTGCTCAGCTCTGCAAGTTTTCGTGTGTTAGGTTCTAATGGAACCTCCTTTTCCTCCCTTATTGGTGAATTATACAAAGGGGGGAGAGAGAGGGCGTACCTCTTCGTCCACAGTAGCCGAGGTCCCTGGCGGAACTACTGGTTGTTGGTGTGTAAAACACCACAAGAACCAAACTAATGTGGTATTAGAAGACCTCCATAACCATCATTAGCTTAGCAAAACTCACATTGTAAGTATTCATCTCTGAATTTAGTGAAAATCAAAATTTCACTTCACAGAAATCTGCGCCTTTTCTTCAATCCTTCAATCTGACCTGTATTAGTTCAATCTTTGCAAAATCTTTTGATCACTTGCTAAGGAATGTTCTTGCTAATGTTAAGCAACACATAATAACCAAAACTTTCAAGTAATAACTTCAAAATCTTCTGATTTAGCTTCAACTTTTCCACTATGTCTGAAAACTGAAAGTTTACTTCATCGATTTGACATACCTCCACTCTTAAGCTGATTTCTTTGAGTACGCGTCCCATTTCTCAAAGATCTTTTGACCAAATGTAGTTGAGGATAATAGCTTTCAAACGAGCTATCACTTACCAAAAACTTTACACCATGCTTCGAGATCTGACTTTCAGAAGATCAGTCAAATGTGCACCAAAAAAGTCGTAACTGTCAACTACCTTACACAGTCATATAAAATGACTTAGAACTCAATGTACAAGAGGAATTAGACTCAATCCTTCTACACAAACATGTGTTGATTATCAGAGAAGATGTGTACAAAATGGCTTGGCCTAATTTTGCTCACAGCCATGGAAAACTCTCTCAAACTCAGAAGTTTTCTCTTACCATCTCTCTCAGAAAAGACACGACTTTTCTCTACTCACTCAGATTACAAAATTGAGTTCTATTCTACATGTTTCTGACTCAAATTAACTTATATACCTATGGTTTACATTCTTCTAGACTTGAACTCGTAAGTTCTAAAGATCAAATACAAATCTAGACTCTAATTTTCAACTAATTTACAATAGTGAAATTGTCCCTTCACTTAGGCTTGATTTTCTGTAAGTCTTTCCTTCACTTCTTCTTTCCTCCATCATATTTCTCCATATGTCTTCATATATCCATGCCTAATTAGTGAGTGAAGCCCCAACAGCTCCCCCTCAATCACTAATTAGCATGCTTTGACTTCTTCACATAATCTTCTTCTCTTTTATTCCTGCCATCTCCTTGAACTTACTTGTCTTTACTCCATCCAAGCTTTTTGTCATAATATCTGCAATTTGATCTTTTGTAGAAGTGTACACCACTTCAATCTCTTTCTCCATTACCTTTTCTCTGAGAAAATGATACTGTATCTCTATGTGCTTTGTCCTTGCATGAAATACAGGATTTGCTGCAAGATATAATGAACTCATGTTATCTCCATGAATGATGGGTATACCTTGATCAATTCCCAAACTTTTGAATAATGTCTGCATCCATATGACTTCCTTTGCTGCTTCCACAAGTCCTTTGTATTCAGCTTCTGTTGATGATAAGGCCACTGTGTTTTGTTTCTTTGAACACCAACTCACAAGCTTATCTCCAATGTATATCATGTAGCCATGTGTAGACCTTCTGTCATCTTGACTTCCTGCCCAATCTGAATCACTATAGGCTCTCAACCTTATATCTGATGTAAAAGGATAATACAATCCTTCTTTCAAAGTCCCTTTGATATATCTAAGGACTCTTTGACCTGCAATCCAATGTGGATCCTTTGGACAATGCATGAATTGGGAAAGGACACCAACTGCATAACTAAGATCAGGCCTTGTTAGAGTTGCATAAATCAAACTTCCCACTAGAGATTGATACTTCCTCATGTCTTTGAATTCTGCACCATCATATCTACTGAGTTTGTGATTGACTTCTAATGGTGTAGATGCCTCTCTGCAATTCTCCATGTTAAACTTCTTTAGAAGATTCAAGAGATACCTTTCTTGTGATACATATATACCATGCTCTGCATAAGTGATTTCCATTCCAAGAAAATATGACAATTTTCCTAGATCACTTATCTTGAATTCCTTCTCAAGTAGCTTCTTCACCTCCTTGATTCCTTCATTTGAAGTACCTGTAATTATAATATCATCTACATATATACAAATGTAGATCATACCTTCATCTGTTCTTTTGATAAGTAAACTTGCATCTGCCTTTGAACTTTGATATCCAAGATCATTAAGATACTTTACAAGTCTATAATTCCAAGCTCTTGGAGCTTGCTTCAAACCATAAAGGGCTCTTCTCAACCTGCAAACATAATTTGGAAACTTATGATCTGCAAACCCTTGAGGTTGCTCCATGTAAACCTCATCTGATATATATCCATTTAAAAATGCATTCTTAATATCCAATTGACTCAATGTCCATCCTCTTGATGCTGCAATGGCAATGATTGTCCTTATGGTTGACATCTTTGCCACAGGACTGAATGTCTCATCATAATCTATGCCAAAAGTTTGAGCATAGCCTTTAACCACTAATCTGGCTTTGTATCTGGCTATAGTTCCATCTGCATGCTTTTTAACTTTGTAAACCCATTTATTTCCAATCACTTTCTTACCATTAGGCTTTGGAACAAGTTCCCAAGTTTTGTTCTCTTCAAGAGCATCAAACTCTTCCTTCATTGCTACTTCCCATTGTCTTTTACCCTTTGCTTCATCATAGCTTTGAGGTTCTTCATCTTCTTTAACCATGTAAGCATAGTTTTTCTGAGTCAAATAAGAAGTATCATAGGAATACCTTGTAGGTTGCTTCCTCATTCTGGTTGACCTTCTTGGTTCACACTCTTCATGTATATCTGAATGTACTTCTTCATCAAATATTGGCCCATCTTCATTTCTCCTGTATGATCCAACTCTTGATGTGCTTGCTTGCATATGTTCTTCATCTCCATCTATCTGCATATGTGACTTACCTCTTGCACTCCTTCTTATCTCTTCTTCAAATGTTTCAAGATCACATTCTTTATCTGCATACCAACTCTTCTGTTCATCAAAAGTCACATCTCTGGAAACAATAAAATGTTTAGTTAAAGGACTCCATACTCTATAACCCATTTGCTTTTCATCATACCCAATAAACACATATTTTTCTGCCTTTGGTTCAAGCTTATGTCTGAGTTGTGATGGCACATAAGCATAGGCAATTGACCCAAACACTTTACAATGGTCAAGTGTTGGTTTCTTACCCCACCAAGCTTCATAAGGGGTCATACCATTCAAAGCTCCACATGGTAACCTATTCACAAGGTATGTGGCTGTATTTACAGCCTCAGCCCAAAGATAATTAGGGCAATTCTTTTCCTTTAACATTGCTCTTGCAAATTCAACCAATGTTCTATTTCTCCTTTCTACCACCCCATTATGTTGAGGTGTATACCTGCAAGTTATCTCTCTTTTGATACCTGCATTCCAAAGATAGTCATTAAACTCTTGGGAGAAGTATTCTCCCCCTCCATCAGACCTTAGCCTCTTGAGTTTGTGACCTGTAACTCTTTCTGCATAAGCATGAAAATGTTTGAAGGCTCCAAAAACTTCTGATCTTTCCTTTAGAACATAAAGGGTTATCCATCTTGTAGCATCATCAATAAACAAAACATAATACCTAGATCCATTTATTGAACCTTCTTTTGTTGGTCCCCATACATCTGTATGTATGAGTTCAAGCAAACCATCATGCTTGAATCCTTTCTTCTGAAATGGTTGTCTATGAGCTTTTCCCATCTGACAAGCTTCACACTTGTATATCATATGTTGATTCTTTACATTTGGTATCCCCATTACAGATTGATTCTCCACCATAGTTTTGATTCCTCTTTCATTGAAGTGTCCCAATCTCTTATGCCAAAGATCTAACTCTGTAATTACTTCATCACCATGTGTGATTAGGGCTTGACCAACATTTCCTTGTACTTTGAGAGTAAAAAGTCTACCTTCCTTCTTACCACAAACAATGGGCTTGTATGCATCCTCTGGATCTTCAACAAATACCCCTTCATTTGTAAATCTGACTTGGAAACCTTTCTCCACTATTTGTCCAACACTAATCAGATTCTTTGGTATTGTTGGAACATACAAAACATTTGTTAATAAATCAGCTCCACTCCTGCACTTCACTTTTCCAATTGAATGCACATTATGTTTTGTATTATCACCTGTTTGTACTGTATGACTTGAATTTCCTTCTTCCAATTCTGACAACAATTCTATATTACCTGACAAATGATTTGAACAACCAGAATCAATATAGAATACCTTGAGATCCTCCTTCTCTGATGAACTTATTGAATTCATCATCAATGTTGTATGGTTGTCATTCTGTGTATCATTTGCATAATTATAATATGTGGTGTTGTATGATTGGTTCTGATTCCAATTTCTACCACCACCTCTTCCATAACTTCCTCTTGAATTCTGTCTTCCTCTTTGAAATTGATTCTGAAACCTTCCACCTCTTCCTCTGCCATTGTTGTTCTGATTTTGGCTTGCTCTTTGTTGATTATGCCAACAATCATATGCTAGATGATTGCTCAATCCACAAATCCAACATGTCTTCTTATTATTGTTCTGATTACCTCTACCTCTTCCATTTCCTCGACCTTTACCTCTGCCAAAACCTCTTCCTCTTGCATAATTTGCTTGAGTTGTTGACTCTTCTTCATCCTTTGCTTTGCCTTTATCTCCTTTCTTTTTGTTCTTCACATACATTGCAGAACTTTGACCTTTGTCTCCATCTGACTTCAAGTCTTGCTCAAATGTGAGCATCAATCCAAGTAATTGATTCAATTCTGGCACATAATGTTTTAATGAGAGTTCTGTTGAAAGTACAAAAGGCTTCCATCTCTCATCACCTCTTAATCCTGCAAGTAATTGAGCTATCAACCTATGATCTTCAATATCCTCATCAATGGATCCAAGACTATCTGCCAAGTCCTTCATCTTAGTGACATAATCACTAATACTCTGATTTTGCTTTTTCTTGAATGTGGTGAACTCTGACCATAAGCTAGCTTTCCTAGCTTTAGTAGTGTTTTGGAAGTGGTCTTCCAAAGCATTCCAAATATCTTCAGCTGTTTCTAAACCTCTGATGTGTGGCAACAAATGATCTGTAATAGTGTTGTATATATAAGCTCTTGCACTTGCATCTCTCTTATGCCATAACTTCAAAGCTTCTAGCTCTTCTTTTCTTGGATGACTTTCATCTTCAAATTTAGGCTTCTCCTCTTCACCTGTCACATATACCATTAGATCCTTACTCATAAGTAAGGCCTCCATCCTCATTACCCAAGCAGGATAGTTATCTCTGTCCAATTTGTCAATGGACACATGATCTGCCATGGTATCCTTGCTTCTGCTTCAACCTGTAAGTGTAAGGTTAAAGAATGATACCTTTTGTAGACCTTTACCCTTGGGAGCAACTTCGAAGTAACCTTCTGATGACTTTTGTTGTTGAACACCTCAGCTTCCTCCTTCTTTGACAAAGAACTCTTCAATTCTTCTTGTATCTGCTCTTCCTTTAGTCTCGAGGACCTTATCTGCTCTGATACCACTTGTTGGTGTGTAAAACACCACAAGAACCAAACTAATGTGGTATTAGAAGACCTCCATAATGTTGGGGCTTCACTCACTAATTAGGCATGGATATATGAAGACATATGGAGACATATGATGGAGAAAAGAAGAAGTGAAGGAAAGACCTACAGAAAATCAAGCCTAAGTGAAGGGACAATTTCACTACTGTAAATTAGTGCAAAATTAGAGTCTAGATTTGTATTTGATCTTTAGAACTTACGAGTTCAAGTCTAGATGAATGTAAACCATAGGTATATAAGTTAATTTGAGTCAGAAACATGTATGAGAGAACTCAATTTTGTAATCTGAGTGAGTAGGGAAAAGTCGTGTAATTTCTGAGAGAGATGGTGAGAGAAAACTTCTGAGTCTGAGAGAGTTTTCCATGGCTGTGAGCAAAATTAGGCCAAGCCATTTTGTATACATCTTCTCTGATAATCAACACATGTTTGTGTAGAAGAATTGAGTCTAATTCCTCTTGTACATTGAGTTCCAAGTCATTTCATATGACTGTGTAAGGTAGTTGATAGTTACGACTTTTCTGGCGCACATTTGACTGATTTTCTGAAGATCAGATCTCGAAGCATGGTGTAAAGTTTTTGGTAAGTGATAGCTCGTTTGAAAGCTATTATCCTCAACTACATTTGGTCAAAAGATCTTTGAGAAACGGGACGCATACTCAGAGAAATCAGCTTAAGAGTGAAGGTATGTCAAATCGATGAAGTAAACTTTCAGTTTTCAGACATAGTGGAAAAGTTGAAGCTAAATCAGAAGATTTTGAAGTTATTACTTGAAAGTTTTGGTTATTATGTGTTGCTTAACATTAGCAAGAACATTCTTTAGCAAGGGATCAAAAGATTTTGCAAAGATTGAGCTAATACAGGTCAGATTGAAGGATTGAAGAAAAGGCGCAGATTTCTGTGAAGTGAAATTTTGATTTTCACTAAATTCAGAGATGAATACTTACAATGTGAGTTTTGCTAAGCTAATGATGGTTATGGAGGTCTTCTAATACCACATTAGTTTGGTTCTTGTGGTGTTTTATACACCAACAAGTGGTATCAGAGCAGAAAAGGTCCTCGAGAAGTAAAGGAGAGCAGATACAAGAAGAATTGAAGAGTTTTTATTAAAGAAGGAGGAAGCTGAGGTGTTCAACAACCAAAAGTCATCAGGAGATTGTTTCGAAGTTGCTCCCAAGGGTAAAGGTCTACAAAAGGTATCATTCTTTAACCTTATACTTACAGGTTGAAGCAGAAGCAAGGATACCATGGCAGATCATGTGTCCATTGACAAATTGGACAGAGATAACTATCCTGCTTGGGTAATGAGGATGGAGGCCTTACTTATGAGTAAGGACTTAATGGTATATGTGACAGGTGAAGAGGAGAAGCCTAAATTTGAAGATGAAAGTCATCCAAGGAAAGAAGAGCTAGAAGCTTTGAAGCTATGGCAGAAGAGAGATGCAAGTGCAAGAGCTTATATATACAACACTATTACAGATCATTTGTTGCCACATATCAGAGGTTTAGAAACAGCTGAAGATATTTGGAATGCTTTGGAAGATCACTTCCAAAACACTACTAAAGCTAGGAAAGCTAGCTTATGGTCAGAGTTCACCACATTCAAGAAAAAGCAAAATCAGAACATTAGTGATTATGTCACTAAGATGAAAGACTTGGCAGATAGCCTTGGATCTATTGATGAAGATATTGAAGATCATAGGTTGATAGCTCAATTACTTGCAGGATTAAGAGGTGATGAGAGATGGAAGCCTTTTGTACTTTCAACAGAACTCTCATTAAACCATTATGTGCCAGAATTGAATCAATTACTTGGATTGATGCTCACATTTGAGCAAGACTTGAAATCAGATGGAGACAAAGGTCAAAGTTCTACAATGTATGTGAAGAACAAAAAGAAAGGAGATAAAGGCAAGGCAAAGGATGAAGAAGAGTCAACAACTCAAGCAAATTATGCAAGAGGAAGAGGTTTTGGCAGAGGTAAAGGTCGAGGAAATGGAAGAGGTAGAGGTAATCAGAACAATAACAAGAAGACATGTTGGATTTGTGGATTGAGCAATCATCTAGCATATGATTGTTGGCACAATCAACAAGGAGCAAGTCAAAATCAGAATAACAATGGCAGAGGAAGAGGTGGAAGGTCTCAGAATCAATTTCAAAGAGGAAGACATAATTCAAGAGGAAGTTTTGGTAGAGGTGGTGGAAGAAATTGGAATCAGAACCAATCATACAACACCACATATTACAATTATGCAAATGATACACAAAATGACAACCATACAACATTGATGATGAATTCAATAAGTTCATCAGAGAAGGAGGATCTCAAGGTATTTTATATTGACTCTGGTTGTTCAAATCATTTATCAGGTAATATAGAATTGTTGTCAGAATTGGAAGAAGGAAATTCAAGTTATACAGTACAAACAGGTGACAATACAAAACATAATGTGCATTCAATTGGAAAGGTGAAGTGCAGGAGTGGAGCTGATTTATTAACAAATGTTTTGTATGTTCCAACAATACCAAAGAATCTGATTAGTGTTGGACAAATAGTGGAAAAAGGTTTTCAAGTCAGATTTACAAATGAAGGGGTATTTGTTGAAGATCCAGAGGATGCATACAAACCCATTGTTTGTGGTAAGAAGGAAGGTAGACTTTTTACTCTCAAAGTGCAAGGAAATGTTGGTCAAGCCCTAATCACACATGGTGATGAAGTAATTACAGAGTTAGATCTTTGGCATAAAAGATTGGGACATTTCAATGAAAGAGGAATCAAAACTATGGTGGAGAACCAATCTGTATTGGGACTACCAAATGTGAAGAATCAACATATGATATACAAGTGTGAAGCTTGTCAGATGGGAAAAGCTCATAGACAACCATTTCAGAAGAAAGGTTTCAAACATGATGGTTTGCTTGAACTCATACATACAGATGTATGGGGACCAACAAAAGAAGGTTCAATAAATGGATCTAGGTATTATGTTTTGTTTATTGATGATGCTACAAGGTGGATAACCCTTTATGTTCTAAAAGAAAGATCAGAAGTTTTTGGAGCCTTCAAACATTTTCATGCTTATGCAGAAAGAGTTACAGGTCAAAAACTCAAGAGGCTAAGGTCTGATGGAGGGGGAGAATACTTCTCCCAAGAGTTTAATGACTATCTTTGGAATGCAGGTATCAAGAGAGAGATAACTTGCAGGTATACACCTCAACATAATGGGGTGGCAGAAAGGAGGAATAGAACATTGGTTGAATTTGCAAGAGCAATGTTAAAGGAAAAGAATTGCCCTAATTATCTTTGGGCTGAGGCTGTAAATACAGCCACATACCTTGTGAATAGGTTACCATGTGGAGCTTTGAATGGTATGACCCCTTATGAAGCTTGGTGGGGTAAGAAACCAACACTTGACCATTGTAAAGTGTTTGGGTCAATTGCCTATGCTTATGTGCCATCACAACTTAGACATAAGCTTGAACCAAAGGCAGAAAAATATGTGTTTATTGGGTATGATGAAAAGCAAATGGGTTATAGGTTATGGAGTCCTTTAACTAAACATTTCATTGTTTCCAGAGATGTGACTTTTGATGAACAGAAGAGTTGGTATGCAGATAAAGAATGTGATCTTGAAACATTTGAAGAAGAGATAAGAAGGAGTGCAAGAGGTAAGTCATATATGCAGATAGATGGAGATGAAGAACATATGCAAGCAAGCACATCAAGGGTTGGATCATATAGAAGGAATGAAGATGGACCAATATTTGATGAAGAAGTACATCCAGATATACATTAAGAGTGTGAACCAAGAAGGTCAACCAGAATGAGGAAGCAACCTACAAGGTATTCATATGACACTTCTTACTTGACTCAGAAAAATTATGCTTACATGGTTAAGGAAGATGAAGAACCTCAAGGCTATGATGAAGCAAAGGGTAAGAGACAATGGGAAGTAGCAATGAAGGAAGAGTTTGATGCTCTTGAAGAGAACAAAACTTGGGAACTTGTTCCAAAGCCTAATGGTAAGAAAGTGATTGGAAATAAATGGGTTTACAAAATTAAGAAGCATGCAGATGGAACTATAGCCAGATACAAAGCCAGATTGGTGGTTAAAGGCTATGCTCAAACATTTGGCATAGATTATGATGAGACATTCAGTCCTGTAGCAAAGATGTCAACCATAAGGACAATCATTGCCATTGCAGCATCAAAAGGATGGACATTGAGTCAATTGGACATTAAGAATGCATTTTTGAATGGATATATATCAGATGAGGTTTACATGGAGCAACCTCAAGGGTTTGTAGATCATAAGTTTCCAAATTATGTTTGCAGGTTGAGAAGAGCCCTTTATGGTTTGAAGCAAGCTCCAAGAGCTTGGAATTATAGACTTGTAAAGTATCTTAATGATCTTGGATATCAAAGTTCAAAGGCAGATGCAAGTTTACTTATCAAAAGAACAGATGAAGGTATGATCTACATTTGTATATATGTAGATGACATTATAATTACAGGTACTTCAAATGAAGGAATCAAGGAGGTGAAGAAGCTACTTGAAAAAGAATTCAAGATAAGTGATCTAGGAAAATTGTCATATTTTCTTGGAATGGAAATCACTTATGCAGAGCATGGTATTTATGTATCACAAGAAAGGTATCTCTTGAATCTTCTAAAGAAGTTTAACATGGAGAATTGCAGAGAGGCATCTACACCATTAGAAGTCAATCACAAACTCAGTAGATATGATGGTGCAGAGTTCAAAGACATGAGGAAGTATCAATCTTTAGTAGGAAGTTTGATTTATGCAACTCTAACAAGGCCTGATCTTAGTTATGCAGTTGGTGTTCTTTCTCAATTCATGCATTGTCCAAAGGATCCACATTGGATTGCAGGTCAAAGAGTCCTTAGATATATCAAAGGGACTTTGAAAGAAGGATTGTATTATCCTTTTACATCAGATATAAGATTGAGAGCCTATAGTGATTCAGATTGGGCAGGAAGTCAAGATGACAGAAAGTCTACTCATGGCTACATGATATACATTGGAGATAAGCTTGTGAGTTGGTGTTCAAAGAAACAACACACAGTGGCCTTATCATCAACAGAAGCTGAATACAAAGGACTTGTGGAAGCAGCAAAAGAAGTAATATGGATGCAGACATTATTCAAAAACTTGGGAATTGATCAAGATATACCCATCATTCATGGAGATAACATGAGTTCATTATATCTTGCAGCAAATCCTGTATTTCATGCAAGGACAAAGCACATAGAGATACAGTATCATTTTCTTAGAGAAAAGGTAATGGAGAAAGAGATTGAAGTGGTGTACACTTCTACAAAAGATCAGATTGCAGATATTATGACAAAAAGCTTGGATGGAGTGAAGACAAGTAAGTTCAAGGAGATGGCAGGAATAAAAGAGAAGAAGATTATGTGAAGAAGTCAAATCATGCTAATTAGTGATTGAGGGGGAGCTGTTGGGGCTTCACTCACTAATTAGGCATGGATATATGAAGACATATGGAGACATATGATGGAGAAAAGAAGAAGTGAAGGAAAGACCTACAGAAAATCAAGCCTAAGTGAAGGGACAATTTCACTACTGTAAATTAGTGCAAAATTAGAGTCTAGATTTGTATTTGATCTTTAGAACTTACGAGTTCAAGTCTAGATGAATGTAAACCATAGGTATATAAGTTAATTTGAGTCAGAAACATGTATGAGAGAACTCAATTTTGTAATCTGAGTGAGTAGGGAAAAGTCGTGTAATTTCTGAGAGAGATGGTGAGAGAAAACTTCTGAGTCTGAGAGAGTTTTCCATGGCTGTGAGCAAAATTAGGCCAAGCCATTTTGTATACATCTTCTCTGATAATCAACACATGTTTGTGTAGAAGAATTGAGTCTAATTCCTCTTGTACATTGAGTTCCAAGTCATTTCATATGACTGTGTAAGGTAGTTGATAGTTACGACTTTTCTGGCGCACATTTGACTGATTTTCTGAAGATCAGATCTCGAAGCATGGTGTAAAGTTTTTGGTAAGTGATAGCTCGTTTGAAAGCTATTATCCTCAACTACATTTGGTCAAAAGATCTTTGAGAAACGGGACGCATACTCAGAGAAATCAGCTTAAGAGTGAAGGTATGTCAAATCGATGAAGTAAACTTTTAGTTTTCAGACATAGTGGAAAAGTTGAAGCTAAATCAGAAGATTTTGAAGTTATTACTTGAAAGTTTTGGTTATTATGTGTTGCTTAACATTAGCAAGAACATTCTTTAGCAAGTGATCAAAAGATTTTGCAAAGATTGAGCTAATACAGGTCAGATTGAAGGATTGAAGAAAAGGCGCAGATTTCTGTGAAGTGAAATTTTGATTTTCACTAAATTCAGAGATGAATACTTACAATGTGAGTTTTGCTAAGCTAATGATGGTTATGGAGGTCCTCTAATACCACATTAGTTTGGTTCTTGTGGTGTTTTATACACCAACACATAACCATCATTAGCTTAGCAAAACTCACATTGTAAGTATTCATCTCTGAATTTAGTGAAAATCAAAATTTCACTTCACAGAAATCTGCGCCTTTTCTTCAATCCTTCAATCTGACCTGTATTAGTTCAATCTTTGCAAAATCTTTTGATCACTTGCTAAGGAATGTTCTTGCTAATGTTAAGCAACACATAATAACCAAAACTTTCAAGTAATAACTTCAAAATCTTCTTATTTAGCTTCAACTTTTCCACTATGTCTGAAAACTGAAAGTTTACTTCATCGATTTGACATACCTCCACTCTTAAGCTGATTTCTCTGAGTACGCGTCCCGTTTCTCAAAGATCTTTTGACCAAATGTAGTTGAGGATAATAGCTTTCAAACGAGCTATCACTTACCAAAAACTTTACACCATGCTTCGAGATCTGACTTTCAGAAGATCAGTCAAATGTGCGCCAAAAAAGTCGTAACTGTCAACTACCTTACACAGTCATATAAAATGACTTAGAACTCAATGTACAAGAGGAATTAGACTCAATCCTTCTACACAAACATGTGTTGATTATCAGAGAAGATGTGTACAAAATGGCTTGGCCTAATTTTGCTCACAGCCATGGAAAACTCTCTCAAACTCAGAAGTTTTCTCTTACCATCTCTCTCAGAAAAGACACGACTTTTCTCTACTCACTCAGATTACAAAATTGAGTTCTATTCTACATGTTTCTGACTCAAATTAACTTATATACCTATGGTTTACATTCTTCTAGACTTGAACTCGTAAGTTCTAAAGATCAAATACAAATCTAGACTCTAATTTTCAACTAATTTACAATAGTGAAATTGTCCCTTCACTTAGGCTTGATTTTCTGTAAGTCTTTCCTTCACTTCTTCTTTCCTCCATCATATTTCTCCATATGTCTTCATATATCCATGCCTAATTAGTGAGTGAAGCCCCAACACTGGTGTCCCCTGCTGTGCTTGCTGCTTTAATTGCTCCTGAAGTTGTTTGATTAAATCATCTTTTTGTTTGTTTTCCTCTTCGGCCTTAGCAATAGTTGCTTGATGTTTCATTAATTCTTGGGCCACAATGTTCATGTGCTCCGTGTCTTCCTTGCACTGTCGCAGGTAGTTATTTTCTGCTTTTTTCCATTTCATTCTGAGGGCTGCTGTTTCCTCCATATACCTCTTTTCCCAATCCGTTATGACTTCTTGCTCCTGTCTGAGCTGATCTTGTAATTTAGTGATCTGATCTTCCAGGTCTTTGACATTTCTTTGTGGGTCATCAGCAATTGCCACTGGTTGATCGCTAATAAGAGCTGTCATCAATTCTTTATTTCGTTGTCTAATGTTGTCAGCTTCCTCCATACTGACTTTGAGCTGAGACTCTAAGATTTTGCTGCGTGCTTGAAGACGTGTCTTCTCAGTCTCGCTTATCTCTAGTTTCTTTGTTAATTCCTGTACTTGGTCTTTCAGCTTTGTCTGCTCTGTTTCTAGCATACTGTTTTGGGTTTTGACCTCTCGAAGTTCCTTTTCTTTGTTCAGAGCTTGTTCTCGCATCTTGACTATTTCTTCGGAAAGCTCTTTGCCTGCTCTTTCAAGTTCTTTCTTGTCTTGCATGGCTTGGTCGTAATCTTCATCAGCATCAAGCATTAACTGTTGTGTATCTAGAGCTGTTCGAATCATATCTTGTACTACAGGCTTGAGCTGAGCGATGTCTACATTTAGCCATGTCTTTGCAACTTCAGGAGTCTCTCCTGTTTGCACATCTTTGCCTTCTGCCACCTGAAGTGTCTCGTTGTGTGGCTGTCTAACTTGCAATTGTACCTTGGGTTCCTCATCATAGCCTCTTACTGCCTTCTTTTTAGTAGCACTCCCCTGAAACGTGACATCCATTGGGGAAGGTTCTGCTACGACCCTGATAGGTGTGAATGGTTCTCCCGTTTCTATACCCTGATCTTCATTTTCCTTTTTCGGCATCTCCTCATCTGTCTTTGTGCTTATGGTTTTCTGATTCATTTTTATATCTTGATCAATCGGTTTGGGGCATTTTGGTTCTTCACCATAATCCACTTCATTGAGTTCGGTCCATTGCCCATCATCTTTTGATTCGCTTCGAATTTCCACATCCAACAATGATGTGTCCTTTTCTTCTTTGTCTTGAGTAGATGAGCTGGAGTTGTCTAATCCGATTTCACGGTATCGGTGGACTTTAGTGAGTCTTCTTTTTGTTTTTGACTCCTATTGTGACTGCTGATAGTGATGACCTTGCACTGGTAAGTTGACTTGTCCTTCCGTATATTTGTGCGTCTCTTCGAGTGCTTTAGTTAATTCTTCTTCCGTGATTTGTTTCTGTCCTACAAGTGTCACCTTTGGAAGTACATGGACTCTTTTTTTCATAGGTATTCCTTCTTCATCTGTCTTGACTTCCCTTAGTCTTTTGGTGCCTCTCATTCTTGGCTGGGAGCTAGTTCCTGCCTCTTCCATACCTGTAGTACTTTTCTTCTTCTTGGGAACTGAGGCGGATTTCACATATGTGGCTAGTCCTTCTGAGGTTGGCATCTCCCTTAAACAATTCTTCATGTCCAAAGCTTCATATATGAGCAATGTCAAAGCTGAACTGCCATTCAAAAATTTCTTCTGACCCCATTTCTTTTGGGCTTCAAACAATCGTTCTTGTACATAGCCTGTTAGATTCACTTTGTTGCCTATCTGTCTCATGGCATGCGATAGTAGTTGGACGACTATCTTTTGAGGTGCGGTGTACCTGTGCATACTTGGAAAACAGAAGTGTTGATGCACCAGCCGTACAGCATCCTCTATGTCAATTCGATTGATTTCCAGGAATGATCTCTTCTTCGGGTCATGGCATTCTTCCTTCACACTAGTAATCCCTGCTTGATTCCATCCAAACGCTTTATTAATCAATTCATGTGTGAATTGTATAGTCTTCCATGTCCCGACTTTGTCCAATACTTGCGCTTCTGGGACTGAGATTTTTGTTCCAGCAGGCTGCATGGTGTTCATTACCTGTGTACACCTCTGAAAATCTGGTACATATATAGGTAATTTGAGGAATGCCTCTATGCCCGCTTGTGTCCACACGTCCTCAATATGAGGGAGTCCTTGTATTATTGTTTTGAAATCTTGGGACATGATAGGGAAGTAATGGTCCGTGTCCATGATCTTGATGGTAGCCATGAAAATTAGCTCCGCCACTGGCTTATCGTCCCTGAACCAGTGACCTCTTGCTTAAGTTACCGATTCCATTGGAAGAAGTTGCACCTCTTCTTGCTGTGTGGCCTCGGAATCAGTGGAAGCCATCTGCACTCAATATAGAGTATGAATTAGTATCCATATGTTTTTCAGAAATCCTCCTCCATATGTTGATTAATAATTCGATGTTGCTCCGAGTGCATGGTGCCGTCCCTTTCCCGTGGGTGTGAGAAAGGTAATACCTGATTTATTTTTTTTTTTCATGTATTTTTCTATTTTTTGCTGAAAAGAAAACATAAAGGTTAGTCCATAGCCGAAGCGGTTAGTAATTTTTTTGGAGTAATATTTTTATGTATGTACAAGTGCTCTCCTATTTCCAAAGGGAAAATGTGCGTGACTATCCGGAAGTAGAAGAAAGACGTGCCGAATGCTTGGCCTTGTAATGTGGCCCTATCATGCATACTTTGGGTCTCGACAACTCCTCATGTGTGCAATTGGAAGTAGTTTCTTGATGTATGCAGCTTGTCTTGTCTTTCGGCACCCAAACTTGCTTCACTTGGATGGAATGTACTGTATTCTCCACCTCTTTGATGAATGTGGTTCTTCTTCGGTAGTACGTCTGCTTATTCTACTTCGGGAATCTCAAGTTGGTTTGTATTGCATCTGTAGATTCCTTCTTCCTCCAATATGTCCTCTGTCTCGGCTGATGTGCCTGTTGACCATGTTGATGGTGATAGCCCTTCTGAGTATGTTCCTTGTTTGGTATGGTCGTCTCTGGAGTACATGACTTTGGGATCCATATCTTTGTTCGATCAGGTTGTGCAGTTATCAGTTTCTTTGGGATCCATATGCTATTGAGTCGTGGTTGACTGAAGTGTTCGAAATTCTTTGTCTTCTTCTTCCATTGGACACGCTGATGTCGAAGACTTTTCTGTTGCTAAAGGTATGCCTTCTTTTGATCCTTCCTTATCCAAGCTAGTGTAGAATGGGGAATAGGGTATACTTTCATAGGCGTAGACTTCAATTCGTGCAGAGGAGTATTCTCTCTTGTGCCTTGTGGTTCATTGGACTTGATTTCATGTTTCTGTGCACTCTTGTGACTCTCTTTACTCAAAGATGGAGTGCACACAGGACTCACGGTATTCTCACATGAAGTACTTGACGATGGTGTTTCTATAGTGCTAGTGAACATACACTCATGACTTTGTTCATTGGGATGAACTTCTGGCTCTATAATAGCGGCTTTGGGTGGTCGTTCGTCTAGCAAACTAAATACCTCACGAGGTCCTATTCTGGCAGAGATGTATCCTAAAGCCAATTGAATGGTTACCTCATATTCATAGATCCAATCTTGACCTAACACCACATCTTCAAGCAGATCCTGGTCCTGACACACTAAGAGTCTCTGCTCCATAGTGTTGTTCCCCATATGTAAAGGTAAAGTTATCTCACCTATGCATCGAGTAATTTTTCCTCCTATTCCAATTAGCTGTGCCTTCGATGGCCGTAACTCCTTGTTAAGTCTCTGAGACAAAGAAAATCTGATGCAGCTTATTGCTGCTCCTGTGTCTATGAGAGCATCCACTAAGTGGTACTCTTTTCGTCCTGCTCCCAGATTCAAGTAAGGCTGTCTTCTTTGTTGTCCTGAGTTCCCAGAGGCTCTAAAATTAGCCATTGGGATGAGTTCTTCTCCTACTCGATATCTCTCGTCTCTTTCTCTCATCCACTCTTTCCGTTTTCTGATACGTTCTAGGGCTTCCTGTCTCACTTCTTCTCGTATGCGTTCTTCTTCCTTTTTCCTACTTTGAGCTCCTAACAGTCGCGCTAGCATTTGATCAGTCAAAGGCTCCATGAATCTTTTCACTCTGCATCCACTGATGTAGTTGGGAAGAATATCTCCGTCTAGTGTGGCGAGATTGACTGCACCACTAGTAGAGATTCGATTTATAATCATGGGTCCATATCCGCGTTTTTGGAGCTTCTTTGCGTGTTGTTTGAGGGTGTATACTAGGACTAAGTCGCCTTCTTTTAGTCCCTTGTCTTTTATGTGTGCGTCATAATAAGCCTTTTGTCTCCGTTTAGCTGCATAAATGCCTGCTACCGCTTGCAATCTAGTCTCGTGTAGCTTTTCAATTTGATCTAATTGCTGAGATAATTCATGACCGTTCCACTCATATTGCTGGGCCACTTTCAGTGTAGGTACTAAGAAGTAAATTGGCAAAATTGCATTCTGCCCATACACTAGGTTGAAAGGTGTAGTTCCAATGGCCGTTTTATATGCCACACGGAAGGCCCAAATTGCGTGATGCAATTGTTTGTCCCAATCTGACCTTCCATTATTGACAATCTTTGTCAATACAGTACATAGTACCTTGTTGGAACTTTCAGCTTGTCCATTAGCTTGAGGGTGGTATGGGGCTGATTTTTTATGAATCACAAGAAAGTCATTCATTAGCGACTCAATGACCTCGTTTAAGAAATGCGTTCCTCGATCACTCACTATCTCAATCGGTAGTCCAAAACGTGTGAAAATGTGCTCAAAGAGGAATTTTGCTGTGGTTTGAGCATCATTCTTTCTAGTGGCTTTCGCTTCTACCCACTTGGTTAAGTAGTCGGTGGCTACTATGATGTATTCAGCATGTGATCCTTTGGCCGGTGGGTTTATAGGTCCTATGAAGTCAATTCCCCACTTGGTAAATGCTCTTGCACAAACCATCGGTCTTAAAGGCATGTCATCTCTTCTAATGGGATATTTCGCTCTCTGGCATGTTTCGCAACTTCTCACATATGTCTCCGCATCCATATGTAGAGTTGGCCACCACAAGCCTGCAAAGAGAATCATCTTGACCGTTCTGTCTGCTGAGAAATGTCCTCCCGCAGCTCCTGCATGTGCCATTTCTAAGACAGAGAGATATTCATTCTCATGGATGCACATTCTTAGTTGGTTATCCCTCCCACGTTTAAAGAGTTGTTTTCCTATGATGGCGTAATCCTTACTCTGTTCTTCAAGAGCACGTTTCCTTGCTAAGGTAGCTCCATCAGGGTACTCTCGAGTTTTCAAGAACTTTACCAGAGGCATGCTCCACCTTGGTGCTATTGTGGAATAGCATAATGTAGAGTTCTCATCTGAGGTTTGTTCTTGACAGGTTTGACAGGTTGACACATGGTTATGTGCATCTCGTTGCATGGTTGGCCAATATACGCCAAATCTCTTGAGTGTTTGCCACGTTCCATTTGCATTCAAGTGAGTGTTCCATTGGTTTATGTGTGCTCTCTGAAGCCACATTTCTTGTTCCCCTTCTTCCACGCATCTCATCAGTAGTCCGCTTGAATCCTGGTGATACAAACTTCCAGCAATAATGTGAAGGTTTTTAGTCCTCCAGAGATCTTGCTTTTGGTTTGGTGTGATCCCATCTTTAGGTCCATGTGTAAGTATTGGGATCAATTTTTCGGCCCATTGAGGACATACTTCCAGGTTAAACAGATAGGTATCCGGCAGGTCATCAGGAACTCCTATGGGTGGTTCTCCATGGGTCATGCGAGATAAGTGGTCTGCCCTTATGTGTGTGTTTCCTTTCTTGACTATTACTTCAAAATCAAATTCCATTAGCAATAAAAACCACCGTACTAGTCGTCCTGTATTGCAAGGCTTGTTGACTAAGTACAATAGAGCTTGATGATCAATGAAGAATTTGAATTTGTTTGCCAGTAAGTAATGTCTGAATTTCTTGACTGCGTATACCATCCCTAGGCCTTCTCTCTCCGTAGTAGTGTAATTTCGTTCCGCTTGATTTAACTGTCTACTGGCATAGGCTATCGGGTGGTCCAATTTACCTGTATCAGCTGGTTGAGCTAAGATGCAACCAATGGCAAACTTGGAAGCATCAACATGAATATGAAACGGTTTATTCCAGTTGGGGACTCAAAGAATAGGTGCTGAACTCAATCGATTCTTCAACTCATTAAAAGCTTTTTCGCATTCTTCGGTCCAATTGAATTGAGTTAATAATGCATAAAGAGGTCTAGCAATTATGGCATACATGTGTAAGAATCTTCGATAGTAACCACAATGTCCCATAAATGCTTGAACTTCTTTAGCAGTTTTAGGTCTCGGTAAATCCAAAATGACTTTAATTTTGTCTTCATCTGTGGAAATTCCATTCTTAGAAACAATATGTCCTAAGATTTTCCCTTGTCTCACCATGAAGACACATTTTTCAGGATTGAGGCATACTCTATATTGTCGACATTTAGCAAAAATCTTTTCTAGTTCAGGGATGTGCTCTGATCGTATAGCTGAATATGTACAAAGGTCATCCACGTATACCTCCATGCTTTTTCTCAAAAATTCCTTGAACACATGACACATCAGTCTTTGGAATGTAGCTGGGGCATTCGTTAAACCAAAAGGCATAACTCTTAAGGCGTATACTCCCCATTCAGTTGCAAATGCAGTCTTATGTTGGTCCTCAGGAGCAATAGCTACCTGATTATACCCTGAAAAGCCATCCAGAAAACTATAAACTTCCTTCCCTGCTACCCTTTCCAAGAGATGGTCAGTGATTGGTAAGGGATAGCTATCCCTTATGGTTGCGGCGTTTACTTTTTTCAGATTGATGCACACTCTTAACTTTCCATTCTTCTTTGGTACAACCACTAAGGGTGACACCCATTCCGTGTGCTCAATTTCATAGATGAATCCAGCATCCAACAACTTATCTATCTCTTCTTTTATCTTGGTTGAATACACATCATTATAAGTATAAGGTCTCTGTTTAGAAGGTTTGGCCTCGGATGTCATGGGGATTCTATGCGCACATATAGATGGATCTACTCCTTTTAAGTCCTTATAAGTCCAAGCAAAGACATCCCGGTATTCTCTTATGAGTCGAATTAACTCTTGTTCTTCTTCTAATGAGACATCCTGTCCTATGAAGGTACATCGTTCTTCACCTCCTTCCATAGTCACGACTATTTTTTTGGTTTGCTCCTTATTACCATATGCTATTCCAGGTTGTGCTTCTCTTTTAGGCATTTGAATAGCAATCTTCCTCTCTTCCACTTCGTATTTTTTGAAATGAGCTGGTACTTCAAATTGGTCTTGAAGTTTGTTATCTTCATCTTCTAACTCCCTTTCAACTTCTAATTCTTCTTTTTGTGTGAGTTCCTTATTTTTTTCATTGGCAGTGATATCCATGTTGGTGGTACTAATCCCTAGATCCATGGGTTCTGGTTCCATTCCAATGCTCTCGTAGTCCTCCTTCCAGTCTTTCTCAATCACTTCTCCTTCTTCTGCCTCCTGAAGGACTACCATATACAGACTAACGTCATAACCCTCTTCGTCAATACATTCGTTCATGGTCACCACTTCTTCATTTACACAGACATCGAGGGTGGCTAAGATTTCCATCCAACCGTGAGGTTCGAATTCTTCGTCTGGAAAAACTTGTGGCATATAAGCCGGATCTTGTACCGATCTCACTATTCCTTGTTTTTGCTGCCAACTTTTTCTTCTCTCTTCTTCCTTTTTTGCGGCTTGGCATATCCATAGATGAGTGTCCTCGTTCATCCAGGATTGGTCACTAGAACCTGCACTATGAATCGATTGATCGTCTTCCTCTTTATGGATTTGATTCCATTGCAGAGGTGGCACATCTTGATATGTGTATGTATGTAGGTTGATCCTAGTGGTAATTCCCGCGTGTTGTAGGTACACTGCATCTTTTCCCCAATCTTGTACGACCTTTAGCTGTCTCATGAATGGCCTTCCCAAGATCATTTCATAATTGCTTGGCCTTTCAAAGTGACATATTGCTAAAGTATGTTCGAATTCCACTCCGCACGTAGTGAAGACTACTCGTTCCAACAATCCTAAGGGTCTTTCCGTATGTCCATCTGCCATTTGAATTTTCATGCGCGTTGGTCTCAATGCTGGTTTTCCCCATTTCTCCCAAATTTCTTTGGTAGCAATGCCAACACCAGCTCCTGAATCTAGTATGGCTTTGGTTGTGTAACCCCTATAGGTGATTGGTAGGCATGTATTTCCTTCATCTCCTTCGCTAAAGTCTCCTACTTTATCCATTGGAATTCTCACCGTTTTCACTTCGTCAGTACCCTCCTTCTTTCCCTCCTTGACTTCCCATTGATTGATCAATTTCTCTTTTAGGTGTGGTTTTACCTTTAACAGTTCCTCTAACGTTAGGGTACATGGGATTTTCACCTCTCTAAGACGTTGTAGGATCTCCGATGTTCGAACTGATGGATTCGTTTCTCGTCTCGTTATTGATGGAATACGATACAATTCTGAGTTGTGCTCGTATTCCCCGGTGTAGTTGGGTAGTTCCTTTACCTCGTCTTCCACCTCTCTGTCACTTGCATCCATTGGAAAAATTTCTTCTGAATTGAGTTCAGGTATTGAACCCTCTATTTCGTTTTCTGCTTCTAATTCTTCAAAAGGCGGTTCCATTCCTTCTACCTTTTTCCACTTGTCCTCTTGAACTCGCGCCCATAGATCCTTAGTCCAGTCTCCTTCTATTTCAGGGACTATGGATCCTTCCTTTCTCTCCATACCAATTTCATCATTCAGAGGTCTATTTACGTTAGGCTTTTCCTGAGTGTTTAGGCACTCTTGGAATTTGTCTTCGAAAATTCGGTTGTTTGGTAAAGGTGATGCTGGTTTTTCTAATGTTTGTTGGGCAACTTCTATCAGTTTTTTGCAGATTTCCAGTCTTTCTTTCTCTAAGTCGCCTCTCGGATACTCTCTCTCATGTTGTTCTATGGTAGGTCCTGCTTTTATTCTCGCCTTGAATGCCTGAATCCACATGGCTAATTCTTCAGGCATTGGGTCTGCTAATACTGATCCTACCTCCTCCCTTTTATTCTCCTTTTTATTTTCTTCTTCCACTTGTGATTCTTCTGTTGATTTCTGTTTACTCTTTTCATTTTCCTTCTTTTGCAATAACTTTTTTTCTTTTATCCTGTCTCTCCGGTTCTTCCATCTTTGTGATCTTTTACTGGCAACACTTCTCTCTGGTTCTTCGGAGTCTTCCACTCTGTGAGGGATGGATGTATTTCCCTCTTTGTCACTTTGATTACTTTCTTCGGTTTTATCAGGGTTCTCTCTAGCCTTTGCTCTGGTTATGGCTTTTAAAGGTATAGTGTACTCTTTGTCGCTCCCTGATGATTCAATCACTTCTATCACATTAATCTGCACGTTAGATGTGACTTTGTTGGGGTTCTTAGGACAATCTCTGAAGAGATGTTCCTTACCACAATCGCTACAGTAAGCTTCCCAAATTCGTTGTGGGGGTTGTGGGTTTGGTAATGTACATTCTCTAATATAGTGGTCACCTCCACATCTGTAGCATGGTCCTCTGGGTACAGGTGGTCTATTCATTGGTCGAGGTGGCATGGTTGCTCTAGGAGCTGTGTACATTAAAGGTACATAGTCCTGCTCGTAATTATATGAACTCTCTGGTGTCTCCATGCCATAAGCATATGGGTCATATTGTTGCCCATATTCCATTATTGAGCTCTCATAACCAAGGTATGTTCCTTGACTAGGTTCGTAAAATGAGTCATATGGGTCACTACTAGTCAAAGGTGTGGCTAGTACTATTGCTCTTTCTAGGTTTTCCTCTGGTTGTGCTATCTTAACTGGGACAACGTTCTGAGGGTGGGGCGGTTGTTGTCCAAGCACTGGTTGAGGTTGCGTATATCCCTGATATGCGTATGGTCGTGAGATTGGTGCCTGCGGCTGATATGAGGGATATCTAAAGGCTTCTCCTCCCTGCTGGTTCTGCGGGTATCCATATGGTCTCACAAAAGGTTGGGTGGGTCTGGTTTGCCTATTGTAAGGGCAGTTCTCGGTGCTATGGTTTGTGTATCTCTGCTCTATATTGCAATATTGTAGTGGTCCGGGGACAGAGGGTCTATGAGGAGCATAGGCAGGTGGTGGGACTACTCCCCTAGTACACAAGTGAGAAGGATGATCTCCTCCGCACTGCATACATCTTCTAAGCATAGGCATTCTCATAGGATTGGTGGGATAATTCCTCTGTCCTTGAACATTCAGTTTTTTTGCTAACAGGTCGGCAATTTCCTCTACGTTGTTTTTGGGGTTTGATGTGCTACATGTTGACTCTTCGCTTTTCACACTACCTTGGGGTATTTTCAAGTCTTCTGCAAGGTTATCTTCTAGGTCTATACATTCCTTCATACACTCTTGCAGGGTTTGAACTCTCTTTACGTACACTAATGACCTCAAGGTTCCGTTCAACAGTCCTTCTAAGAACAATGATACCATTTTGTTTTGCGTTGGTCTCTCTTCTACGGGACATCTATCCACATACTGCTTGAATCTCCTTGCTGCCAATCTTACTGACTCGGTCGGAACTTGTTTGAAGCTGTGGATTAATGACGAAGAATTGTTTTTAATTCCAGATTTGGTAAATTCTTCAATCATTTCTTGATATACCTGATCCATGTTCTGAAAGGTATTTGGATCCAATGGCTGAAACCAGGCCAAAGCTGTGTCTGACAAGGTAAGGCCAAAGGACTCATATTGAATCATGAAGTCATCTACCTGCTCGGCTCTAACTACTTGTTTAAATTCTGCTATGTGATTATAGGGTTCACTAGAGCCATCATAATGATTTCTCATGCACTTGGCCACTTGGATCGGCCTTAGTCTCCTTCCTGCTTCAGGTTGTCTAGGCATTACAGGGTAATTTGGTCTTCCTATTGGTATGCCTGGTCCTCGTACTACTTGCGGTCTGACTGGAGCATGAACTCCATGTCTTGGGTCAATGGCTGGTTGTGGCCGGTAGTTAGGATTAGTGGCAGGCATTGCGAATTGTACATGTGGTCTAACGGGGATCTGGGTTTGTTGAGTTTGTGGTGTTTGTCCCGATTGTTGAATTGAATCATTTTGAGAAGTTCCATGTGGATTCCGTGAAGTAGTGGCTTGGTCCCTAGGGGGGAACACTGGGATGTTCTGATATTTCAACTCAGCTCTCTCTAATTCTGTTATTGGCCAATACCTTCTGTGATTTTTGTCCAAATATGTGATGATGGTGGGGAACTCAGGATCTTGTAACTCATAGATGGTAACTGGGTTAGGAGCAGCTTCCCATATAGAGGAATGGGCTCTGAGCAGGTGCTCCATTCCGTTGATCAAATACACATCTATCAGAGTATCATCCTGGGGAACTAGGTCTCCTCTCCACAGTTTAGTAATTATAGATCTCCCTCTAGGAGTAGTTACTTGTTCTTCGGTTCCATATCCATTTAAGCTCGAAGCATTATTTTCCTCACCACGCTCATTAATGATTTCAGGGTGTTCTGTGACCACGTACTGAATGTCTTGTTTGTCCATGTACAGTCCTCCTATGTACTTAACTGCTGGCCTTGGCACTATATAGGCCTCTGAAGCCTTCCTCAATCTGGCCACTGATCTGTTTAGACCATCCAAATAGATAGGGATCTCATTGTGGTTGGTGCTGACATACTCTAAGGAAGTTCTGTATTCGCCCTCAATGTTGGACATCTGGCCAATCATGGGTACAGTGTTTTGCATATCCTCTGAAGCCATGGGGATTTCTCCTTCTGACTCACTGGAGGTCTCAGAATAGTGTGAACGACTACTTGGTTCAGCTACATGTTGGTGTATGAAACACCACAAGAACTAAACTAATGTGGTATTAGAAGACCTCTATAACCACCATTAGCTTAGCAATACTCACATTATGAGTCTTCATCTCTGAACTTAGTGAAAATCAAAAATTTCACTTCACAGAAAATTGCGCCTTTTCTTCAATCCTTCAATCTGACATGTACTAGCTTAATCTTTGCCAAATCTTTTGATCACTTGCTAAGAGAAGTTCTTGCTAATGTTAAGCAACACATAACAAACAAAACTTTCAAGTAATAACTTCAAAATCTTCTGATTTTGCTCCAACTTTTGCACTATGTCTGAAAACTGAAAATGTACTTCATCGATTTGACATACCTTCACTCTTAAGCTGATTTCTCTGAGTACGCGTCCCGTTTCTCAAAGATCTTTTGACCAAATGTAGTTGAGGATAATAGCTTTCCAACGAGCTATCACTTACTAAAATCTTTACACCATGCTTCGAGATCTGACCTTCAGAAGATCAGTCAAATGTGCGCCAGAAAAGTCGTAACTATCAACTACCTTATACAGTCATATGAAATGACTTGGAACTCAATGTACAAGAGGAATTAGACTCAATTCTTCTACACAAACATGTGTTGATTATCAGAGAAGATGTGTACAAAATGGCTTGGCCTAATTTTGCTCAGAGCCATGGAAAACTCTCTCAGACTCAGAAGTTTTCTCTCACCATCTCTCTCAGAAATTACACGACTTTTCTCTACTCACTCAGATTACAAAATTGAGTTCTCTCATACATGTTTCTGACTCAAATTAACTTATATACCTATGGTTTACATTCATCTAGACTTGAACTCGTAAGTTCTAAAGATCAAATACAAATCTAGACTCTAATTTTGCACTAATTTACAGTAGTGAAATTGTCCCTTCACTTAGGCTTGATTTTCTGTAGGTCTTTTCTTCACTTCTTCTTTCCTCCATCATATTTCTCCATATGTCTTCATATATCTTCATATATCCATGCCTAATTAGTGAGTGAAGCCCCAACAGCTCCCCCTCAATCACTAATTAGCATGCTTTGACTTCTTCACATAATCTTCTTCTCTTTTATTCCTGCCATCTCCTTGAACTTACTTGTCTTTACTCCATCCAAGCTTTTTGTCATAATATCTGCAATCTGATCTTTTGTAGAAGTGTACACCACTTCAATCTCTTTCTCCATTACCTTTTCTCTAAGAAAATGATACTGTATCTCTATGTGCTTTGTCCTTGCATGAAATACAGGATTTGCTGCAAGATATAAAGAACTCATGTTATCTCCATGAATGATGGGTATACCTTGATCAATTCCCAAGCTTTTGAATAATGTCTGCATCCATATTACTTCTTTTGCTGCTTCCACAAGTCCTTTATATTCAGCTTCTGTTGATGATAAGGCCACTGTGTGTTGTTTCTTTGAACACCAACTCACAAGCTTATCTCCAATGTATATCATGTAGCCATGAGTAGACCTTCTGTCATCTTGACTTCCTGCCCAATCTGAATCACTATAGGCTCTCAACCTTATATCTGATGTAAAAGGATAATACAATCCTTCTTTCAAAGTTCCTTTGATATATCTAAGAACTCTTTGACCTGCAATCCAATGTGGATCCTTTGGACAATGCATGAATTGAGAAAGAACACCAACTGCATAACTAAGATCAGGCCTTGTTAGAGTTGCATAAATCAAACTTCCCACTAAAGATTGATACTTCCTCATGTCTTTGAATTCTGCACCATCATATCTACTGAACTTATGATTGACCTCTAATGGTGTAGATGCCTCTCTGCAATTCTCCATGTTAAACTTCTTTAGAAGATTCAAGAGATATCTTTCTTGTGATACATAAATACCATGCTCTGCATAAGTGATTTCCATTCCAAGAAAATATGACAATTTTCCTAGATCACTTATCTTGAATTCCTTCTCAAGTAGCTTCTTCACCTCCTTGATTCCTTCATTTGAGGTACCTGTAATTATAATATCATCTACATATATACAAATGTAGATCATACCTTCATCTGTTCTTTTGATAAGTAAACTTGCATCTGCCTTTGAACTTTGATATCCAAGATCATTAAGATACTTTACAAGTCTATAATTCCAAGCTCTTGGAGCTTGCTTCAAACCATAAAGGGCTCTTCTCAACCTGCAAACATAATTTGGAAACTTATGATCTGCAAACCCTTGAGGTTGCTCCATGTAAACCTCATCTGATATATATCCATTCAAAAATGCATTCTTAATGTCCAATTGACTCAATGTCCATCCTCTTGATGCTGCAATGGCAATGATTGTCCTTATAGTTGACATCTTTGCTACAGGACTGAATGTTTCATCATAATCTATGCCAAATGTTTGAGCATAGCCTTTAACCACCAATCTGGCTTTGTATCTGGCTATAGTTCCATCTGCATGCTTCTTAATTTTGTAAACCCATTTATTTCCAATCACTTTCTTACCATTAGGCTTTGGAACAAGTTCCCAAGTTTTGTTCTCTTCAAGAGCATCAAACTCTTCCTTCATTGCTACTTCCCATTGTCTTTTACCCTTTGCTTCATCATAGCTTTGAGGTTCTTCATCTTCCTTAACCATGTAAGCATAATTTTTCTGAGTCAAGTAAGAAGTGTCATATGAATACCTTGTAGGTTGCTTCCTCATTCTGGTTGACCTTCTTGGTTCACACTCTTCATGTATATCTGGATGTACTTCTTCATCAAATATTGGTCCATCTTCATTCCTTCTATATGATCCAACTCTTGATGTGCTTGCTTGCATATGTTCTTCATCACCATCTATCTGCATATGTGACTTACCTCTTGCACTCCTTCTTATCTCTTCTTCAAATGTTTCAAGATCACATTCTTTATCTGCATACCAACTCTTCTGTTCATCAAAGGTCACATCTCTGGAAACAATAAAATGTTTAGTCAAAGGACTCCATAGTCTATAACCCATTTGCTTTTCATCATACCCAATAAACACATATTTTTCTGCCTTTGGTTCAAGCTTATGTCTGAGTTGTGATGGCACATAAGCATAAGCAATTGACCCAAACACTTTACAATGATCAAGTGTTGGTTTCTTACCCCACCAAGCTTCATAAGGGGTCATACCATTCAAAGCTCCACATGGTAGCCTATTCACAAGGTATGTAGCTGTATTAACAGCCTCAGCCCAAAGATAATTAGGGCAACTCTTTTCCTTTAGCATTGCTCTTGCAAATTCAACCAATGTTCTATTTCTCCTTTCTGCCAACCCATTATGTTGAGGTGTGTACCTGCAAGTTATCTCTCTCTTGATACCTGCATTCCAAAGATAGTCATTAAACTCTTGGGAGAAGTATTCTCCCCCTCCATCAGACCTTAGCCTCTTGAGTTTTTGACCTGTAACTCTTTCTGCATAAGCATGAAAATGTTTGAAAGCTCCAAAGACTTCTGATCTTTCTTTTAGAACATAAAGGGTTATCCACCTTGTAGCATCATCAATAAACAAAACATAATACCTAGATCCATTTATTGAACCTTCTTTTGTTGGCCCCCATACATCTGTATGTATGAGTTCAAGCAAACCATCATGCTTGAAACCTTTCTTCTGAAATGGTTGTCTATGAGCTTTTCCCATCTGACAAGCTTCACACTTGTATATCATATGTTGATTCTTCACATTTGGTAGTCCCAATACAGATTGATTCTCCACCATAGTTTTGATTCCTCTTTCATTGAAGTGTCCCAATCTCTTATGCCAAAGATCTAATTCTGTAATTACTTCATCACCATGTGTGATTAGGGCTTGAACAACATTTCCTTGTACTTTGAGAGTAAAAAGTCTACCTTCCTTCTTACCACAAACAATGGGTTTGTATGCATCCTCTGGATCCTCAACAAATACCCCTTCATTTGTAAATCTGACTTGAAAACCTTTTTCCACTATTTGTCCAACACTAATCAGATTCTTTGGTATTGTTGGAACATACAAAACATTTGTTAATAAATCAGCTCCACTCCTGCACTTCACTTTTCCAATTGAGTGCACATTATGTTTTGTATTGTCACCTGTTTGTACTGTATGACTTGAATTTCCTTCTTCCAATTCTGACAACAATTCTATATTACCTGACAAATGATTTGAACAACCAGAATCAATATAGAATACCTTGAGATCCTCCTTCTCTGATGAACTAATTGAATTCATCATCAATGTTGTATGGTTGTCATTCTGTGTATCATTTGCATAATTATAATATGTGGTGTTGTATGATTGGTTCTGATTCCAATTTCTTCCACCACCTCTTCCATAACTTCCTCTTGAATTATGTCTTCCTCTTTGAAATTGATTCTGAAACCTTCCACCTCTTCCTCTGCCATTGTTGTTCTGATTTTGACTTGCTCCTTGTTGATTGTGCCAACAATCATATGCTAGATGATTGCTCAATCCACAAATCCAACATGTCTTCTTGTTATTGTTCTGATTACCTCTACCTCTTCCATTACCTCGACCTTTACCTCTGCCAAAACCTCTTCCTCTTGCATAATTTGCTTGAGTTGTTGACTCTTCTTCATCCTTTGCCTTGCCTTTATCTCCTTTCTTTTTGTTCTTCACATACATTGCAGAACTTTGAACTTTGTCTCCATCTGACTTCAAGTCTTGCTCAAATGTGAGCATCAATCCAAGTAATTGATTTAATTCTGGCACATAATGGTTTAATGAGAGTTCTGTTGAAAGTACAAAAGGCTTCCATCTCTCATCACCTCTTAATCCTGCAAGTAATTATGCTATCAACCTATGATCTTCAATATCTTCATCAATAGATCCAAGGCTATCTGCCAAATCTTTCATCTTAGTGACATAATCACTAATGCTTTGATTCTGCTTTTTCTTGAATGTGGTGAACTCTGACCATAAGCTAGCTTTCCTAGCTTTAGTAGTGTTTTGGAAGTGATCTTCCAAAGCATTCCAAATATCTTCAGCTGTTTCTAAACCTCTGATGTGTGGCAACAAATGATCTATAATAGTGTTGTATATATAAGCTCTTGCACTTGCATCTCTCTTCTGCCATAACTTCAAAGCTTCTAGCTCTTCCTTCCTTGGATGACTTTCATCTTCAAATTTAGGCTTCTCCTCTTCACCTGTCACATATACCATTAGGTCCTTACTCATAAGTAAGGCCTCCATCCTCATTACCCAAGCAAGATAGTTATCTCTGTCCAATTTATCAATGGACACATGATCTGCCATGGTATCCTTGCTTCTGCTTCAACCTGTAAATATAAGGTTAAAGAATGATACCTTTTGTAGACCTTTACTCTTGGAAGCGACTTCGAAACAATCTTCTGATGACTTTTGTTGTTGAACACCTCAGCTTTCTCCTTCTTTGATAAAGAACTCTTCAATTCTTCTTGTATCTGCTATTCCTTTAGTCTCGAGGACCTTATCTGCTCTGATACCACTTGTTGGTGTATGAAACACCACAAGAACTAAACTAATGTGGTATTAGAAGACCTCTATAACCACCATTAGCTTAGCAATACTCACATTATGAGTCTTCATCTCTGAACTTAGTGAAAATCAAAAATTTCACTTCACAGAAAATTGCGCCTTTTCTTCAATCCTTCAATCTGACCTGTACTAGCTTAATCTTTGCCAAATCTTTTGATCACTTGCTAAGAGAAGTTCTTGCTAATGTTAAGCAACACATAACAAACAAAACTTTCAAGTAATAACTTCAAAATCTTCTGATTTTGCTCCAACTTTTGCACTATGTCTGAAAACTGAAAATGTACTTCATCGATTTGACATACCTTCACTCTTAAGCTCATTTCTCTGAGTACACGTCCCGTTTCTCAAAGATCTTTTGACCAAATGTAGTTGAGGATAATAGCTTTCCAACGAGCTATCACTTACTAAAAACTTTACACCATGCTTCGAGATCTGACCTTCAGAAGATCAGTCAAATGTGCGCCAGAAAAGTCGTAACTATCAACTACCTTATACAGTCATATGAAATGACTTGGAACTCAATGTACAAGAGGAATTAGACTCAATTCTTCTACACAAACATGTGTTGATTATCAGAGAAGATGTGTACAAAATGGCTTGGCCTAATTTTGCTCACAGCCATGGAAAACTCTCTCAGACTCAGAAGTTTTCTCTCACCATCTCTCTCAGAAATTACACGACTTTTCTCTACTCACTCACATTACAAAATTGAGTTCTCTCATACATGTTTCTGACTCAAATTAACTTATATACCTATGGTTTACATTCATCTAGACTTGAACTCGTAAGTTATAAAGATCAAATACAAATCTAGACTCTAATTTTGCACTAATTTACAGTAGTGAAATTGTCCCTTCACTTAGGCTTGATTTTCTGTAGGTCTTTTCTTCACTTCTTCTTTCCTCCATCATATTTCTCCATATGTCTTCATATATCTTCATATATCCATGCCTAATTAGTGAGTGAAGCCCCAACACTACACTCCCTACGGAAGAAATTACACTTCTTCGGCTTCCTAGGGTTCTTCCGGATCTCAGGTTCATTCACTTAAGAGCTCTGATCAAATCTTGTCCACCTCTAGCCTCTAGAATTCTAAGTTATGGCTTAGAAGTCTAGGAAAAAAAATTAGGCTGGAAAGTAACTAAAGGAAAATTTCAAGTCACGATACTTGACCCCTAAAATCCACGATACACGACCTCTGTCAAGACGATCGCTGACTGATACGATACTTGGATGAAACGACCGCTGGAAAACGATCTCTGCCCAGACGATACTTGATGGACACGATACACGATATCTGAGTCCAAACGATACACGATAGTTGATTGCCGATGATACTTGATCTTTGGGAGAAAACGATACACGATACTTTCCCAAACGATCTTTGGCAAAACGATCTCTGAACTACACGATCTTTGGTCAACACGATACACGATCGACGATACTTGGTTCAAAATGATACGCGATCGCTGGTAAGTATCGCGATCTCTGAAACGCGATACACGATACTTGGTCCAAACGATACACGATCTCTGTCAATACGATACTTGGTCAAACGATACACGATACTTCACAAGTATCGCGATCTTCAGGCCACGATACACGATATTTGACGCAGACGATACTTGATACACGATACTCGACCAAACGATCGACGATCTTTGGCAAGTATCGCGATCTCTGGAAAACGATATCCGATACTTGGCCAAAACGATATCTGACCGAAACGATACCGATCTTTGACCCCAACGATCGACGATCTTTGGCAAGTATCGCGATCTCTAGAAAACGATACTTGAGCCAACGATACACGATCTTTGGGCTCAAATGATCTCTGATCGAGACGATACCGATATTAGGGAAATATCGCGATACTCGACCACAGGAGTTCCACGATACTTGACAAGTATCGCGATACTCGACCGCGGGAGCAAAAACGATACTTGACCCTATTTCAAGTTTTTGCAGATGTTTTTTGAAATTTTGATTCTTCCCCCTTGCTCACCTAGCTCTTCTCTCTTACCCTCACTCACTGTATCAATCAACAATTAACTTTTAGCCCCTTGAGAGCCCAAACGATACTCAGCGTAGATCGTTTTTTCTCTCTTAGGTTGAAATGCTGAGAAGTTTTGATCAAAAAAGGTGGTTTGGTTTACCTTGGTAGCACCTGTGATCTTTTGTTCACACTCCCTTGCTCTGTACTCTTCCCTATTGCTTGTTTTCCTCGCCACGATCTCTGCTCTTTACGCGATACTCGACACAGGCACTCTCGATACTTGTTCAACAAGTGATTTGAAAAATGAAATTTTTTTTGGCTTTTATACTTGGAAATTTCTAGCTTACAAAAAGGAAAAATTTTTGAACAAACTAAAACCTACTCTAATGATTTAGACCACTCTCTACTCACTCCTACTCTACTCCTTCTACTCTCTTCTCTAATCTATCAACTCACTACACACACTCCAAGAATGAGAAGTAGCAAGTGCGGCTGAAAATGACTTACCAAAGAAGAGAAGATTTCCGCTCCTCCACGTTCTTCAATGCAAAAAGCTACTTACCATCACACGAATGCCTCGGTTTGATTTGTCACTCCCCGGCAATGGCGCCAAAAAGTGTGTTGACCTAAGCTTCAACTTAGGGACTTGCGGAGAAAGAGACTATACCTCAATCCCCTCACAAGTGCATATAGTGGGGATACACGCTTTTAAATATCAATCCAAAGAGTATGCAAACCTAGCCGAGTGTATGAAGACATGCAATCGCGTAATGGTCAATGCAAATGAACTAGTCAAGAATGAAAATGAAGCAAATACTTATCCTAACGAGCTCCAACTGTTGGTCAAGGCGAAACGATACTTGGTGCAGCAGCCGTCAGTATTTTGGACTTTTCTCCTAGCTCCGAACTCCAAACATAGCGAATAGCATATGCGTTTCGAAGCTCTCGAGAAGACGCATCCAATGGCAGTGGTTTCGCTCAATTCCGACGCTCCTACTTCAAGTTATGACAGAAATACTGAGTCGCGGGAATACTTTCCTACACTTCAGCACTTCCTACACTTCGCACACACCTCTCCTACAGCAAAGAAACACTCTCAAGGATAGACAACACTCACAAGCACTCTTTCCAAGCAATACACATGCATACAAGCTCGCGAAGAAGGAGATGAAGAGGGAAGAAGACACAAATTCGAATTTCTGTGCTCTCTATTCTCACAATGGCAAAAAAGTTCTTTACAAAGAGTCACATTTGACTTATATACTAGTGCCCTAAAAATGGTCCTTTCACACAAGTGACCGGCACTTTATTCACTAAAAGCTAATTTCCTACTATTTTACATGGATAAGCTTCTATTCTTCTGTGGGAATGCATCTAGAGGACTCCTCTATTGCCTTTACAAAGGGAAATATATTACAAGAATGAATATGTTACAAAAATATGTGGTCCAAATCGGAAAAATTTTGGGGCCCGTCTTTTTTCTCTGCTTTGTGCGCTCTTTAGCTCTGCAACACTCTCCCCCTCTTCGTCTCTCTCGTCCCTTGACAGACTTTGCTTCGCGCACGCGCCCAGTGGTCAGTATTGTCTGCAGTTAAACAGACATGCAGATTCGATGGCCTTCTTGATTCAAGCTCTACAACTCGAGGGCCTGATGTAGTTGTCTTGCCTGTTGACTTGGGTTGCCACGCACGCCACCAGTGACTAGGAATGTGCTATTCTTAGTCACCCTCTTCAACTTTTCAGCCTCTACCCCTTTCTAACTTGTGGTCCTACTCTGATGTTTGAAAAGTCCACTACTCGGGACCCCGAGGTTTAGCTTTGTAGCCTGGTGCGTGCCCCTGCGGGGCTCTGTGCAGAGATGGGTGTTGCGCCCCTGCGGGGCTTCCTGCAGAGGTGTATCTTCATATCTTGCCTTTTAGTGAAGCTGTTTCTTTCGTTGTTTTCTTCTTTTCTTCTTTTTACTCGTCTCGCCCTCGACACTGCCCCCCTCCTGGACTCTGTCGTCCCCGACAGGCTTTTTGTGGCGACGTGTATAGGTTTGAATGACCTGTTGCTCTCTTTGATTTAGCAGATTGGCGTGACATAGCATGAACTCCTTCCATTGTCGAGACTTTACTCCGTCCTCTGTCTATGGTCAGCAAAGAAACTTATCTCGTAGGCCACCAGTCGTGCATTTAAGTTGGAGGTCATTTTAATGAAGATCTCTGAATCCATTTCAAAGAAGCCCGTAAAGAATGCTTCTTCAAATGTCTGCATATATGTCGATGGTAGAAACATGAGCCGAGAAAAATATGCCATAATTGTTAACCGGCTGGGAATAGTAGATAAATCAAAAATTAAAGCCTCCGAGCCCTGCGTAATGCCGATGAAATTCAAAAAAGTATACTGTGCATGTTGGAACACTTTAATCACTGTAAGGAGCATGCTAAATATTTTATTTGTCATTTTTACTGCTAGGTCGAGAACAGTAGCATATCTTGCAAGCCAAAATTCCATGGTTTTAACCATGTATTCCTCTGTCGGTAGGTAGTTGTGTGGTGGACTAGGTAATAGTGGATAATTTAGCCATTGGTTATTAATGCTACCTTGTCGCTGGCCTTCCCAAAATTGCGTCCATGCTCTTCGACGGGGTAGTGGGCAAAATGATGGGTTTACTTGAAGCTCATACGGGTGTTAGGTCCTGCTCAGCTCTGCAAGTTTTCGTGTGTTAGGTTCTAATGGAACCTCCTTTTCCTCCCTTATTGGTGAATTATACAAAGGGGGGAGAGAGAGGGCGTACCTCTTCCTCCACAGTAGTCGAGGTCCCTGGCGGAACTACTGGTGTCCCCTGTTGTGCTTGCTGCTTTAATTGCTCCTGAAGTTGTTTGATTAAATCATCTTTTTGTTTGTTTTCCTCTTCGGCCTTAGCAATAGTTGCTTGATGTTTCATTAATTCTTGGGCCACAATGTTCATGTGCTCCGTGTCTTCCTTGCACTATCGCAGGTAGTTATTTTCTGCTTTTTTCCATTTCATTCTGAGGGCTGCTGTGTCCTCCATATACCTCTTTTCCCAATCCGTTATGACTTCTTGCTCCTGTCTGAGCTGATCTTGTAATTTAGTGATCTGATCTTCCAGGTCTTTGACATTTCTTTGTGGGTCATCAGCAATTGCCACTGGTTGATCGCTAATAAGAGCTGTCATCAATTCTTTATTTCGTTGTCTAATGTTGTCAGCTTCCTCCATACTGACTTTGAGCTGAGACTCTAAGATTTTGCTGCGTGCTTGAAGACGTGTCTTCTCAGTCTCGCTTATCTCTAGTTTCTTTGTTAATTCCTGTACTTGGTCTTTCAGCTTTGTCTGCTCTGTTTCTAGCATACTGTTTTGGGTTTTGACCTCTCGAAGTTCCTTTTCTTTGTTCACAGCTTGTTCTCGCATCTTGACTATTTCTTCGGAAAGCTCTTTGCCTGCTCTTTCAAGTTCTTTCTTGTCTTGCATGGCTTGGTCGTAATCTTCATCAGCATCAAGCATTAACTGTTGTGTATCTAGAGCTGTTCGAATCATATCTTGTACTATAGGCTTGAGCTGAGCGATGTCTACATTTAGCCATGTCTTTGCAACTTCAGAAGTCTCTCCTGTTTGCACATCTTTGCCTTCTGCCACCTAAAGTGTCTCGTTGTGTGGCTGTCTAACTTGCAATTGTACCTTGGGTTCCTCATCATAGCCTCTTACTGCCTTCTTTTTAGTAGCACTCCCCTGAAACGTGACATCCATTGGGGAAGGTTCTGCTACGACCCTGATAGGTGTGAATGGTTCTCCCGTTTCTATACCCTGATCTTCATTTTCCTTTTTCGGCATCTCCTCATCTGTCTTTGTGCTTGTGGTTTTCTGATTCATTTTTATATCTTGATCAATCGGTTTGGGGCATTTTGGTTCTTCACCATAATCCACTTCATTGAGTTCTGTCCATTGCCCATCATCTTTTGATTCGCTTCGAATTTCCACATCCAACAATGATGTGTCCTTTTCTTCTTTGTCTTGAGTAGATGAGCTGGAGTTATCTAATCCGATTTCACGGTATCGGTGGACTTTAGTGAGTCTTCTTTTTGTTTTTGACTCCTGTTGTGACTGCTGATAGTGATGACCTTGCACTGGTAAGTTGACTTGTCCTTCCGTATATTTGTGCGTCTCTTCGAGTGCTTTAGTTAATTCTTCTTCCGTGATTTGTTTCTGTCCTACAAGTGTCACCTTTGGAAGTACATAGACTCTTTTTTTCATAGGTATTCCTTCTTCATCTGTCTTGACTTCCCTTAGTCTTTTGGTGCCTCTCATTCTTGGCTGGGAGCTAGTTCCTGCCTCTTCCATACCTGTAGTACTTTTCTTCTTCTTGGGAACTGAGGCGGATTTCACATATGTGGCTAGTCCTTCTGAGGTTGGCATCTCCCTTAAACAATTCTTCATGTCCAAAGCTTCATATATGAGCAATGTCAAAGCTGAACTGCCATTCAAAAATTTCTTCTGACCCCATTTCTTTTGGGCTTCAAACAATCGTTCTTGTACATAGCCTGTTAGATTCACTTTGTTGCCTATCTGTCTCATGGCATGCGATAGTAGTTGGACGACTATCTTTTGAGGTGCGGTGTACCTGTGCATACTTGGAAAACAGAAGTGTTGATGCACCAGCCGTACAACATCCTCTATGTCAATTCGATTGATTTCCAGGAATGATCTCTTCTTCGGGTCATGGCATTCTTCCTTCACACTAGTAATCCCTGCTTGATTCCATCCAAACGCTTTATTAATCAATTCATGTGTGAATTGTATAGTCTTCCATGTCCCGACTTTGTCCAATACTTGCGCTTCTGGGACTGAGATTTTTGTTCCAGCAGGCTGCATGGTGTTCATTACCTGTGTACACCTCTGAAAATCTGGTACATATATAGGTAATTTGAGGAATGCCTCTATGCCCGCTTGTGTCCACACGTCCTCAATATGAGGGAGTCCTTGTATTATTGTTTTGAAATCTTGGGACATGATAGGGAAGTAATGGTCCGTGTCCATGATCTTGATGGTAGCCATGAAAATTAGCTCCGCCACTGGCTTATCGTCCCTGAACCAGTGACCTCTTGCTTAAGTTACCGATTCCATTGGAAGAAGTTGCACCTCTTCTTGCTGTGTGGCCTCGGAATCAGTGGAAGCCATCTGCACTCAATATAGAGTATGAATTAGTATCCATATGTTTTTCAGAAATCCTCCTCCATATGTTGATTAATAATTCGATGTTGCTCCGAGTGCATGGTGCCGTCCCTTTCCCGTGGGTGTGAGAAAGGTAATACCTGATTTATTTTTTTTTTTCATGTATTTTTCTATTTTTTGCTGAAAAGAAAACATAAAGGTTAGTCCATAGCCGAAGCGGTTAGTAATTTTTTTGGAGTAATATTTTTATGTATGTACAAGTGCTCTCCTATTTCCAAAGGGAAAATGTGCGTGACTATCCGGAAGTAGAAGAAAGACGTGCCGAATGCTTGGCCTTGTAATGTGGCCCTATCATGCATACTTTGGGTCTCGACAACTCCTCATGTGTGCAATTGGAAGTAGTTTCTTGATGTATGCAGCTTGTCTTGTCTTTCGGCACCCAAAGTTGCTTCACTTGGATGGAATGTACTGTATTCTCCACCTCTTTGATGAATGTGGTTCTTCTTCGGTAGTACGTCTGCTTATTCTACTTCGGGAATCTCAAGTTGGTTTGTATTGCATCTGTAGATTCCTTCTTCCTCCAATATGTCCTCTGTCTCGGCTGATGTGCCTGTTGACCATGTTGATGGTGATAGCCCTTCTGAGTATGTTCCTTGTTTGGTATGGTCGTCTCTGGAGTACATGACTTTGGGATCCATATCTTTGTTCGATCAGGTTGTGCAGTTATCAGTTTCTTTGGGATCCATATGCTATTGAGTCGTGGTTGACTGAAGTGTTCGAAATTCTTTGTCTTCTTCTTCCATTGGACACGCTGATGTCGAAGACTTTTCTGTTGCTAAAGGTATGCCTTCTTTTGATCCTTCCTTATCCAAGCTAGTGTAGAATGGGGAATAGGGTATACTTTCATAGGCGTAGACTTCAATTCGTGCAGAGGAGTATTCTCTCTTGTGCCTTGTGGTTCATTGGACTTGATTTCATGTTTCTGTGCACTCTTGTGACTCTCTTTACTCAAAGATGGAGTGCACACAGGACTCACGGTATTCTCACATGAAGTACTTGACGATGGTGTTTCTATAGTGCTAGTGAACATACACTCATGACTTTGTTCATTGGGATGAACTTCTGGCTCTATAATAGCGGCTTTGGGTGGTCGTTCGTCTAGCAAACTAAATACCTCACGAGGTCCTATTCTGGCAGAGATGTATCCTAAAGCCAATTGAATGGTTACCTCATATTCATAGATCCAATCTTGACCTAACACCACATCTTCAAGCAGATCCTGGTCCTGACACACTAAGAGTCTCTGCTCCATAGTGTTGTTCCCCATATGTAAAGGTAAAGTTATCTCACCTATGCATCGAGTAATTTTTCCTCCTATTCCAATTAGCTGTGCCTTCGATGGCCGTAACTCCTTGTTAAGTCTCTGAGACAAAGAAAATCTGATGCAGCTTATTGCTGCTCCTGTGTCTATGAGAGCATCCACTAAGTGGTACTCTTTTCGTCCTGCCCCCAGATTCAAGTAAGGCTGTCTTCTTTGTTGTCCTGAGTTCCCAGAGGCTCTAAAATTAGCCATTGGGATGAGTTCTTCTCCTACTCGATATCTCTCGTCTCTTTCTCTCATCCACTCTTTCCGTTTTCTGATACGTTCTAGGGCTTCCTGTCTCGCTTCTTCTCGTATGCGTTCTTCTTCCTTTTTCCTACTTTGAGCTCCTAACAGTCGCGCTAGCATTTGATCAGTCAAAGGCTCCATGAATCTTTTCACTCTGCATCCACTGATGTAGTTGGGAAGAATATCTCCGTCTAGTGTGGCGAGATTGACTGCACCACTAGTAGAGATTCGATTTATAATCATGGGTCCATATCCGCGTTTTTGGAGCTTCTTTGCATGTTGTTTGAGGGTGTATACTAGGACTAAGTCGCCTTCTTTTAGTCCCTTGTCTTTTATGTGTGCGTCATAATAAGCCTTTTGTCTCCGTTTAGCTGCATAAATGCCTGCTACCGCTTGCAATCTAGTCTCGTGTAGCTTTTCAATTTGATCTAATTGCTGAGATAATTCATGACCGTTCCACTCATATTGCTGGGCCACTTTCAGTGTAGGTACTAAGAAGTAAATTGGCAAAATTGCATTCTGCCCATACACTAGGTTGAAAGGTGTAGTTCCAATGGCCGTTTTATATGCCACACGGAAGGCCCAAATTGCGTGATGCAATTGTTTGTCCCAATCTGACCTTCCATTATTGACAATCTTTGTCAATACAGTACATAGTACCTTGTTGGAACTTTCAGCTTGTCCATTAGCTTGAGGGTGGTATGGGGCTGATTTTTTATGAATCACAAGAAAGTCATTCATTAGCGACTCAATGACCTCGTTTAAGAAATGCGTTCCTCGATCACTCACTATTTCAATCGGTAGTCCAAAACGTGTGAAAATGTGCTCAAAGAGGAATTTTGCTGTGGTTTGAGCATCATTCTTTCTAGTGGCTTTCGCTTCTACCCACTTGGTTAAGTAGTCGGTGGCTACTATGATGTATTCAGCATGTGATCCTTTGGCCGGTGGGTTTATAGGTCCTATGAAGTCAATTCCCCACTTGGTAAATGCTCTTGCACAAACCATCGGTCTTAAAGGCATGTCATCTCTTCTAATGGGATATTTCGCTCTCTGGCATGTTTCGCAACTTCTCACATATGTCTCCGCATCCATATGTAGAGTTGGCCACCACAAGCCTGCAAAGAGAATCATCTTGACCGTTCTGTCTGCTGAGAAATGTCCTCCCACAGCTCCTGCATGTGCCATTTCTAAGACAGAGAGATATTCATTCTCATGGATGCACATTCTTAGTTGGTTACCCCTCCCACGTTTAAAGAGTTGTTTTCCTATGATGGCGTAATCCTTACTCTGTTCTTCAAGAGCACGTTTCCTTGCTAAGGTAGCTCCATCAGGGTACTCTCGAGTTTTCAAGAACTTTACCAGAGGCATGCTCCACCTTGGTGCTATTGTGGAATAGCATAATGTAGAGTTCTCATCTGAGGTTTGTTCTTGACAGGTTTGACAGGTTGACACATGGTTATGTGCATCTCGTTGCATGGTTGGCCAATATACGCCAAATCTCTTGAGTGTTTGCCACGTTCCATTTGCATTCAAGTGAGTGTTCCATTGGTTTATGTGTGCTCTCTGAAGCCACATTTCTTGTTCCCCTTCTTCCACGCATCTCATCAGTAGTCCGCTTGAATCCTGGTGATACAAACTTCCAGCAATAATGTGAAGGTTTTTAGTCCTCCAGAGATCTTGCTTTTGGTTTGGTGTGATCCCATCTTTAGGTCCATGTGTAAGTATTGGGATCAATTTTTCGGCCCATTGAGGACATACTTCCAGGTTAAACAGATAGGTATCCGGCAGGTCATCAGGAACTCCTATGGGTGGTTCTCCATGGGTCATGCGAGATAAGTGGTCTGCCCTTATGTGTGTGTTTCCTTTCTTGACTATTACTTCAAAATCAAATTCCATTAGCAATAAAAACCACCGTACTAGTCGTCCTGTATTGCAAGGCTTGTTGACTAAGAACAATAGAGCTTGATGATCAATGAAGAATTTTAATTTGTTTGCCAGTAAGTAATGTCTGAATTTCTTGACTGCGTATACCATCCCTAGGCCTTCTCTCTCCGTAGTAGTGTAATTTCGTTCCGCTTGATTTAACTGTCTACTGGCATAGGCTATCGGGTGGTCCAATTTACCTGTATCAGCTGGTTGAGCTAAGATGCAACCAATGGCAAACTTGGAAGCATCAACATGAATATGAAACGGTTTATTCCTGTTGGGGACTCAAAGAATAGGTGCTGAACTCAATCGATTCTTCAACTCATTAAAAGCTTTTTCGCATTCTTCGGTCCAATTGAATTGAGTTAATAATGCATAAAGAGGTCTAGCAATTATGGCATACATGTGTAAGAATCTTCGATAGTAACCACAATGTCCCATAAATGCTTGAACTTCTTTAGCAGTTTTAGGTCTCGGTAAATCCAAAATGACTTTAATTTTGTCTTCATCTGTGGAAATTCCATTCTTAGAAACAATATGTCCTAAGATTTTCCCTTGTCTCACCATGAAGACACATTTTTCAGGATTGAGGCATACTCTATATTGTCGACATTTAGCAAAAATCTTTTCTAGTTCAGGGATGTGCTCTGATCGTATAGCTGAATATGTACAAAGGTCATCCACGTATACCTCCATGCTTTTTCTCAAAAATTCCTTGAACACATGACACATCAGTCTTTGGAATGTAGCTGGGGCATTCGTTAAACCAAAAGGCATAACTCTAAAGGCGTATACTCCCCATTCAGTTGCAAATGCAGTCTTATGTTGGTCCTCAGGAGCAATAGCTACCTGATTATACCCTGAAAAGCCATCCAGAAAACTATAAACTTCCTTCCCTGCTAACCTTTCCAAGAGATGGTCAGTGATTGGTAAGGGATAGCTATCCCTTATGGTTGCGGCGTTTACTTTTTTCAGATTGATGCACACTCTTAACTTTCCATTCTTCTTTGGTACAACCACTAAGGGTGACACCCATTCCGTGTGCTCAATTTCATAGATGAATCCAGCATCCAACAACTTATCTATCTCTTCTTTTATCTTGGCTGAATACACATCATTATAAGTATAAGGTCTCTGTTTAGAAGGTTTGGCCTCGGATGTCATGGGGATTCTATGCGCACATATAGATGGATCTACTCCTTTTAAGTCCTTATAAGTCCAAGCAAAGACATCCCGGTATTCTCTTATGAGTCGAATTAACTCTTGTTCTTCTTCTAATGAGACATCCTGTCCTATGAAGGTACATCGTTCTTCACCTCCTTCCATAGTCACGACTATTTTTTTGGTTTGCTCCTTATTACCATATGCTATTCCAGGTTGTGCTTTTCTTTTAGGCATTTGAATAGCAATCTTCCTCTCTTCCACTTCGTATTTTTTGAAATGAGCTGGTACTTTAAATTGGTCTTGAAGTTTGTTATCTTCATCTTCTAACTCCCTTTCAACTTCTAATTCTTCTTTTTGTGTGAGTTCCTTATTTTTTTCATTGGCAGTGATATCCATGTTGGTGGTACTAATCCCTAGATCCATGGGTTCTGGTTCCATTTCAATGCTCTCGTAGTCCTCCTTCCAGTCTTTCTCAATCACTTCTCCTTCTTCTGCCTCCTGAAGGACTACCATATACAGACTAACGTCATAACCCTCTTCGTCAATACATTCGTTCATGGTCACCACTTCTTCATTTACACAGACATCGAGGGTGGCTAAGATTTCCATCCAACCGTGAGGTTCGAATTCTTCGTCTGGAAAAACTTGTGGCATATAAGCCGGATCTTGTACCGATCTCACTATTCCTTGTTTTTGCTGCCAACTTTTTCTTCTCTCTTCTTCCTTTTTTGCGGCTTGGCATATCCATAGATGAGTGTCCTCGTTCATCCAGGATTGGTCACTAGAACCTACACTATGAATCGATTGATCGTCTTCCTCTTTATGGATTTGATTCCATTGCAGAGGTGGCACATCTTGATATGTGTATGTATGTAGGTTGATCCTAGTGGTAATTCCCGCGTGTTGTAGGTACACTGCATCTTTTCCCCAATCTTGTACGACCTTTAGCTGTCTCATGAATGGCCTTCCCAAGATCATTTCATAATTGCTTGGCCTTTCAAAGTGACATATTGCTAAAGTATGTTCGAATTCCACTCCGCACGTAGTGAAGACTACTCGTTCCAACAATCCTAAGGGTCTTTCCGTATGTCCATCTGCCATTTGAATTTTCATGCGCGTTGGTCTCAATGCTGGTTTTCCCCATTTCTCCCAAATTTCTTTGGTAGCAATGCCAACACCAGCTCCTGAATCTAGTATGGCTTTGGTTGTGTAACCCCTATAGGTGATTGGTAGGCATGTATTTCCTTCATCTCCTTCGCTAAAGTCTCCTACTTTATCCACTGGAATTCTCACCGTTTTCACTTCGTCAGTACCCTCCTTCTTTCCCTCCTTGACTTCCCATTGATTGATCAATTTCTCTTTTAGGTGTGGTTTTACCTTTAACAGTTCCTCTAACGTTAGGGTACATGGGATTTTCACCTCTCTAAGACGTTGTAGGATCTCCGATGTTCGAACTGATGGATTCGTTTCTCGTCTCGTTATTGATGGAATACGATACAATTCTGAGTTGTGCTCGTATTCCCCGGTGTAGTTGGGTAGTTCCTTTACCTCGTCTTCCACCTCTCTGTCACTTGCATCCATTGGAAAAATTTCTTCTGAATTGAGTTCAGGTATTGAACCCTCTATTTCGTTTTCTGCTTCTAATTCTTCAAAAGGCGGTTCCATTCCTTCTACCTTTTTCCACTTGTCCTCTTGAACTCGCGCCCATAGATCCTTAGTCCAGTCTCCTTCTATTTCAGGGACTATGGATCCTTCCTTTCTCTCCATACCAATTTCATCATTCAGAGGTCTATTTACGTTAGGCTTTTCCTGAGTGTTTAGGCACTCTTGGAATTTGTCTTCGGAAATTCGGTTGTTTGGTAAAGGTGATGCTGGTTTTTCTAATGTTTGTTGGGCAACTTCTATCAGTTTTTTGCAGATTTCCAGTCTTTCTTTCTCTAAGTCGCCTCTCGGATACTCTCTCTCATGTTGTTCTATGGTAGGTCCTGCTTTTATTCTCGCCTTGTATGCCTGAATCCACATGGCTAATTCTTCAGGCATTGGGTCTGCTAATACTGATCCTACCTCCTCCCTTTTATTCTCCGTTTTATTTTCTTCTTCCACTTGTGATTCTTCTGTTGATTTCTGTTTACTCTTTTCATTTTCCTTCTTTTGCAATAACTTTTTTTCTTTTATCCTGTCTCTCCGGTTCTTCCATCTTTGTGATCTTTTACTGGCAACACTTCTCTCTGGTTCTTCGGAGTCTTCCACTCTGTGAGGGATGGATGTATTTCCCTCTTTGTCACTTTGATTACTTTCTTCGGTTTTATCAGGGTTCTCTCTAGCCTTTGCTCTGGTTATGGCTTTTAAAGGTACAATGTACTCTTTGTCGCTCCCTGATGATTCAATCACTTCTATCACATTAATCTGCACGTTAGATGTGACTTTGTTGGGGTTCTTAGGACAATCTCTGAAGAGATGTTCCTTACCACAATCGCTACAGTAACCTTCCCAAATTCGTTGTGGGGGTGGTGGGTTTGGTAATGTACATTCTCTAATATAGTGGTCACCTCCACATCTGTAGCATGGTCCTCTGGGTACAGGTGGTCTATTCATTGGTCGAGGTGGCATGGTTGCTCTAGGAGCTGTGTACATTAAAGGTACATAGTCCTGCTCGTAATTATATGAACTCTCTGGTGTCTCCATGCCATAAGCATATGGGTCATATTGTTGCCCATATTCCATTATTGAGCTCTCATAACCAAGGTATGTTCCTTGACTAGGTTCGTAAAATGAGTCATATGGGTCACTACTAGTCAAAGGTGTGGCTGGTACTATTGCTCTTTCTAGGTTTTCCTCTGGTTGTGCTATCTTAACTGGGACAACGTTCTGAGGGTGGGGCGGTTGTTGTCCAAGCACTGGTTGAGGTTGCGTATATCCCTGATATGCGTATGGTCGTGAGATTGGTGCCTGCGGCTGATATGAGGGATATCTAAAGGCTTCTCCTCCCTGCTGGTTCTGCGGGTATCCATATGGTCTCACAAAAGGTTGGGTGGGTCTGGTTTGCCTATTGTAAGGGCAGTTCTCGGTGCTATGGTTTGTGTATCTCTGCTCTATATTGCAATATTGTAGTGGTCCGGGGACAGAGGGTCTATGAGGAGCATAGGCAGGTGGTGGGACTACTCCCCTAGTACACAAGTGAGAAGGATGATCTCCTCCGCACTGCATACATCTTCTAAGCATAGGCATTCTCATAGGATTGGTGGGATAATTCCTCTGTCCTTGAACATTCAGTTTTTTTGCTAACAGGTCGGCAATTTCCTCTACGTTGTTTTTGGGGTTTGATGTGCTACATGTTGACTCTTCGCTTTTCACACTACCTTGGGGTATTTTCAAGTCTTCTGCAAGGTTATCTTCTAGGTCTATACATTCCTTCATACACTCTTGCAGGGTTTGAACTCTCTTTACGTACACTAATGACCTCAAGGTTCCGTTCAACAGTCCTTCTAAGAACAATGATACCATTTTGTTTTGCGTTGGTCTCTCTTCTACGGGACATCTATCCACATACTGCTTGAATCTCCTTGCTGCCAATCTTACTGACTCGGTCGGAACTTGTTTGAAGCTGTGGATTAATGACGAAGAATTGTTTTTAATTCCAGATTTGGTAAATTCTTCAATCATTTCTTGATATACCTGATCCATGTTCTGAAAGGTATTTGGATCCAATGGCTGAAACCAGGCCAAAGCTGTGTCTGACAAGGTAAGGCCAAAGGACTCATATTGAATCATGAAGTCATCTACCTGCTCGGCTCTAACTACTTGTTTAAATTCTGCTATGTGATTATAGGGTTCACTAGAGCCATCATAATGATTTCTCATGCACTTGGCCACTTGGATCGGCCTTAGTCTCCTTCCTGCTTCAGGTTGTCTAGGCATTACAGGGTAATTTGGTCTTCCTATTGGTATGCCTGGTCCTCGTACTACCTGCGGTCTGACTGGAGCATGAACTCCATGTCTTGGGTCAATGGCTGGTTGTGGCCGGTAGTTAGGATTAGTGGCAGGCATTGCGAATTGTACATGTGGTCTGACGGGGATCTGGGTTTGTTGAGTTTGTGGTGTTTGTCCCGATTGTTGAATTGAATCATTTTGAGAAGTTCCATGTGGATTCCGTGAAGTAGTGGCTTGGTCCCTAGGGGGGAACACTGGGATGTTCTGATATTTCAACTCAGCTCTCTCTAATTCTGTTATTGGCCAATACCTTCTGTGATTTTTGTCCAAATATGTGATGATGGTGGGGAACTCAGGATCTTGTAACTCATAGATGGTAACTGGGTTAGGAGCAGCTTCCCATATAGAGGAATGGGCTCTGAGCAGGTGCTCCATTCCGTTGATCAAATACACATCTATCAGAGTATCATCCTAGGGAACTAGGTCTCCTCTCCACAGTTTAGTAATTATAGATCTCCCTCTAGGAGTAGTTACTTGTTCTTCGGTTCCATATCCATTTAAGCTCGAAGCATTATTTTCCTCACCACGCTCATTAATGATTTCAGGGTGTTCTGTGACCACGTATTGAATGTCTTGTTTGTCCATGTACAGTCCTCCTATGTACTTAACTGCTGGCCTTGGCACTATATAGGCCTCTGAAGCCTTCCTCAATCTGGCCACTGATCTGTTTAGACCATCCAAATAGATAGGGATCTCATTGTGGTTGGTGCTCACATACTCTAAGGAAGTTTTGTATTCGCCCTCAATGATGGACATCTGGCCAATCATGGGTACAGTGTTTTGCATATCCTCTGAAGCCATGGGGATTTCTCCTTCTGACTCACTGGAGGTCTCAGAATAGTGTGAACGACTACTTGGTTCAGCTACACTCCCTACGGAAGAAATTACACTTCTTCGGCTTCCTAGGGTTCTTCCGGATCTCAGGTTCATTCACTTAAGAGCTCTGATCAAATCTTGTCCACCTCTAGCGTCTAGAATTCTAAGTTATGGCTTAGAAGTCTAGGAAACAAAAAATTAGGCTGGAAAGTAACTAAAGGAAAATTTCAAGTCACGATACTTGACCCCTAAAATCCACGATACACGACCTCTGTCAAGACGATCGCTGACTGATACGATACTTGGATGAAACGACCGCTGGAAAACGATCTCTGCCCAGACGATACTTGATGGACACGATACACGATATCTGAGTCCAAACGATACACGATAGTTGATTGCCGACGATACTTGATCTTTGGGAGAAAACGATACACGATACTTTCCCAAATGATCTTTGGCAAAACGATCTCTGAACTCCACGATCTTTGGTCAACACGATACACGATCGACGATACTTGGTTCAAAACGATACGCAATCGCTGGTAAGTATCGCGATCTCTGAAACGCGATACACGATACTTGGTCCAAACGATACACGATCTCTGTCAATACGATACTTGGTCAAACGATACACGATACTTCACAAGTATCGCGATCTTCAGGCCACGATACACGATATTTGACGCAGACGATACTTGATACACGATACTCGACCAAACGATCGACGATCTTTGGCAAGTATCGCGATCTCTGGAAAACGATATCCGATACTTGGCCAAAACGATATCTGACCGAAACGATACCGATCTTTGACCCCAACGATCGACGATCTTTGGCAAGTATCGCGATCTCTAGAAAACGATACTTGAGCCAACGATACACGATCTTTGGGCTCAAACGATCTCTGATCGAGACGATACCGATATTAGGGAAATATCGCGATACTCGACCACAGGAGTTCCACGATACTTGACAAGTATCGCGATACTCGACCGCGGGAGCAAAAACGATACTTGACCCTATTTCAAGTTTTTGCAGATGTTTTTTGAAATTTTGATTCTTCCCCCTTGCTCACCTAGCTCTTCTCTCTTACCCTCACTCACTGTATCAATCAACAATTAACTTTTAGCCCCCTGAGAGCCCAAACGATACTCAGCGTAGATCGTTTTTTCTCTCTTAGGTTGAAATGCTGAGAAGTTTTGATCAAAAAAGGTGGTTTGGTTTACCTTGGTAGCACCTGTGATCTTTTGTTCACACTCCCTTGCTCTGTACTCTTCCCTATTGCTTGTTTTCCTCGCCACGATCTCTGCTCTTTACGCGATACTCGACACAGGCACTCTCGATACTTGTTCAACAAGTGATTTGAAAAATGAAATTTTTTTGGGCTTTTATACTTGGAAATTTCTAGCTTACAAAAAGGAAAAATTTTTGAACAAACTAAAACCTACTCTAATGATTTAGACCACTCTCTACTCACTCCTACTCTACTCCTTCTACTCTCTTCCCTAATCTATCAACTCACTACACACACTCAAAGAATGAGAAGTAGCAAGTGCGGCTGAAAATGACTTACCAAAGAAGAGAAGATTTCCGCTCCTCCACGTTCTTCAATGCAAAAAGCTACTTACCATCACACGAATGCCTCGGTTTGATTCGTCACTCCCCGGCAATGGCGCCAAAAAGTGTGTTGACCTAAGCTTCAACTTAGGGACTTGCGGAGAAAGAGACTATACCTCAATCCCCTCACAAGTGCATATAGTGGGGATACACGCTTTTAAATATCAATCCAAAGAGTATGCAAACCTAGCCGAGTGTATGAAGACATGCAATCGCGTAATGGTCAATGCAAATGAACTAGTCAAGAATGAAAATGAAGCAAATACTTATCCTAACGAGCTCCAACTGTTGGTCAAGGCGAAACGATACTTGGTGCAGCAGCCGTCAGTATTTTGGACTTTTCTCCTAGCTCCCAACTCCAAACATAGCGAATAGCATATGCGTTTCGAAGCTCTCGAGAAGACGCATCCAATGGCAGTGGTTTCGCTCAATTCCGACGCTCCTACTTCAAGTTATGACAGAAATACTGAGTCGCGGGAATACTTTCCTACACTTCAGCACTTCCTACACTTCGCACACACCTCTCCTACAGCAAAGAAACACTCTCAAGGATAGACAACACTCACAAGCACTCTTTCCAAGCAATACACATGCATACAAGCTCGCAAAGAAGGAGATGAAGAGGGAAGAAGACACAAATTCGAATTTATGTGCTCTCTATTCTCACAATGGCAAAAAAGTTCTTTACAAAGAGTCACATTTGACTTATATACTAGTGCCCTAAAAATGGTCCTTTCACACAAGTGACCGGCACTTTATTCACTAAAAGCTAATTTCCTACTATTTTACATGGGTAAGCTTCTATTCTTCTGTGGGAATGCATCTAGAGGACTCCTCTAGTGCCTTTACAAAGGGAAATATATTACAAGAATGAATATGTTACAAAAATATGTGGTCCAAATCGGAAAAATTTTGGGGCCCGTCTTTTTTCTCTGCTTTGTGCGCTCTTTAGCTCTGCAACACTCTCCCCCTCTTCGTCTCTGTCGTCCCTTGATAGACTTTGCTTCGCGCACGCGCCCAGTGGTCAGTATTGTCTGCAGTTAAATAGACATGCAGATTCGATGGCCTTCTTGATTCAAGCTCTACAACTCGAGGGCCTGATGTAGTTGTCTTGCCTGTTGACTTGGGTTGCCACGCACGCCACCAGTGACTAGGAATGTGCTATTCTTAGTCACCCTCTTCAACTTTTCAGCCTCTACCCCTTTCTAACTTTTGGTCCTACTCTGATGTTTGAAAAGTCCACTACTCGGGACCCCGGGGTTTAGCTTTGTAGCCTGGTGCGTGCCCCTGCGGGGCTCTGTGCAGAGATGGGTGTTGCGCCCCTGCGGGGCTTCCTGCAGAGGTGTATCTTCATATCTTGCCTTTTAGTGAAGCTGTTTCTTTCGTTGTTTTCTTCTTTTCTTCTTTTTACTCGTCTCGCCCTCGACACTGCCCCCCTCCTGGACTCTGTCGTCCCCGACAGGCTTTTTGTGGCGACGTGTATAGGTTTGAATGACCTGTTGCTCTCTTTGATTTAGCAGATTGGCGTGACATAGCATGAACTCCTTCCATTGTCGAGACTTTACTCCGTCCTCTGTCTATGGTCAGCAAAGAAACTTATCTCGTAGGCCACCAGTCGTGCATTTAAGTTGGAGGTCATTTTAATGAAGATCTCTGAATCCATTTCAAAGAAGCCCGTAAAGAATGCTTCTTCAAATGTCTGCATATATGTCGATGGTAGAAACATGAGCCGAGAAAAATATGCCATAATTGTTAACCGGCTGGGAATAGTAGATAAATCAAAAATTAAAGCCTCCGAGCCCTACGTAATGCCGATGAAATTCAAAAAAGTATACTGTGCATGTTGGAACACTTTAATCACTGTAAGGAGCATGCTAAATATTTTATTTGTCATTTTTACTGCTAGGTCGAGAACAGTAGCATATCTTGCAAGCCAAAATTCCATGGTTTTAACCATGTATTCCTCTGTCGGTAGGTAGTTGTGTGGTGGACTAGGTAATAGCGGATAATTTAGCCATTGGTTATTAATGCTACCTTGTCGCTGGCCTTCCCAAAATTGCGTCCATGCTCTTCGACGGGGTAGTGGGCAAAATGATGGGTTTACTTGAAGCTCATACGGGGATGCTTCCCACTGTACCCGTAGTGTAGGGTGCTTTTCCAAGAGCTTTCTTCTCCAAATTGGATTTGCTGCCTCGAACTCTACCTGAGTATATTTAAAAGTATCATGCCGAAAATGGAGATTGTGATCGGGTTCCTTATTTGTAGTATGTTTTATGTAATGCCTAGTTTGTTCCTTCAAAAGCCCGTATGGTACATTGAATGGCCTTAGTATTTGCTCCAGTTGCTTGCTGTCGATTTGAGCCTCTTTCATTAGATTGATGATTTGATCTTCAAATTCAGCCGTAAGCTGGGACACCAGTAGTGCCCTTTCTGTCCTGCTCAGCTCTGCAAGTTTTCGTGTGTTAGGTTCTAATGGAACCTCCTTTTCCTCCCTTATTGGTGAATTATACAAAGGGGGGAGAGAGAGGGCGTACCTCTTCCTCCACAGTAGCCGAGGTCCCTAGCGGAACTACTGGTGTCCCCTGCTGTGCTTGCTGCTTTAATTGCTCCTGAAGTTGTTTGATTAAATCATCTTTTTGTTTGTTTTCCTCTTCGGCCTTAGCAATAGTTGCTTGATGTTTCATTAATTCTTGGGCCACAATGTTCATGTGCTCCGTGTCTTCCTTGCACTGTCGCAGGTAGTTATTTTCTGCTTTTTTCCATTTCATTCTGAGGGCTGCTGTTTCCTCCATATACCTCTTTTCCCAATCCGTTATGACTTCTTGCTCCTGTCTGAGCTGACCTTGTAATTTAGTGATCTGATCTTCCAGGTCTTTGACATTTCTTTGTGGGTCATCAGCAATTGCCACTGGTTGATCGCTAATAAGAGCTGTCATCAATTCTTTATTTCGTTGTCTAATGTTGTCAGCTTCCTCCATACTGACTTTGAGCTGAGACTCTAAGATTTTGCTGCGTGCTTGAAGACGTGTCTTCTCAGTCTCGCTTATCTCTAGTTTCTTTGTTAATTCCTGTACTTGGTCTTTCAGCTTTGTCTGCTCTGTTTCTAGCATACTGTTTTGGGTTTTGACCTCTCGAAGTTCCTTTTCTTTGTTCAGAGCTTGTTCTCGCATCTTGACTATTTCTTCGGAAAGCTCTTTGCCTGCTCTTTCAAGTTCTTTCTTGTCTTGCATGGCTTGGTCGTAATCTTCATCAGCATCAAGCATTAACTGTTGTGTATCTAGAGCTGTTCGAATCATATCTTGTACTACAGGCTTGAGCTGAGCGATGTCTACATTTAGCCATGTCTTTGCAACTTCAGGAGTCTCTCCTGTTTGCACATCTTTGCCTTCTGCCACCTGAAGTGTCTCGTTGTGTGGCTGTCTAACTTGCAATTGTACCTTGGGTTCCTCATCATAGCCTCTTACTGCCTTCTTTTTAGTAGCACTCCCCTGAAACGTGACATCCATTGGGGAAGGTTCTGCTACGACCCTGATAGGTGTGAATGGTTCTCCCGTTTCTATACCCTGATCTTCATTTTCCTTTTTCGGCATCTCCTCATCTGTCTTTGTGCTTGTGGTTTTCTGATTCATTTTTATATCTTGATCAATCGGTTTGGGGCATTCTGGTTCTTCACCATAATCCACTTCATTGAGTTCGGTCCATTGCCCATCATCTTTTGATTCGCTTCGAATTTCCACATCCAACAATGATGTGTCCTTTTCTTCTTTGTCTTGAGTAGATGAGCTGGAGTTGTCTAATCCGATTTCACGGTATCGGTGGACTTTAGTGAGTCTTCTTTTTGTTTTTGACTCCTGTTGTGACTGCTGATAGTGATGACCTTGCACTGGTAAGTTGACTTGTCCTTCCGTATATTTGTGCGTCTCTTTGAGTGCTTTAGTTAATTCTTCTTCCGTGATTTGTTTCTATCCTACAAGTGTCACCTTTGGAAGTACATGGACTCTTTTTTTCATAGGTATTCCTTCTTCATCTGTCTTGACTTCCCTTAGTCTTTTGGTGCCTCTCATTCTTGGCTGGGAGCTAGTTCCTGCCTCTTCCATACCTGTAGTACTTTTCTTCTTCTTGGGAACTGAGGCGGATTTCACATATGTGGCTAGTCCTTCTGAGGTTGGCATCTCCCTTAAACAATTCTTCATGTCCAAAGCTTCATATATGAGCAATGTCAAAGCTGAACTGCCATTCAAAAATTTCTTCTGACCCCATTTCTTTTGGGCTTCAAACAATCGTTCTTGTACATAGCCTGTTAGATTCACTTTGTTGCCTATCTGTCTCATGGCATGCGATAGTAGTTGGACGACTATCTTTTGAGGTGCGGTGTACCTGTGCATACTTGGAAAACAGAAGTGTTGATGCACCAACCGTACAGCATCCTCTATGTCAATTCGATTGATTTCCAGGAATGATCTCTTCTTCGGGTCATGGCATTCTTCCTTCACACTAGTAATCCCTGCTTGATTCCATCCAAACGCTTTATTAATCAATTCATGTGTGAATTGTATAGTCTTCCATGTCCCGACTTTGTCCAATACTTGCGCTTCTGGGACTGAGATTTTTGTTCCAGCAGGCTGCATGGTGTTCATTACCTGTGTACACCTCTGAAAATCTGGTACATATATAGGTAATTTGAGGAATGCCTCTATGCCCGCTTGTGTCCACACGTCCTCAATATGAGGGAGTCCTTGTATTATTGTTTTGAAATCTTGGGACATGATAGGGAAGTAATGGTCCGTGTCCATGATCTTGATGGTAGCCATGAAAATTAGCTCCGCCACTGGCTGATCGTCCCTGAACCAGTGACCTCTTGCTTTAGTTACCAATTCCATTGGAAGAAGTTGCACCTCTTCTTGCTGTGTGGCCTCGGAATCAGTGGAAGCCATCTGCACTCAATATAGAGTATGAATTAGTATCCATATGTTTTTCAGAAATCCTCCTCCATATGTTGATTAATAATTCGATGTTGCTCCGAGTGCATGGTGCCGTCCCTTTCCCGTGGGTGTGAGAAAGGTAATACCTGAATTTTTTTTTTTTCATGTATTTTTCTATTTTTTGCTGAAAAGAAAACATAAAGGTTAGTCCATAGCCGAAGCGGTTAGTAATTTTTTTGGAGTAATATTTTTATGTATGTACAAGTGCTCTCCTATTTCCAAAGGGAAAATGTGCGTGACTATCCGGAAGTAGAAGAAAGACGTGCCGAATGCTTGGCCTTGTAATGTGGCCCTATCATGCATACTTTGGGTCTCGACAACTCCTCATGTGTGCAATTGGAAGTAGTTTCTTGATGTATGCAGCTTGTCTTGTCTTTCGGCACCCAAACTTGCTTCACTTGGATGGAATGTACTGTATTCTCCACCTCTTTGATGAATGTGGTTCTTCTTCGGAAGTACGTCTGCTTATTCTGCTTCGGGAATCTCAAGTTGGTTTGTATTGCATCTGTAGATTCCTTCTTCCTCCAATATGTCCTCTGTCTCGGCTGATGTGCCTGTTGACCATGTTGATGGTGATAGCCCTTCTGAGTATGTTCCTTGTTTGGTATGGTCGTCTCTGGAGTACATGACTTTAGGATCCATATCTTTGTTCGATCAGGTTGTGCAGTTATCAGTTTCTTTGGGATCCATATGCTATTGAGTCGTGGTTGACTGAAGTGTTCGAAATTCTTTGTCTTCTTCTTCCATTGGACACGCTGATGTCGAAGACTTTTCTGTTGCTGAAGGTATGCCTTCTTTTGATCCTTCCTTATCCAAGCTAGTGTAGAATGGGGAATAGGGTATACTTTCATAGGTGTAGACTTCAATTCGTGCAGAGGAGTATTCTCTCTTGTGCCTTGTGGTTCACTGGACTTGATTTCATGTTTCTGTGCACTCTTGTGACTCTCTTTACTCAAAGATGGAGTGCACACAGGACTCACGGTATTCTCACATGAAGTACTTGACGATGGTGTTTCTATATTGCTAGTGAACATACACTCATGACTTTGTTCATTGGGATGAACTTCTGGCTCTATAATAGCGGCTTTGGGTGGTCGTTCGTCTAGCAAACTAAATACCTCACGAGGTCCTATTCTGGCAGAGATATATCCTAAAGCCAATTGAATGGTTACCTCATATTCATAGATCCAATCTTGACCTAGCACCACATCTTCAAGCAGATCCTGGTCCTGACACACTAAGAGTCTCTGCTCCATAGTGTTGTTCCCCATATGTAAAGGTAAAGTTATCTCACCTATGCATCGAGTAATTTTTCCTCCTATTCCAATTAGCTGTGCCTTCGATGGCCGTAACTCCTCGTTAAGTCTCTGAGACAAAGAAAATCTGATGCAGCTTATTGCTGCTCCTGTGTCTATGAGAGCATCCACTAAGTGGTACTCTTTTCGTCCTGCTCCCAGATTCAAGTAAGGCTGTCTTCTTTGTTGTCCTGAGTTCCCAGAGGCTCTAAAATTAGCCATTGGGATGAGTTCTTCTCCTTCTCGATATCTCTCGTCTCTTTCTCTCATCCACTCTTTCCGTTTTCTGATACGTTCTAGGGCTTCCTGTCTCGCTTCTTCTCGTATGCGTTCTTCTTCCTTTTTCCTACTTTGAGCTCCTAACAGTCGCGCTAGCATTTGATCAGTCAAAGGCTCCATGAATCTTTTCACTCTGCATCCACTGATGTAGTTGGGAAGAATATCTCCGTCTAGTGTGGCGGGATTGACTGCACCACTAGTAGAGATTCGATTTATAATCATGGGTCCATATCCGCGTTTTTGGAGCTTCTTTGCGTGTTGTTTGAGGGTGTATACTAGGACTAAGTCGCCTTCTTTTAGTCCCTTGTCTTTTATGTGTGCGTCATAATAAGCCTTTTGTCTCCGTTTAGCTGCATAAATGCCTGCTACCGCTTGCAATCTAGTCTCGTGTAGCTTTTCAATTTGATCTAATTGCTGAGATAATTCATGACCGTTCCACTCATATTGCTGGGCCACTTTCAGTGTAGGTACTAAGAAGTCAATTGGCAAAATTGCATTCTGCCCATACACTAGGTTGAAAGGTGTAGTTCCAATGGCCGTTTTATATGCCACACGGAAGGCCCAAATTGCGTGATGCAATTGTTTGTCCCAATCTGACCTTCCATTATTGACAATCTTTGTCAATACAGTACATAGTACCTTGTTGGAACTTTCAGCTTGTCCATTAGCTTTAGGGTGGTATGGGGCTGATTTTTTATGAATCACAAGAAAGTCATTCATTAGCGACTCAATGACCTCGTTTAAGAAATGCGTTCCTCGATCACTCACTATCTCAATCGGTAGTCCAAAACGTGTGAAAATGTGCTCAAAGAGGAATTTTGCTGTGGTTTGAGCATCATTCTTTCTAGTGGCTTTCGCTTCTACCCACTTGGTTAAGTAGTCGGTGGCTACTATGATGTATTCAGCATGTGATCCTTTGGCCGGTGGGTTTATAGGTCCTATGAAGTCAATTCCCCACTTGGTAAATGCTCTTGCACAAACCATCGGTCTTAAAGGCATGTCATCTCTTCTAATGGGATATTTCGCTCTCTGGCATGTTTCACAACTTCTCACATATGTCTCCGCATCCATATGTAGAGTTGGCCACCACAAGCCTGCAAAGAGAATCATCTTGACCGTTCTGTCTGCTGAGAAATGTCCTCCCGCAGCTCCTGCATGTGCCATTTCTAAGACAGAGAGATATTCATTCTCATGGATGCACATTCTTAGTTGGTTATCCCTCCCACGTTTAAAGAGTTGTTTTCCTATGATGGCGTAATCCTTACTCTGTTCTTCAAGAGCACGTTTCCTTGCTAAGGTAGCTCCATCAGGGTACTCTCAAGTTTTCAAGAACTTTACCAGAGGCATGCTCCACCTTGGTGCTATTGTGGAATAGCATAATGTAGAGTTCTCATCTGAGGTTTGTTCTTGACAGGTTTGACAGGTTGACACATGGTTATGTGCATCTCGTTGCATGGTTGGCCAATATACGCCAAATCTCTTGAGTGTTTGCCACGTTCCATTTGCATTCAAGTGAGTGTTCCATTGGTTTATGTGTGCTCTCTGAAGCCACATTTCTTGTTCCCCTTCTTCCACGCATCTCATCAGTAGTCCGCTTGAATCCTGGTGATACAAACTTCCAGCAATAATGTGAAGGTTTTTAGTCCTCCAGAGATCTTGCTTTTGGTTTGGTGTGATCCCATCTTTAGGTCCATGTGTAAGTATTGGGATCAATTTTTCGGCCCATTGAGGACATACTTCCAGGTTAAACAGATAGGTATCCGGCAGGTCATCAGGAACTCCTATGGGTGGTTCTCCATGGGTCATGCGAGATAAGTGGTCTGCCCTTATGTGTGTGTTTCCTTTCTTGACTATTACTTCAAAATCAAATTCCATTAGCAATAAAAACCACCGTACTAGTCGTCCTGTATTGCAAGGCTTGTTGACTAAGTACAATAGAGCTTGATGATCAATGAAGAATTTGAATTTGTTTGCCAGTAAGTAATGTCTGAATTTCTTGACTGCGTATACCATCCCTAGGCCTTCTCTCTCCGTAGTAGTGTAATTTCGTTCCGCTTGATTTAACTGTCTACTGGCATAGGCTATCGGGTGGTCCAATTTACCTGTATCAGCTGGTTGAGCTAAGATGCAACCAATGGCAAACTTGGAAGCATCAACATGAATATGAAACGGTTTATTCCAGTTGGGGACTCGAAGAATAGGTGCTGAACTCAATCGATTCTTCAACTCATTAAAAGCTTTTTCGCATTCTTCGGTCCAATTGAATTGAGTTAATAATGCATAAAGAGGTCTAGCAATTATGGCATACATGTGTATGAATCTTCGATAGTAACCACAATGTCCCATAAATGCTTGAACTTCTTTAGCAGTTTTAGGTCTCGGTAAATCCAAAATGACTTTAATTTTGTCTTCACCTGTGGAAATTCCATTCTTAGAAACAATATGTCCTAAGATTTTCCCTTGTCTCACCATGAAGACACATTTTTCAGGATTGAGGCATACTCTATATTGTCGACATTTAGCAAAAATCTTTTCTAGTTCAGGGATGTGCTCTGATCGTATAGCTGAATATGTACAAAGGTCATCCACGTATACCTCCATGCTTTTTCTCAAAAATTCCTTGAACACATGACACATCAGTCTTTGGAATGTAGCTGGGGCATTCGTTAAACCAAAAGGCATAACTCTAAAGGCGTATACTCCCCATTCAGTTGCAAATGCAGTCTTATGTTGGTCCTCAGGAGCAATAGCTACCTGATTATACCCTGAAAAGCCATCCAGAAAACTATAAACTTCCTTCCCTGCTACCCTTTCCAAGAGATGGTCAGTGATTGGTAAGGGATAGCTATCCCTTATGGTTGCGGCGTTTACTTTTTTCAGATTGATGCACACTCTTAACTTTCCATTCTTCTTTGGTACAACCACTAAGGGTGACACCCATTCCGTGTGCTCAATTTCATAGATGAATCCAGCATCCAACAACTTATCTATCTCTTCTTTTATCTTGGTTGAATACACATCATTATAAGTATAAGGTCTCTGTTTAGAAGGTTTGGCCTCGGATGTCATGGGGATTCTATGCGCACATATAGATGGATCTACTCCTTTTAAGTCCTTATAAGTCCAAGCAAAGACATCCCGGTATTCTCTTATGAGTCGAATTAACTCTTGTTCTTCTTCTAATGAGACATCCTGTCCTATGAAGGTACATCGTTCTTCACCTCCTTCCATAGTTACGACTATTTTTTTGGTTTGCTCCTTATTACCATATGCTATTCCAGGTTGTGCTTCTCTTTTAGGCATTTGAATAGCAATCTTCCTCTCTTCCACTTCGTATTTTTTGAAATGAGCTGGTACTTCAAATTGGTCTTGAAGTTTGTTATCTTCATCTTCTAACTCCCTTTCAACTTCTAATTCTTCTTTTTGTGTGAGTTCCTTATTTTTTTCATTGGCAGTGATATCCATGTTGGTGGTACTAATCCCTAGATCCATGGGTTCTGGTTCCATTTCAATGCTCTCGTAGTCCTCCTTCCAGTCTTTCTCAATCACTTCTCCTTCTTCTGCCTCCTGAAGGACTACCATATACAGACTAACGTCATAACCCTCTTCGTCAATACATTCGTTCATGGTCACCACTTCTTCATTTACACAGACATCGAGGGTGGCTAAGATTTCCATCCAACCGTGAGGTTCGAATTCTTCGTCTGGAAAAACTTGTGGCATATAAGCCGGATCTTGTACCGATCTCACTATTCCTTGTTTTTGCTGCCAACTTTTTCTTCTCTCTTCTTCCTTTTTTGCGGCTTGGCATATCCATAGATGAGTGTCCTCGTTCATCCAGGATTGGTCACTAGAACCTACACTATGAATCGATTGATCGTCTTCCTCTTTATGGATTTGATTCCATTGCAGAGGTGGCACATCTTGATATGTGTATGTATGTAGGTTGATCCTAGTGGTAATTCCCGCGTGTTGTAGGTACACTGCATCTTTTCCCCAATCTTGTACGACCTTTAGCTGTCTCATGAATGGCCTTCCCAAGATCATTTCATAATTGCTTGGCCTTTCAAAGTGACATATTGCTAAAGTATGTTCGAATTCCACTCCGCACGTAGTGAAGACTACTCGTTCCAACAATCCTAAGGGTCTTTCCGTATGTCCATCTGCCATTTGAATTTTCATGCGCGTTGGTCTCAATGCTGGTTTTCCCCATTTCTCCCAAATTTCTTTGGTAGCAATGCCAACACCAGCTCCTGAATCTAGTATGGCTTTGGTTGTGTAACCCCTATAGGTGATTGGTAGGCATGTATTTCCTTCATCTCCTTCGCTAAAGTCTCCTACTTTATCCACTGGAATTCTCACCGTTTTCACTTCGTCAGTACCCTCCTTCTTTCCCTCCTTGACTTCCCATTGATTGATCAATTTCTCTTTTAGGTGTGGTTTTACCTTTAACAGTTCCTCTAACGTTAGGGTACATGGGATTTTCACCTCTCTAAGACGTTGTAGGATCTCCGATGTTCGAACTGATGGATTCGTTTCTCGTCTCGTTATTGATGGAATACGATACAATTCTGAGTTGTGCTCGTATTCCCCGGTGTAGTTGGGTAGTTCCTTTACCTCGTCTTCCACCTCTCTGTCACTTGCATCCATTGGAAAAATTTCTTCTGAATTGAGTTCAGGTATTGAACCCTCTATTTCGTTTTCTGCTTCTAATTCTTCAAAAGGCGGTTCCATTCCTTCTACCTTTTTCCACTTGTCCTCTTGAACTCGCACCCATAGATCCTTAGTCCAGTCTCCTTCTATTTCAGGGACTATGGATCCTTCCTTTCTCTCCATACCAATTTCATCATTCAGAGGTCTATTTACGTTAGGCTTTTCCTGAGTGTTTAGGCACTCTTGGAATTTGTCTTCGGAAATTCGGTTGTTTGGTAAAGGTGATGCTGGTTTTTCTAATGTTTGTTGGGCAACTTCTATCAGTTTTTTGCACATTTCCAGTCTTTCTTTCTCTAAGTCGCCTCTCGGATACTCTCTCTCATGTTGTTCTATGGTAGGTCCTGCTTTTATTCTCGCCTTGTATGCCTGAATCCACATGGCTAATTCTTCAGGCATTGGGTCTGCTAATACTGATCCTACCTCCTCCCTTTTATTCTCCGTTTTATTTTCTTCTTCCACTTGTGATTCTTCTGTTGATTTCTGTTTACTCTTTTCATTTTCCTTCTTTTGCAATAACTTTTTTTCTTTTATCCTGTCTCTCCGGTTCTTCCATCTTTGTGATCTTTTACTGGCAACACTTCTCTCTGGTTCTTCGGAGTCTTCCACTCTGTGAGGGATGGATGTATTTCCCTCTTTGTCACTTTGATTACTTTCTTCGGTTTTATCAGGGTTCTCTCTAGCCTTTGCTCTGGTTATGGCTTTTAAAGGTACAATGTACTCTTTGTCGCTCCCTGATGATTCAATCACTTCTATCACATTAATCTGCACGTTAGATGTGACTTTGTTGGGGTTCTTAGGACAATCTCTGAAGAGATGTTCCTTACCACAATCGCTACAGTAACCTTCCCAAATTCGTTGTGGGGGTGGTGGGTTTGGTAATGTACATTCTCTAATATAGTGGTCACCTCCACATCTGTAGCATGGTCCTCTGGGTACAGGTGGTCTATTCATTGGTCGAGGTGGCATGGTTGCTCTAGGAGCTGTGTACATTAAAGGTACATAGTCCTGCTCGTAATTATATGAACTCTCTGGTGTCTCCATGCCATAAGCATATGGGTCATATTGTTGCCCATATTCCATTATTGAGCTCTCATAACCAAGGTATGTTCCTTGACTAGGTTCGTAAAATGAGTCATATGGGTCACTACTAGTCAAAGGTGTGGCTGGTACTATTGCTCTTTCTAGGTTTTCCTCTGGTTGTGCTATCTTAACTGGGACAACGTTCTGAGGGTGGGGCGGTTGTTGTCCAAGCACTGGTTGAGGTTGCGTATATCCCTGATATGCGTATGGTCGTGAGATTGGTGCCTGCGGCTGATATGAGGGATATCTAAAGGCTTCTCCTCCCTGCTGGTTCTGCGGGTATCCATATGGTCTCACAAAAGGTTGGGTGGGTCTGGTTTGCCTATTGTAAGGGCAGTTCTCGGTGCTATGGTTTGTGTATCTCTGCTCTATATTGCAATATTGTAGTGGTCCGGGGACAGAGGGTCTATGAGGAGCATAGGCAGGTGGTGGGACTACTCCCCTAGTACACAAGTGAGAAGGATGATCTCCTCCGCACTGCATACATCTTCTAAGCATAGGCATTCTCATAGGATTGGTGGGATAATTCCTCTGTCCTTGAACATTCAGTTTTTTTGCTAACAGGTCGGCAATTTCCTCTACGTTGTTTTTGGGGTTTGATGTGCTACATGTTGACTCTTCGCTTTTCACACTACCTTGGGGTATTTTCAAGTCTTCTGCAAGGTTATCTTCTAGGTCTATACATTCCTTCATACACTCTTGCAGGGTTTGAACTCTCTTTACGTACACTAATGACCTCAAGGTTCCGTTCAACAGTCCTTCTAAGAACAATGATACCATTTTGTTTTGCGTTGGTCTCTCTTCTACGGGACATCTATCCACATACTGCTTGAATCTCCTTGCTGCCAATCTTACTGACTCGGTCGGAACTTGTTTGAAGCTGTGGATTAATGACGAAGAATTGTTTTTAATTCCAGATTTGGTAAATTCTTCAATCATTTCTTGATATACCTGATCCATGTTCTGAAAGGTATTTGGATCCAATGGCTGAAACCAGGCCAAAGCTGTGTCTGACAAGGTAAGGCCAAAGGACTCATATTGAATCATGAAGTCATCTACCTGCTCGGCTCTAACTACTTGTTTAAATTCTGCTATGTGATTATAGGGTTCACTAGAGCCATCATAATGATTTCTCATGCACTTGGCCACTTGGATCGGCCTTAGTCTCCTTCCTGCTTCAGGTTGTCTAGGCATTACAGGGTAATTTGGTCTTCCTATTGGTATGCCTGGTCCTCGTACTACCTGCGGTCTGACTGGAGCATGAACTCCATGTCTTGGGTCAATGGCTGGTTGTGGCCGGTAGTTAGGATTAGTGGCAGGCATTGCGAATTGTACATGTGGTCTGACGGGGATCTGGGTTTGTTGAGTTTGTGGTGTTTGTCCCGATTGTTGAATTGAATCATTTTGAGAAGTTCCATGTGGATTCCGTGTAGTGGCTTGGTCCCTAGGGGGGAACACTGGGATGTTCTGATATTTCAACTCAGCTCTCTCTAATTCTGTTATTGGCCAATACCTTCTGTGATTTTTGTCCAAATATGTGATGATGGTGGGGAACTCAGGATCTTGTAACTCATAGATGGTAACTGGGTTAGGAGCAGCTTCCCATATAGAGGAATGGGCTCTGAGCAGGTGCTCCATTCCGTTGATCAAATACACATCTATCAGAGTATCATCCTGGGGAACTAGGTCTCCTCTCCACAGTTTAGTAATTATAGATCTCCCTCTAGGAGTAGTTACTTGTTCTTCGGTTCCATATCCATTTAAGCTCGAAGCATTATTTTCCTCACCACGCTCATTAATGATTTCAGGGTGTTCTGTGACCACGTACTGAATGTCTTGTTTATCCATGTACAGTCCTCCTATGTACTTAACTGCTGGCCTTAGCACTATATAGGCCTCTGAAGCCTTCCTCAATCTGGCCACTGATCTGTTTAGACCATCCAAATAGATAGGGATCTCATTGTGGTTGGTGCTCACATACTCTAAGGAAGTTCTGTATTCGCCCTCAATGATGGACATCTGGCCAATCATGGGTACAGTGTTTTGCATATCCTCTGAAGCCATGGGGATTTCTCCTTCTGACTCACTGGAGGTCTCAGAATAGTGTGAACGACTACTTGGTTCAGCTACACTCCCTACGGAAGAAATTACACTTCTTCGGCTTCCTAGGGTTCTTCCGGATCTCAGGTTCATTCACTTAAGAGCTCTGATCAAATATTGTCCACCTCTAGCCTCTAGAATTCTAAGTTATGGCTTAGAAGTCTAGGAAAAAAAAAATTAGGCTGGAAAGTAACTAAAGGAAAATTTCAAGTCACGATACTTGACCCCTAAAATCCACGATACACGACCTCTGTCAAGACGATCGCTGACTGATACGATACTTGGATGAAACGACCGCTGGAAAACGATCTCTGCCCAGACGATACTTGATGGACACGATACACGATATCTGAGTCCAAACGATACACGATAGTTGATTGCCGACGATACTTGATCTTTGGGAGAAAACGATACACGATACTTTCCCAAACGATCTTTGGCAAAACGATCTCTGAACTCCACGATCTTTGGTCAACACGATACACGATCGACGATACTTGGTTCAAAACGATACGCGATCGCTGGTAAGTATCGCGATCTCTGAAACGCGATACACGATACTTGGTCCAAACGATACACGATCTCTGTCAATACGATACTTGGTCAAACGATACACGATACTTCACAAGTATCGCGATCTTCAGGCCACGATACACGATATTTGACGCAGACGATACTTGATACATGATACTCGACCAAACGATCGACGATCTTTGGCAAGTATCGCGATCTCTGGAAAACGATATCCGATACTTGGCCAAAACGATATCTGACCGAAACGATACCGATCTTTGACCCCAACGATCGACGATCTTTGGCAAGTATCGCGATCTCTAGAAAACGATACTTGAGCCAACGATACACGATCTTTGGGCTTAAACGATCTCTGATCGAGACGATACCGATATTAGGGAAATATCGCGATACTCGACCACAGGAGTTCCACGATACTTGACAAGTATCGCGATACTCGACCGCGGGAGCAAAAACGATACTTGACCCTATTTCAAGTTTTTGCAGATGTTTTTTGAAATTTTGATTCTTCCCCCTTGCTCACCTAGCTCTTCTCTCTTACCCTCACTCACTGTATCAATCAACAATTAACTTTTAGCCCCCTGAGAGCCCAAACGATACTCAGCGCAGATCGTTTTTTCTCTCTTAGGTTGAAATGCTGAGAAGTTTTGATCAAAAAAGGTGGTTTGGTTTACCTTGGTAGCACCTGTGATCTTTTGTTCACACTCCCTTGCTCTGTACTCTTCCCTATTGCTTGTTTTCCTCGCCACGATCTCTGCTCTTTACGCGATACTCGACACAGGCACTCTCGATACTTGTTCAACAAGTGATTTGAAAAATGAAATTTTTTTGGGCTTTTATACTTGGAAATTTCTAGCTTACAAAAAGGAAAAATTTTTGAACAAACTAAAACCTACTCTAATGATTTAGACCACTCTCTACTCACTCCTACTCTACTCCTTCTACTCTCTTCCCTAATCTATCAACTCACTACACACACTCCAAGAATGAGAAGTAGCAAGTGCGGCTGAAAATGACTTACCAAAGAAGAGAAGATTTCCGCTCCTCCACGTTCTTCAATGCAAAAAGCTACTTACCATCACACGAATGCCTCGGTTTGATTCGTCACTCCCCGGCAATGGCGCCAAAAAGTGTGTTGACCTAAGCTTCAACTTAGGGACTTGCGGAGAAAGAGACTATACCTCAATCCCCTCACAAGTGCATATAGTGGGGATACACGCTTTTAAATATCAATCCAAAGAGTATGCAAACCTAGCCGAGTGTATGAAGACATGCAATCGCGTAATGGTCAATGCAAATGAACTAGTCAAGAATGAAAATGAAGCAAATACTTATCCTAACGAGCTCCAACTGTTGGTCAAGGCGAAACGATACTTGGTGCAGCAGCCGTCAGTATTTTGGACTTTTCTCCTAGCTCCGAACTCCAAACATAGCGAATAGCATATGCGTTTCGAAGCTCTCGAGAAGACGCATCCAATGGCAGTGGTTTCGCTCAATTCCGACGCTCCTACTTCAAGTTATGACAGAAATACTGAGTCGCGGGAATACTTTCCTACACTTCAGCACTTCCTACACTTCGCACACACCTCTCCTACAGCAAAGAAACACTCTCAAGGATAGACAACACTCACAAGCACTCTTTCCAAGCAATACACATGCATACAAGCTCGCAAAGAAGGAGATGAAGAGGGAAGAAGACACAAATTCGAATTTATGTGCTCTCTATTCTCACAATGGCAAAAAAGTTCTTTACAAAGAGTCACATTTGACTTATATACTAGTGCCCTAAAAATGGTCCTTTCACACAAGTGACCGGCACTTTATTCACTAAAAGCTAATTTCCTACTATTTTACATGGGTAACCTTCTATTCTTCTGTGGGAATGCATCTAGAGGACTCCTCTAGTGCCTTTACAAAGGGAAATATATTACAAGAATGAATATGTTACAAAAATATGTGGTCCAAATCGGAAAAATTTTGGGGCCCGTCTTTTTTCTCTACTTTGTGCGCTCTTTAGCTCTGCAACAGAAGATAATGGACTCACTGATGGATCTATATGCTTACTTTAAGGTAGAACTTGACTAAAGAGCACATGTTAACATTCTTTGGCTGAAATAGGTGGGATTATACGATTTTGCTTCATTACAATGTGATAGTTGGAAGAATAACTATTACGCAAAGTCTCAGCTAGAAATATTAAGGAAAACAAAGAGGCACATTTCTACAAAAGTGACTTTATCACCATAATTGTTTGTAGAATTATTTAAATTACCTTATGTGGTGGATATATTGATTCCTAAATGTCCAAAGGATGCATTGAAAAAGGAATTTGGTCCTAGAGAGGGAAGAAGACAATATTACATGTTGAAGAATGTCAATTATACTAGGCAAGAGTAGTTAAAATGGTACTTAGAGAGAATGTTTTTTACCATAAACTTTGATTATATGTCTCGAGAGAACTTTGTTCCATTGTGCTGGGTTGAGAAAGGGGAAAAATTAGTTGGGCATATTGGTTCTATGATTGACTGATATTAATGAAATTTGGTTGCCTATAAAAGTTTTTCAAATGCAGCAAATAAAAGATCAGAATAAATGGGATTTTGATTGTGCAAATCTTGATGTGGATAAACGGGAGGTATGCAAGAATTTGGTGAAGGCAAGTTTCAACTTTTTTTTCCCAATTCTTGCTTGTTGCCAATTTCAAATCATGCATGTTTCTTTTCAAAATTTGCATTGCATTGCATATCCATATCACTTGAGTCGAAAGGGTGAATGATGATTTCTCTACTTGTTGTGTAACATTGTATCTAAGTAATAATGTATCTACTAAGAAATCGGCTATAATCTAGGATTACGGTAAGATAGGGCATGATTTGGAGGTTTATTTTGACAACATGACTTTCATATATAAACATGCATATGTATCCTGTATCAAAAGCATAATTGTTGAATTACTAGCTCCTGCTACTGCATGTTTCTACATCCTTAGTCCACCTCACAGCACTTGTATTGGAGTTTAAACGACTGTTCTCCATCATAAAAAATGGTTGTACCTTGTATCGGGTTTTAATCTTTCCCCAACATCAAAAAAGATAAGCTACCATCTATTACGAGGAAGTTTATACTTTCTTCCAACCCAAAAAGTGAACGTAACCATAAAGTCACCGAATCATGAAAAAAAAGGCAATTCAAAGGAAGCTAAGGAGGCATAAAAAATAAAGCACGGGCTATATAAGCAGATTTATGCATTAGTGGAGTTTAGTTAGATTTCCTTGCATGTGATTAGAGAAAGAGCATATTCATATTTATGTAGGAAAGAAGCTGATCTAAAATAAGCTAAAGATGAAAGATGTCTCTTGAAAATCCTAAATCTCTCATTATAATTGTATTTAATTAGATTTTTTAAGGAAAAGGTACAAATTTTCTTCAAGATGAGAGCGATTGATGCTTAAAACGACTCAATACATTCACCTCCACTTCATATTGATGTTTGTTTTTTTTCTTCCTTCACATGTTAATGTTTCCTATTCATTTACATATATGTTGCCTATTTTTTCATCTGTATTCATGTTGCCTGTTGCAATTCTTTCTTTCATGCAAATTTTGCTTCATGTCACGTTGCCTACTCGTTCATGCATATGATCAATTTTTTTCTTCTATTTTTCTTATGTTGCCTATAAAAGAATTTGATGCTTGGAACTTTATGTTCTTCAGAGAGACTAGAGTGGCCCTTCTAAAGGAATCATAGGTTTAGTGGGGTGAATGTTATCAAGATTTTCTCTTCTCTCTCACTTATTAAGACCTACAGGAAACACTTTCAATGAAGGTAGACAAAATTCCCTGAGAAGTCCAAGATGCATCAAGGATGTCAAAAGGAGTTCACATGCAAAGTTTGGAAGAAATTAAGCAAATCTAGGGTAGTGGTCAAAGCTAGTCAAACTTTGGTAATTAGGGCAAAAATTTCATTGCCACCAAATTACATGAAAATTCATATACTTGTAAAGCCTATCAAAGGCAATCTATAGCTTGAATTTCACATGTAAATAGATTTTCTAGCACATTGATATGCCATGTGCATTTTGTATAAATGTAATTTTTCCACTTAGACCCTACAAAGTCTTGTATAGGAATTTCTATTAGCCATATGGTCTAGCACATATAAAGATCATATGTTTGTAAAACTTTTCAAGGCTATCAAAGCTTCATAGACACCTTAATGCCACCTTGCAAACTTCCAAATGTACTCAAACTTGTATAAGGGAGATTCATATTGGATTTTTTTCTGCATATTCCTAAAGAATACCTTTGAAAACATAGCACTCCAAATTTTCATCTTTATCAAAGGATATTTGGAGGGTCAAAGAGCACAAAATACAATTTTTTGAGTCACCACAATTTTCTAGAATAAGCAAATTGAAGGCTTGAAGGCTACCGCATGGCAAACGATGATTGAACCATGTTGTATGGTAGGATGAGGTCACATTCAGAGCTTAAAGCAAGGAGGATCCACAAGTTTTTTCATCGAATAAGGTTATTTTGATGGCCAAAGATAAAAAATGCAAGCTCTTCCAAAAATAACAACTAATCTTATCCAAATTGATGTCAGTATTAATCCTACGATTGAGATCTTCCCCATATCCAATGGTGGAGAATGAAGGCACCTATTTTTCCCTGCTTTGCCCTTGATATCATATAAAGAATCAATCCTAGCCATCCGTTTGATAAATCCAATGGTTGTAATCAAAGTAGTTGATCCTAGGGTTGAGAATTGATTTCTCTAGATTGAAGGGCTCAAATTCATTCAAAAAACTATAAAAATCCTCCTCCAAATTCATGGAGCATCATTGTTAGGCATCCATAGGGCCCTTGCTAGCACCTGGTTTCCTTGAGATGATCACCATCAATTGAGCGTGTGAGGATCCAAGGTGGGCTAGTAAGAGCATAGTTCCTCGAATCAATTTTAGGTTAGACTTCCAAAATAGGATAGGCTCATAAACCCAATGCCTTCCCATTGATTTTGAATTCCAAGAACCTAAAGGATTAGAGGATTTGGGTACCTTTGACTTTGAGCAACTCCTTCAAGAAGTCCCTTTGATAGATGTAGACCTTGGATCCGAAACAGAATATGAATCAGATCAACAGATGGAGAGTAGGAAGAAGAGCAACACACAATAGAAGAATGATACGTCCATTGGGAAGAGGAGAAAAAAGCAACTAGATCACACAAAGAGGAAAGATAGGAGAGAGAGGAAGAAGAAGAAGAAGAGGAAGGAGATTCAGCATACATGGAAACTCTCAAAAGGTTACACCAGACAATGACAAAGGTTCATGCCCAAAGTGGCCTCATCGAGCAAAGTTGTCATGTCATCATGGAACAATCGTTGGTAGTAGAGAACTTAGAGCCACAGTTATTAGCCTCTTTATGTGCTTTATCGAAAGCTATCAGTGTTGTTATTCCAGTATATGATCAAGAGACCAAGAGTGTTGCAATTGCATTTTCCATGACATAGATTGGTTCTTAGAAGAATCTAGCACCCACTCATCAATACCATGCAATAGATAAAGCGATGTAACTCTAGAAAAACCCATAATTAATATTTGAATGGTCTTTTCTTAATATTAAGCATTGCTTTTCTCATCATTAGGATGTTGATGATCATGTGAGGTGGTTATTGCCATTATGTAGAAGTAGATGACCTCAAGATTGTGAAGATGCATTCCTCACCCTCCTTTTAGAAAACTTGGATCTAGTAGTTTGAAAGTAGTTTTCCTAGTATCTTCGTGGTTATTTTAACACTTGGGAGTACTTAAAGAACATGCTTTTTAATAAGAGAGGCCATGTTACTCTATTTTTTTACTAATATAATCCTACAAAATAATACTTCCTAGATGTTAACAAGTCTATTTACCATCTAGTACTCACAAAAGTCAATACTTGCAAGTCAAAATCGAAGAAGGGCCAGCATACACACTCTCATGTCTACAAAAATCTACTTAGACCTTAGCCTAACCCTTGATCAATCTTTTTCTTATATAATTCTCTTTTTTTTCAAAGATTATTCATTATTATGCAAGTCTCTCATTAGGAATTTTCCTAATTGTCACTTTGATCTAGAAAATTTTGATGTGTGCATGAGTGAGGAAGCACAAATAGAAGTACACACAAACAAAGAAGGAGTTCGAAGCATAGAGACACAAGATGGCTAGGTTTCTCTCAATAGATGATGAGTAGTATAAGAATGAGTATAGTGAGAGCTATAAGTGAATCCCTTAAGTACAATGTACCACCACATATGAGGATATCGTGTATATGTGGTTACATGGGGGGAAAAACCTCTAGGCTAAAACTAGAGTAAAATGTGTCCATGTATAGGGAAATGGTTCACATCAAAGCTACTTGAGGGACACATAAATATAACAAACCTCCCCTAAAGAAAATGATGTGAACATACATGGAGCGAAAGATCAGCCCCACAAGGTAATAAGACTAAAGTTTTGTGAAAAGCTTCAAGTTTTTCCCACAAAAGAGCTTTGTTGAATATGTATGCCACATTATCTTGTGTAGGCACATATACCAAATCAATATCTCCAACATAAAGGTGCTCTCTGGTATAATGATAATGAACCTCAATATGCTTTTTACAAGCATAAAACACCAAATTTCTTGCAATGTTAATGCACTCTAAATATAAGTGAGAATATGCATACATGCATCCATCTCCATGCATAGATCCATCAATAGGCATCTCAGCCATATACACTCTAGTGTAGTTGTGAATACTTCCTTTTACTCAGCTTCACAACTTGAAGTGGCTAGAGTAGGTTAGTTCTTACGTAACCAAGATTTGCATTATCCTCCAAGGAAAAAGCAATTACCATTAGTGGAAACTTGTGTATCATAACAACCAACCCAATCACTACCTATGAAAGCATGCAATCATGGTTGATCATTTTTTCCATAAAAGATACCTAAACTTAAATTGCATTTGAGATATCTAAATGCATGTTTTACCGCTTGAAAATGCTTAATGTCAAGGCTATGCATAAATAAACGTATTGCATATTTATTGTTTAGCCTTGTGTTACATGCATATATCAAACATCCAATAGCTTGTTGATAAAGAGAACTATGGGAAGAGAGAGTAGGAAGCTTAGAAAAAGATCTACAAGATGCATGCGCTAAAGTTTTTCCAGAAAAATTAGTAACATCTAAGAATGAAAAATTTTCTTAGAAAAAGAGAGTAGGCTTTGTGCTTGCATATCCACATCCTAAGGATCTAGAAATGATGTTCAAAGCATATGAGGTTCAAGGAAGAAAAAATGTTCATAATGTGGAAACACATCAGCAATGTTACCCTGATGCCCAATTAGAGAAATAGAGGCTTAGTATGTGCAAACAACTCATTGACTTAAAGCAAAAGATTCTTGAAGAAGCTAGCCTACTTAGGGAGAAAATACACACTGTTGTAGTTCAAAATCCCATCCTCACTTTTGTGATGGACCAAGAACTACACATTTCTCATGGAAGACCTACAAGTAGAAGAAACCCAAAGGAAAATTCCATTAAGACAAGAGTTTTGTCAGATACAATTGAATCTTTGGCACAAGAGCCTATTGATGATATGGTAGAGAACCAAATTGAGGAAGATGTACAGATTATCTTAGTGATACTTGAAGTCGAAGAGAAACATCAAGAATATTTGTGGTACCAAGCTCAAAAAGCTAGATGGAAGAGAGGGAAAGAGAGAGAGAGAGAGGGAGAGAGAGGATGGACAAGAACCACTATTGAAAGAGACCCAAGATCACAAGGAATTCATGGATTATGGCCTGAATGAAAGTGCATCATGGATTGATCTCTCTGTAGAAGAACAAGAAGAAGATAGAGATCTCATGGAATTTCCACATTATACAGGAGAATATGAAAGAGAATCCATCATTAAGAAGGCAATTTTTATTATGTTTCCCATTACCAAAACAATGAAGAGTACACCAAGTATGGTTTACACACGTGAAATTAACCTTAACAATAGAGGATCTTGTGCATGCAAATCACACTTATGGAAAAAATGACCAAACATGTGCATCCATAATTCACTCAAACTAAGCCTATAGAGTCCAAACTAGTTTCAAAAAGTATGAGTGTAAAACAAGTGCTAGTTGATAAGATAGGAGAATATAGTGAAGGCAATGAAGGCAATAACTGCCTACCTATATCCTTCAATGGACACACAACAAAGGCTATCTTAGACAGTGGAGTTGGTGTAACGATAGCCACCAAATCCCTATGGGAGATGTTGTGAAAATTTTCATTACATCCTTGTCATGTAAAGCTACAATTGGTTGATGGACATATTGTTAAAAATGTGAATTAGGCAAGCTCAACGACCATAGAACAAGGGCAAAGTAAAAAACTCAAGGGATACCCAAGAGATGCCAAAAATCTGCAATTGCATCAACTTTGGGCATATGAAGCATCAAGAGTCAAGCTAAAACCATGTGAAGAGTTAAAGGCCATACAAGAGTATGTGAAGAGACACAAGGAGGTCTATTTAATCGCATTCTCATGGAGAAGGTGCAACTAAGGTCATCCATTTAAGGAGAGTAAATGGGAGCACCTAGGGAGCAAGTCAAAAGAGTTCGAAGAGTTGTCCAAGTAGAGAGGAGCACATACGAAGAGTTACAAAGCTCATACCCTTGTAGGAATAATGTTTGGTAGACATTATCTACTTGTATTGTACATTTCTCTCTATATATAGATATAATTGAAGATCTATTTCTTGAATTCTAAATCTTAAATATGTTGTATACTTTCACCAATGATCTCTATCTAGTTCCTCTTCATTGTAGATAAATTAAAGTTATAGTGAGATGCTAATTTTGTCATAAGCTAGTGATCTACATATTTTGTTTTGTATAGATAATTTGTCTTACCTAAACAAGTCCATTGGAAGTGATTCATAGCTCAAAATGAAGCTATTCAAGTCTTATGTGTGGAGATAAAGCCTTAGGTGAATTGGATCTAAGATGGTAGGTTGACTGGGCACAAAGAGATTGACTAACTATAGAAGGGCATGCACTAGGGGGACCTAAAAGGGCTTACACATGTTTTTGTTTAAGTTTGGATATCAAAATCTCACATTTGATATCATAACTAAGCAAAGATCTAGAAAAGGATCCATGTAAAGAGCTAAGTGCAAAGGAATCAATCTCAATATGGTTTGGGAAAAATGTTGAAGTGTTGGACAAAGGTAATCGACAACAATGGCGATTCAGAGTATCCAACTATCTTATGAGCAAAGGACTCTAGCATATTGTGTTTGGTAGAGTTAATATCTAATGCCATGATAGGTCATATATCAAAGTTTGATAATGCCAAAGATGTTTGGGATGATATTGAGAAGGTCTATGACCCTTCAACTATAATTAGGAAGATGCTTCTCAAGGACAAGCTCCATAACCTAAAGAACACAATTGGTCAATCCATAGTGGATTATACTCTAATAGTGAAAGAGTTAAGAGGGCAACTTGCATCCATCAGTTGCAAATTGGATGAGGAGTACATTGTCCAAATCACCCTCCATGGTTTGAGAGGGGAAGAAAAATGGAAGCCCTTGATCACCACCATTTTTTATAGGGACCATCTACCTACCTTGGAGGAGCTTATTTCCTCACCTTGTGGTAGAAAAAGCAATCATGGGAGACTCTCCAAAAGGCAACTCTCCAAAATGCAAAGATGCACATAGCCAAGTACTTTATACCAATAAGGGGAAGGGAAAATGAGTCAAGAAAGGAAAGGGTGGCAAGGGAAAATCAAAGCAATCAAGGGATGAAGAATAATATTCAAATGATCACTCCAAAGCCAAGTCCAGTACCAAAGGGAAAGGCAAAGACAAAGGTTGCAATCCACACAAAGGTATGGTTTGCTACAATTGTGAGAAAGCTAATCATATTTTCATTGACTTCTAGTTCAAGAATGGCAAAGGAGGTTAGAAAAAGAATCAAGGGAACTATGCTAGCATCACAAACAAAGAATTAGGTAGTGAGCAAATCCTATCTACGAGATATGATTATGATGGGGGTAGCATGGATGAGAAATCGTATATTGATTTAGGGTGTATCAAACACGTCATGCTAAGTGGAAGTATTCACTAATATTCAAGTACCTAAAGGCAAAGGTTATATGGAACAAGAGACAACATTGAACACCCAATCGAGCATGTGGGGGACATCAAACTAGGTGATGCAAAATTTGCCAAGGTATTGCAACAAGTTCTTTATGTACCTTCAATAACCAAGAACCTTATATTTTTAATTCATATGGTAGAGAGAGGATTGTATGTCATATTTCAATGTCAAAGTATTCCTAGTGAAGTATGGGAACAAATTTGTAGCCAAGGGAAGGAAAGAAGGTAGAGTATTCACACTAGATGTGGCTCCTACACATAGTCACGTATGTTACGTGATGTTTGACAACAAGAGGATTGTAGAATTGGACCTATGGCACAAGAGAATAGGGCATGTGAACATCCCAAAGCTCAATAACATGAGCAAGGCAATATTGGTAAGTGGACTTCCTAACTTTGAAGGCCAATATATGCATGAGATGTATGATGCTTGCCAACTAGGTAAGCAAGCTAGAAAACCTTTCAAGGGAAGCACTTTCAGATCAACAAAGACCTTCGAGATGATACATACAGACGTTTGGGGGTCTAACAATAAGGCATCCTTAGGAGGACAAAGGTACTTTTTGAGGTCATCGATGAATTATCAAGGAAGCTATGGATTTATCTACTCAAAGTAAAATCAAATGTCTTTCCTATGTTTCAAAGGTTTAAGATTGATGTAGAGAAGTAAATAGGTCATAAAGTCAAAACCATAAGGTTTGATGGAGGAGGAGAGAATTTCTCCAAGGAATTCACTAAGTACTTGGAGGAACAAGGCATAAAGAGGCAATTTACATGCAGGTACACCCCCAACAAAATGGAGTAACAAAGAGGAAAAATATGCATATTGTGGAAATAGCGAGGTGCATGATCAATGAAGGTAAGACGACATTTTCTTATTGGAAAGAGGCATTCAATACTTCATTATATCTAATGAATGGGGTATCCAAAAGTGCATTATATGAACTAAAACTTCATGAGGCCTACTATTGAAAGAAACCAAGCTTGGAGCACTTGAAGGTATTTGAGTGTATATGCTATGTACACATCCCACAAGAGTTAAGATCTAAACTTGAGCCCGAATCAGAGAAATGTGTCTTCATTTGTTATTCCACATAACAAAAATGATAAAAATGCTAAAAGTCTCTAATCAAGAAGCTAAGTGTGTCAAGATATGTGTTCTTTGATGAGATAAGTTCATGGCATGCAAACAAGGGTAAAAACAAGATACTAGAGGAAGACTATGATGAGTATGCAGATAGTGTGTTTCATGTTAGGCCTCAAGAGTCAATCTCTTTGAGTGGACTAGAGGCTTCTAATTCCAAATGGTGTGCCCATTGACTCACACATGAAGGTTATTGTCATGAATCCTCCCCTACTTCAAGATATAGGAGTACCAATGAGGCAGACTATGAGCAAAGTGCAGATAGTGACCTAGGTGATGACAATGAATGTGAGGAGATGGTCACATCAAAGGTAAAACTCACTAGGCTCAGGAAGCAATTCCAAAAAGGAAATGAAAGGAGATCAACTAATAAAAATACCCCCATTAGAAGGATAAGATATGAGTCTTGTATGGCAAAACATTTTGCATATATGATACAGGTTGTTGTAGATGAGGAACCAAGTACCTATGAAGAAGCTAAAACGAAACTAGAATGGAGAGTACCTATGCATGAAGAATTTAGTGCTTTGAAGGAAAACCACACTTGGGAGCTATTAACCAAGAAGGATGGCATGAAGATAGTCCAAAGCAAATGGGTATACAAGACAAAGAGCAACTCAAGTGGAACCCTAGCTAGACACAAAGCTAGATTGGTGGCAAAGGGCTTCACACAAACACAAGATATTGTTTTATGATGAGACCTTTAGCCCTATTGTTATGTTCCAATTGAAAGTGGTGCAAGATTGGTGTAGTAATTCTCTATAATTGCACGCTTGGAGATAACAACTCGAATCAATCTCCACATAGTTGAGTATTGAAACATCCCTCCCATCTAGTGGAATAATGTACAAAAAGAGGAAGATGATTTCCCTTAAGACAACTCATCAGTTTCAGAGTCTTGAATTGATAAGGATGTAAACTTGTGAGTTTGTAGGAAATCTCACAAAGAAGAGCAAAGATTGGTTTGAAGGGATCCTACAGCTTTAATAATTCAAGATAAACCTATTTGGAATTTTCTTTATATTTTCCTCAATGCTTTAATGACTAAGAGTTTGAATCTCATGGTTGGATGCAAATCCTACCCACCATGGAGATCTCTATTATTAACAATACTTTGTTATAACATTGTGACACTACAGAGTATAATCTTAATGCTTTTCTATGTTATTGATTCTTGAGGAAATGAAGGAGAGCCATTATTGGTTCAAGACAAGACATCAAATGATGATGGATTAGTTCTATTCATATGGATTCTAAGTTTGACTCCAAAAATGAGTTCTTGACTAAAGTTCATGTCAATGATTGTATAAGGGACTATATGTATCTCTTATACAAAGTTGAGGAACTATCTCTCTCTCTCTCTCTCTCTCTTTCTCTACCTACACAAACAAACACAGACACACACACACACACACACACACACACACACACACACACATATATATATATATATATATATATATATATATATATATATATATATATATATATATATATATATATATATATATATATATATATATATATATATATATATATATATATATATATATATATATATATATATATCACCTCAATGGATAGAAAACTAGATGGATTTGAGCCTCCCAGATATTTAAAGAAGTATGAGGTAGAACGTCATAAAGTAGTGGAATTGAGAGCTAAGAGAGAGAGGACAAAATAGGAGAGTCTTATTGGTAATATATTTAGGTAGTGATGTGTGTGAACACTCTAGGAGCACCGGGGCACTTTTTTCCCTCTTTATGAGGTTTTTTTCCCCCGACTTGTATATACACCTATTGCCCTAATGGGCTACTTATCTTTGTACATTCTCTTCTAATACATTTAGTATTGTGTGTTGTGCTCCAAGCTTCTTCTTCTTCCTTGTGTTGTTTGTGTGCTTCCGCACATGTCTAACTCCAACAATTGTTATCAAAGCAGGTCGCCCCTTCATCTAGGGTGCAAAACGCACTATCGCAGTGCTTGTGCAGGCTATTTTGTCTTTTTGTGCCAAAGGTATATACTTGTTTTGGTTCGCCAGTATAAGCATCTCAAAGTCTGGTACAGGTTTAGTAGAACTCGTCTAGGCAATTCCGTTCAACTTTTTGAGATACACTCAATTTTCTGCATCAAGATATTTTAGTCACCGGCCATGGTTGAAAGCAGTGATGTATTTTGTATGTTGGCTATTGAGGATAAGTTGGATGGTACCAACTACCTATTGTGGGCTTATATGATGCAACATGTATTGGTTGCAAAAGGACTGTGGAACATTGTGCAGGGTGTTGAAAAACATCCTATCACACCTGCAATTGTTACAACTGCAGGTACTGAAGCTGATGCAAAAGGTGTCGAAGATGATGATATTCTGCATATTCCTGTTCGTGCTGTGGTTTTTGCTGCACCTATTGTAGAGCAAATTTGTTCGGATGGCAGAGATGCTCAGGCACATGCATTGATATCTTTTTCTATCAAACATGCCATTATTCCTCACATTCGCTCTTGCAGAATAGCTAAGGATGCTTGGGATACACTTACCACATTGTACCAAGCTAGGAATGAGGCCCGTGTTGCTTACCTCTGAAAACAGTTGGAGAGTGAGCACATGAATGAAGGCGATTCTATGGATAGTTTCCTAACAAAGATCAAAGACTTGAAGGAACAGTTGATTTCTGTTGATGAGGTTATACCAGATAGCTCACTTGTGCAGACCGTTCTAAATGGTCTTCCTGATTCATACCATAGTTATGCTTCTACTCTTTGGTTGATGATGAACGGCAATCCAAATGCCTTGTCATTTGAGGAGTTAGACTCTGTTCTGTTGCAAGAAGATCAGTCCAGGCAGAACAGGTCCATTATGCGAGTTGCAGATCAAGCTTTCCTGGCTAGTCAAAAGGGCAAAGGAAAATGGAGCTCTTTAACTAGTAAGCAAAAATCTGCAAATGTTGCACATTCGAAGAACCAAGATAAAGATGAGAAAAAATCAAAAAAGCAGAAATTTGTTTGCAAGTACTGTAAAGGGAATGATCATTTATAAAGAACTGTCCAAAACTGGTTGCGAAAGAGGCAAAGAAGAAAGAGGCTGGAATGGTTGTTGCAGAAGCCTCTACAACAAAAACGGAGTCTGCTAATCTTGTGTAGGAAGAAGAATGGGCATTTACTACTGTTTGCAGTTTTGACCCATCTTCTCATGAGCAGTGCATGTCTGTAGTGGACTTAGATGTTTGGTACTTTGACAGTGGGGCGACCAAACATATTACCTGGCAGTGCAGTTTTTTCTCTTCACTTGAGCCTACCCCTATAGGGAATAATGTTACATGTGCCAACAACTCCTCTTATCCTATTATGGGAGTTGGTAAGATCATTTTGACTACTGTTGATGGTAGTTCTTTCAGTTTGTCAGATGCTTTTTTTGTGCCATGGATCAAGAAAAATATGTTATCAGTTTTTGCATTAGCCAAGATTGTCTTGGTTGTGAAATTTGTTGATGACAAGTGTATAGTTCATGATCTATCAAATGGCGATGTGATTATTGCTTCTGGCATTTTATGTTGTGGGCTGTATAAGCTCATAGACTATGAAAGATCTGTAAATGATTCACCATGTGTAGTACATGATTCTCAGGCTATGTCAGATGCAAAGCTTTGGCATGCACGCTTTGGTCATCTGAATTTTGCTAGTTTCCTATGCCTGTAGAAATCTGAAATGGTGTCCTCTTTGCCCAAACTTGAGGCACCTGGAAAACATGTTTGTGAAGGCTATTTTTGGGAAAAATGCAGCATTCGTCCGTTCCAAAAGATGGTTTAGTTCGGGCTACTCAGAAATTGCAGCTTGTACATAGTGATGTTTGTGGTCCTATGCAGACACCTTCTTTTGGAAATTATCTTTACTTCGTGACTTTCATCGATGCTTTTTCCAAGCATGCATGGGTATATCCATTGAAGGCAAAGTCCAAAGTGTTCATGTGCTTCAAACAATTTTTGGTTTTGGTTGAAAATCTATCAGCATGTAAAATGGGCACCCTCCGTTCTAATCAAGGGGGGGAATATATGCCTTCTTATTTTAATGCATTTTTTGTTGAATGTGGGATAAAACACCAGTGTACAGTGTCATATACACCTCAACAAAATGGAGTTGCTTAATGAAAGAGCAGGTCACTCATGGAGATGGTGAGGTGTATGGTCAAGAGTCAGGCTTTGCCACATCGTTTCTGGCTTGAGGCTATCATGTGTGCAGCATATGTACTTAACAGGTGTCCCACTAAAGTGCTACAGTCTATCACTCCATATGAGGCTTGGCATGACCGCAAGCCATCTGTTGCTCATCTACGTCTTTTTGGTTGTTTGGCATATGCATTAGTGCCCGAACAACATCGCAGAAAATTGGATGATAAAGCAATAAAATGTATTTTTGTTAGGTACAGTTCTGAAAGTAAAGGCTATCGTCTGTATCATCCATAAACTAAACGCATTTTGGTTAGCCGTGATGTTGTTTTTGTGGAAGATGCTATTCAACCATTGCTTTCTGTACTAAGGCAACATGTGTTAGCTCCAAAGACATGTATGATACTTTGCTGCCTCTTTTTACAGGTGGACAGTCTAGTGCTGGTCCTAATGAGGCAACTTCTCAGCCTTTGCAGGTTTCATGTGATGATGCAGATCATCCCATTTCTGATGCAGATTTACATGATGCACTTAATGATGAGAGAGTTGATATTGAGGAGGCAAAAACTATGCCAAAATGGCTGGTGCAGACTTTACGTGATAGCAAATTAGATGCACCTTTGGCTCTCATAGTGCCTCTTTTGCATCAGATTGCTATGCTATGGCTGCATCTAGTCTCTGTGATGAGGCGTAGCCTGTTTCATTTGATGAAGCACAAAATTCAAAAAATTGGATGGCTGCTATGCAATCTGAATATGATGCTATAATGAAGAATGGTACTTGGTCTTTATGTGACTTGGCTCCTGGCAAGAAGGCCATTGGCACTAAGTGGGTATACAAGATGAAGCGTAAAGCTGATGGTACAGTTGACATGTATAAGGCTAGGCTTGTTGCAAAGGGTTATGCACAAGAAAGAGGCATTGATTTTGATGAAGCCTTTGCACCTACATGTCGTATGACTACTGTTCGGAGCATCTGTGCACTTGCAGCTCATCATGGTTGGAATGTACATCAGTTGGACATAATTGCATTTTTGAATGATTACTTGCATGAAGAAGTGTATGTTTTTCAGTCCCGTGGCTTTGTGTAGAAAGGGCATGAAAACTAGGTGTGCAGGTCAAAGAAGGCATTATATGGTTTAAAGCAAGCACCACGTGCTTGGTATGAGAAGATAGATGCTTTTGAGAATAGTCCAACTGAAAGCACCTTATATGTTAAGTGTGCTAATGATGTACTTCTGATCATTGTGGTTTATGTTGATGACATGTTGCTCACTGGTCCTCATGACAGGCATATTGCTGATTTTATTTGAGATGTCTGATTTGGGGCATTTGTATCACTATTCGGGCATTCAGTTTATGCATGTTGATGGTGGAATGGCTTTGTGTCAAATGAAATATATTTTCACATTATTGTAGTGTTTTGGCCTTGAAGACTGTAAACCTATTGCCACTCCTATGGAAACAGGTTTATGACTGAGTCTTCATGATGCTAGAGATGCATTTGATGTTGTTCTCTATCAGTAGGCTATTGGATGCTTGATTTATTTATGCATTACTCGGCCAGATATTCAGTTTGCTATCTCAGAGATGAGCAGGTTTATGCATTGCCTAGGAGTCAAGCATTGGAAGGTGGTTAAGCGCATCTTTCGCTACTTGAGTGGTACCCGACTACTTGGTTTGTTTTATCCCAACGGGGGATCACTACCGCCAGATTTGCATGCTTTTTCTAACTTCATTGGGCTGATTGCTATGACACTTGTGTGTCCACTAGTGGCTTTTGCTTCATGCTTGGTAGCTCATGTATATCTTGGTTGAGTAAGAAGCAGCCTACTATGGCCACTTCTAGTTGTGAGGATGAGTATAGGGCAGCTTTCACAGCTACTTTTGAGTGTGTGTGGCTCAGACGCCTTATGGCTGATTTGGATGTTGGTCAGTCTTCTGCCACCACCATCTTTACTGATAGTCAGAGTGCATTGGCAGTTGTGAGGAACCCTATGTTCCATGCTCGCACTAAGCACATTGAGGTGTGTTATCATTATGTTAGGGAGAGGTTCTCTGCTAGGGACATCAGCTTGGCATATGTGCCCACGCAGGAGAACATTGCAGACCTTTTCACAAAGGCTCTGCCTAGGGAGAAGTTTGAAGCTTTCCGCAAAGCTTTGGGCTTACTTCCTTTTGTGGAGTGATTTCCACAAAGCTTGGCACTTATACATGAGTGCCAGCTACTTGTTCACTGCATCACTCCTAGGGGGGATTTGTTGATATATTTAGGTAGTGATGTGTGTGAACACTCTAGGACCACGAGGGCACTTTTTTCCCTCTTTAGGAGGTTTTTTTCCCCCGGCTTGTATATATGCCTATTGCCCTAATGGGCTACTTATCTTTGTACAGTCTCTTGTAATTCATACAGTATTGTGTGTTGTGCTCCAAGCTTCTTCTACTTCCTTGTGTTGTTTGCATGCTTCCGTAGACGTCTAACTCCAACACTTATGACAACCAAGAAATGAAGAAGAAGATGGTTTTCACGGTAGAAAATGGAGAAGAGAAGTGCAGGTATATTGGGAGTGATATATCCAAAATGGAAGAGGCCCAATTGAAGGAGTTTTTCCAATAGTACAGAGATGTTTTTTTGCTCAATCTTATAGAGATGTAAAGGTTATTAAGCCTCATATTTGTGCCCATAAAATTGCACATGATGCAAAACCCTCAAAACGAAAGCCTTACATTTATAATGATGTATATTTTTTAACAATAAAAGAGGAGATCGACAAAATCTTAGAGGTAGGTTTTGTTTATGAGATTGAGAAAACTGAATGGATGTGCCCCATCATTGTTGTGCCCAAGAATGGGAAACTAAGAGACTCCATCAATCTAAATAAAGTTAATGGCACAATGATAAGAGATAGTTATCCACTTTAGATTACTGTTCATCTATTAGAAAGAGTAGCTGACAAAGAGGTTTATAGCCTTTTAGATGGATTTTTAGGCCACAATCAAGTGAGGATTGTGCTTGAAGATGAACACAAAATGGGCTTTTTTATTGAGTGGGGAATATATGCATTTAAGGTTATGCCATTTGGTTTAACAAATGCTCTTGTCACTTTCCAATGATTAATGTGTCATGCCTTTAAAGAGTTCCTTAGGAAATCTTTGGAGGTTTATGTGAATGACCTATGCGCATACTTTGCACTAAGACCTTTGCATATTCCCATGCTTGAAAATTTCTTCACCAAGTGTAGACAATGTAGAGTCTCATTAAATCCATGGGATCGTGCCTTAATGGTGAGACAAGAAAGATCTTGGTACATATAGTCTCAAAGAATGGGAATTCTATAGATGAAGGCAAGATTAAAGCAATTGTGAATTTACAAAGCCTAGGAATGTCAAGGGATCCAAGGCTTTCATAGGCCATTGTGGATATTACCATAGGTTTATCCACATGTATGCAATTATGTCTAGGCCACTCTATGCCTTTATTACAAATTTAAGTAGACTGAAGAGTATGACAAAGCATTTGAAGAACTAGAACACAATCTTGCCACAACTCTCGTACTCAAAGTTTCATATTAAATAAAAAATTTTCATGTGCATGCAGATATGTCCAACCATGCCATATGGTGTATACTAATGAAGTGTGCTAATGAAGGTAGGCTTGATTTTCCTATGGCCTATTGTTAGTCTCAAGAAATGACAGGCAGGAGATGGTTGAACCACATCCTAAGAGGGAGGATTAGGATCAAGTAATCCTCAACCATGGCTTTTGGGGCAAGTGGTTAGCCCATCATACTCTTAACCAGTAGTTCAATTCCATCGTACTTTCAAAGTATATCTTTTCTATGTTTCTTGTTGCTTTTGCTGATTTGTCCATGTAAGCATGTAGCAACTAGTGAGGAATGAGTATCCCAAGGGGGTATGCAGACATTGAGAGCTGTTTTTCATTCATCAATGACTTCATACACACATGGCAAGCTCCAATGTGAGATAAGAGTGTTTCTACCAAACTTTCAAAGCCTAGTTTTTCTTCATTTCTTGTTGCTTTTGTAGATTTGTTCATGCAAACATGTACAATGTTGAACTTTTCACATTTTGATATGCAACAAGGGGGGGTGATCTTTGACATCCAAGGAGATATTGCTTTTAGAAATTCTACAGTACGTTCAACTTTGAATTCAGAGAGAAGAAGGAAAGATTCATGAACTTGGGCATACACACATAGATTTTCCTATGTTTACACACACACACACACTCATGTTTGCGCATACGAAGACACACATATATTAATCTAATTATGAATGTACATATGCATTTGATTATGCATCTACACATATCTGAGATAGAAATAAATAAGGAGAGAGTGAGAGAATAAGAAAAGAAAGAGAAAAGAGAAAGAAAGAGATATGCATGAATACACATACATGTATATAGGTAGTTAAATATATGAATGTGCTTATATACACTTTATGCGAGAAAGAGAGAGAGAAAGAGAGAGAGAGAGAGAGATAGAGATACATATGCACTTTTTCTTCATGTGTGCATGCATACAAATATTCAAGTATGCATCTATGCATGTACATACACACTAAATCTACATACATGCATGCATAAATACCTATGTAAATGCATATTCATGTATACACATACAATAACATGCATGTCAATTTACATATCTTCATTTATATGCAAACATATATATATATATATATATATATATATATATATATATATATATATATATATATATATATATATATATATATATATATATATATATATATATATATATATATATATATCAATGCAAAAACATGATAAATTATGCATTTGCATGCATATACATTCATGTATGCACTTAGGTGCATAGGTAGTTACCTATATGTTTTAATTTGACCATAATGTCCTACTCCAATATCAAATATGAGAAGTGGATAATGAAATACCCGAGACTCACCTCCTAGCCTATTTATAGCCCTCAGCTAATCACCATCTAGAGTTATCTCTAAAGTCCCTCTACTCATCAAGCCATCACGAGTAGGTACCTCATATGAACTCTCTAGATTTTAGCCTTGGCTATCACCCGAGCAAGGAACTTTTTGTTCCTCCATGCATGTACATCTCTGGAATATAACACCTACTCTAGTCGAAAGCTCAACAATGCAGAGCAAGTTACATCAAAATTGAAAGGGAAGGCTAAGGAATGATATATGTGGTCAAAAATTTTATTCATTATTTTCTAGTAAATAATTTTAAGTTTTTTATCAACCATCAAGCCTTCTCCATCTTGTTAATAAGACCTACAACACTAGAAAACTAGTAATTTGGTTTCTTCTATTAATGGAATTTGACTTTGAGGTCATAGTCAAGAAGTCGCATGCTTGTAGGATATTGAAGCAAATTTTGGGTTTGGCTCCAGTCAATGTCACACCCATTCTTGAGGTAAGCCTCAAACTCATTCACACAGAGAGTATGGAATGGGCAGTAGCACTTATTGCCCACATGCTTAAGGAGAGGGAGGTGGAGAGTTCTCTCTTCTATCCCCTTGAACATGGAAAACTCATGTCTAAAATGCACTATATCGGCTTCTTTAAGTGAATTTTTCTTTCCATGTGGAATAAAACCCATCATGCGATGGTATAATGGTTTCAAATACTTTAGAAAAATGATTAAACTACACTCAAGTTGTTTTCCTATTGGTATGATGGTACTATTGCACATTGCATTGTGTGTAACTTCATGTAGGAATTGTTGAGAATGAGTTCTCCTATCCACAACAAGAAGCATGTAGTGAGCCCTTGTAGGTCCAACACTTGGACAAATCACTACACCTTAGATTGCTTTATGCTCTCAATTCAAAAGTCAAATGGAGATATAGATTTATTCCATCAAAATAGACAAATAGAGCTTTCCAATAAGATATAAAACACTTGATTTGAACAAGTTTTGTTCAAGAAGCTCAACTGATGAAGATAGACTACCTCTCCACACAGGTATGCTAAAGAATTGGACTTCACTCTTGGATTGATAACTCAATGAAATAGATCCTTTGAAGGAGATATTTGAGAAAACAGATTACACAAGAAAAGCTTTCCAAGAAACTAAAAATTACGTAATTTGGATAATTTTTTGGTTGGGAAACTCAACTAACCAAAATAGCCCACCTATCTAGACATGCTTGTTGAAGAATTAGACTTCACTCTCAGATTGATAACTCATAGAATATCAAAGCTTTGAAGAAGGTATTTGAGAAAAATAAATTACATGAAATAAGCTATCTAGTGAGTGTCGAAACACAAAAAATGGTTACATGTACACTGAGATATGAGCCTTGCAACATGATTGTGTACAAAGTGATGTGCGACTACAAAGAGTCTATGAGAAGACAAAATGACAAAATGTCTTCTAAGATCAAATCCAACTATTGGGGGCCTTTGCCTCTTTCTCTCCTTCTTGAGAACATGCTCCCACTCCGTTTTTATACCAATTGAGCATGTGAAGAATTTTGTGCCTTCTTCTTAACTCACTACTTTCATTTGATTGCCCACTACATGCTACTCACTACAAGGAAGATCTTGTATCTTTTATTCATCATGACTGTTGACTAGATTTTTTTCATCCTTGGACTTCTTTTTTCCTTTACCTTTACATTTGGTAAATTTATCCAAGCATAGCTCATGTGAAAATAAGCTTGCACATTTATGTTCAATGTTCTCCCTAAAGTTCATTTGGGAGTTAACTTCAACCATGTCCTGCAAATTTATTACATCCTCAAAACCTTTGAGTTTAAAAGCATCCAAGAACTTTGTAAACATTTCTGCAACTTGCTTTTTGGTTCTGATGAACTTTATCTCCACATCTTTTCTCAATACCTTCTCCCTTACATAATGGTAGTGGACCTCTATGTGACTACTCCTCGCATGAAACATGGGATTGCTTGCCTAGTAAATAGTTGACATGTTATCACCGTATGTAGGAATGGTTCCAAATTTGCACTTCAAGATCAACCAAAAGCTTTTTAATCCATATTGCTTCACATGTGGCAAATGTTAATCCTCTTTATTTAGCCTCCATGGATGAAATTGCGATAGTGGGTTGTTTCTTTGAGCTCCATGTGATAGGTTTGCTTCCTATCATCAAGACATAACCTGAGGTTGATCTCCTATCTTCCTTTTGAACCTGCCCAATCAGCATCGCTAAAGCCTTTGACTTGCAATTCTTCACCAAAAAACAAAGCATGATTAATTGTATGCTTTATGTATCCCAACACTTTCTTGGACGAATTTAAATGTTTGATTATCGGAGCTAGCATAAACTGAGAAAGTACAACAACATAAGATAGATCAAGTTTTGTAATGTTTGCATAGATTAATGATCATATGATGCTTCTATATATTGTTACAACTTCCAATAGTTCTCCATCATTCGACCAAATCTTTGTTGTGTCCATGGTTTGAGTGATTGGTTTGCATTTACTGATTCCAAATCTGAAAAGAACATCCAACAAATATTTCCTTTTCATCAAGCAAATGCCAGCTTTGCCATAAACAACTTCAATTCCTTAAAAAAAAATTTAGCTCTTTGAGATCTGAAATTTTAAGCTTCTTACAAAGATTTCTTTTGATATCTTTAATCCCTATAAGATCATTCCCTATTATGATAAGACCATCAACATATATGGAGATATATACCTCTCTATTTTCTTCCTTCTTCATGTATGATGAAGGATCTACACTACTTGGGTTGTATTGACACTTAGTTAGATACTCTATCAATCTCTGATTCCATGCTCAAGGTGCTTGCTTCAAGCCATAAAGTGCCTTCTTTAACTTGCAAACAAAATTTGGATGGTTTTCATCTTCAAATCCAACCAATTGACTCATGTATACCTCTTCTTGTAGTTCTCCATTGAGGAAAGCGTTGTTGATGTCGAGTTGGTATAATGGCCATCTCCTTGAAGCACCAATTGCTATTAAAGTTCTAATTGTTCCCATCTTTGCAACTGGGTTGAAAATTTCATCATAATATATGCCTTGTGCTTGTTTAATCCTTTTGGCAGCCAATCTTGCTTCATTTCTAGCTAGTGAACCATTAGCATTCCCCTTTAATTTAGACACACATTTGTTTGGAACAATCTTCATACCATCTTTCTTTGGCACTAGCTACCATCAGTGATTATATTTGAGATCTTTGATTTCCTCTTTCATAGCTTGCTTCCATTCCTTTTGTATGCAAGCTTCTTCATATGTCTAAAGCTCTTTGTCTTTGATGACTTGCATCATGTATGCAAAATCTTTTTCCATGAAACTATCATAACTCAGCCTTTGAGTCGGATGCCTTGTCCATGAAGATCTTCTTTCATTGCCTTTAGAGATTTTCTTCTTTAACCTAGTCACCTTTACCTTCGGAGTGATTATCTCTTCATATTCTTCTTCAATTGCTTAGAATCCCTCTCAACTACAGCAGACACCTTTATTTTAGTTCTTGAAACTATCTTGATCATGTGCACCTACTTAGCCTCTTTCTAAGGCTGTGCACTAGTCAAAATAGGAGCACTAGAGGAGGAGGATTAACTCATCTTAGTCCATAAGGACCTTTGGCCCTCAGATCCTATGCCCCTATGAACATCCTCATAGACTAGAACCATCTCTATGGCCTATGCCAAAGAGTGACACCTCTCCTTTATCACTAAAGGTCATATTGTTTCTCTCAATCCCAAGAAAAACTTGTGGACTTAGAGAAAAAACTAATGAAAAACCAAGTGTCAAGTGCCCTCGGCCTCTCAGCTGGTGGCATGAAGTTATTATAGAACAAGATCTCAAATTTTTTCCCAAGTCATGGGATCTTTCTTATCATGTTCTATTTTATGCCACCCCTGCAGAAGCATTACTCCCACAGTGTCATAAGCAGAAGCATTACTCCCACTTGCTGGGCCAGTGCTCAACAACGTCAACAATATGTGCACTAGTAGACGCATGAATGTGGTAACTTAAGATCCTTAATCTTCCATCTTGCCTCTTGAACTAAGACACCCTCACCATAGATTTCTGGAGTGTGACACTCACCTAGAGACTCCAACTCCATCCCTAGAATCCCAAACTCAGGTATAACTTTGCCTCTCTTAGAACCATGAACATGCTCTAAGATAGTATGAAGCATGCTCTCCAAGTGTAATGTTCTAATGCTCATGGTTTGTATAGTTTCTACAAGATGCTCGACCATGTGCATATCTTCCCTATGAGGTGATGCATGTCATAATCTCATGTTTAGGAAAGCATGAGTTCTTTTCTTTTTATGTTTTTTTAAGTGTTTTTTAAGCTTTTATGCATGTATGTACACCTAACATAAACAATGGCCACGAAAACAGGCAAAACACAAGCATTTGCATAAAATAGCAACATAATCAAACACTACTATTAGTATGCTCTCTACTTTCATGCATCAAACAATGCATAGAAATCTTGAAAAATGATAATTTGAAGAGATAACCAAAGTGCTCTACATTCACTTTTATCAGAAGTGTGCTGATGGGCACACAATAAGCAATCAAAAGACCAAAGGGCACTACATGCCCCATACAAAAGTCCATGTGCTTGCAGCACGGATATCAATTAAATAAGAGCACTAGATGCTCTTGATTCCTACTCGCCATACATGCAATAAAATCATGCTACCATCCTATTTCACAAAAAGTGCAAAGATTGGCAAGCATACACGCATGTATGAAAAGCCAATGCTTATCCAAGGTGATGATTGATGCACAAAATAGATTGAAAATGCATGTAGTGACGAGAAAAATTATCTATGGAGTGACACAATCCACTTGTACAAATAGTGCAGGTGCTAGAAGTGATCACCAACCATCCTTCGTGAGTTTCCATATTGAAGTCGATCATCCTTACATAAAAAAAGACCTCCTATGAAGCTCCTTGACTATGAATAGTCAACTTTGAAGCTCTATGGAGATGGTTTGCCAAGTTCAAATGATATTTTCCAAGTATTGCTTAGATAGCTCTCATAGTCAAGATTCCATAAGATTTGGAATGACTCCATATGGATAAGAAATGAGGGAGTCATGGTCATTTTAGTGAAGATAGGTATCATATCTATGCCTAGTACGTAGGGGGTAGGTTAAGGAATTTGATGCTTTCCTCTCCTCCTCTATGAAGCTCCACAAACAAACTGCCATGCAAGATGTCTTTTCGTCCCACATACATTTGAATTAATGAAAAATTTGGGTACAAATAGACTTACTGATTCATAGCTTTTCCAACTCATGGAAGAGAGAGAAAGAGAGCTCTTCTCCATGGCCACTTCAGGCAACATGTGTAGACATTTGTGAGGATGGAAAGATGATCGAGCAAGCTACTAGGCAAGTCTATATGGATAGACACACATATGATGGAGGTCTATGGGCACTTCAATCTTCTTTTTGAGAAGCTTTTCAATTGGTTTGCATGCCTCTTGATGACAGTCGGCCATGAAGTAGATGATGATCAGACATTTCATGCATAATCACCTCAAAAAGTGTGCAACTCTCCTCCCATCCATTATATCCTTTTGCACTCAAGATAGTAATGATTTGGAATGCTCTAGTGTGGACATGTGGCCGTCATGCACACTCATTCCCATTACCCCTTAGATACCTTAGGATATCCCTTTTGTTAGGGACCTTGGCTATGCTTAGTCCTTGTCCCACACACACATGTAAAGGTCTTTGTAGACCAATGTCTAACACTACCACCTTCAAATCTTGGTTATTCCCCTAAAACTCAAAGTTAAGGTACACCGTTTTGACAAATTCTTATGGCATGCCATGGTGATAAACATAAATATCTCCTACGGTAGTGTGTAGAGGCACTTTGTTTCTCTTGGTCAACCAAAAAAGAGGGAAGTTTAGTGACACTCATCTCTAGCAAGCTTGCTCTTGGTGTCTCCAAGACGGATTATTTTCCTAGTCTCTTGGATGTAGAAGCTTCCATTTTGTCCATAGTGCCTATAACAAAAATGTTAGAAATAACTCTTCAAAGTTAAGTTAGTTAAGTTAGTGGGTTAGGGGACGTTACAATATAATACAACATATTTAGAATGATGAAGGTGTATGTGCCTTCAGTGCATAGGATTTGAAATGGTGCCTCATGCATGGCCCTAAATTATGCATACTAGGGGAATGCAAATGGAAAAATCATGGTGCAAAAGACAAGATTGTGTAGCTTAATTGAGGGAACCCACATGTAGAGGCTTTCCTATGGTCTAAGTCACTTGAAGAAAATTATCTTGTTCATATATGGATCGATTAAGGGAATCTAAAAATGCTCCAATTATGGGTGTGTCTAAGGAATACATATCATTTCTATGCTTTGGCACCCATTTGAGCAAATTCTTGACTGACTTAGGGATTTGAGCCTACTTTTTGTTGAAAATGTGAACTATGCAAGGTCTAGGTGGAAAAAGGGGTCAAAATACCTTAATGTGGACAAAATTCATGACTTAGATCACTTAGGCTGGTCTCAAGATTGGGCAAGGTGGGGCAAGGAAGTCATAAGCTAGTGGAAAAGTCAGGAGATGTATCCAAAAGCTATAAAAGGAGGTGAAGACTCATCAAGTGCATGTAAATCTTGTAGGTCATTGAAGACCAAGAGACATATACTCAAGGAGGCTCAAGGAGAGATTCATACAAGGATCAAGGAGCTAAGACACATATGTACAAGCTAGGAAAAAATGCGAAGGAGGGCCTTACATGCACACAGGAGGACTAACGAGGACTAATGCTAAACCCCCTCTAGTCTCTTGTAGGTATAGACATAGTCTACTTATAATAGTTGTAACTCCTTGTGTACATATCCAATTCAAGAGATTTAAAGTGATTCCATAGCTTATATATGTGTCTTACACTCCCTAAGAGGGATTCTTGAAATCAGTTTTATGTGCAAAGAAATCGGTGTATCTCTGTAACCATATTTTTTGCATATCCTACGTCTCTGCATAGTCTATTTTGTACAAAGTTATTGACTGACATAAATAGATCCATTTGAGGTGTTCTATAGCTTGTTGTAAAGAATGAATCATAATAAGTGTGTCTAAAATCTTAGGTGATTTGGATTAGTGTAAGGCATGTGAATTAGAGTTTTGCTACAAGGTAGCAGAAAAGGTGTATGAAGGGACCTAGGTATTGGGTTCATTTCACTTCTAAGGAAATATCCTTAACGACTTTAGGAGAAGGACACAAAAGCTTGGACATCAAGGCTAAGAGGTACATTTTAGTGTACCCTAATTTCCCATTCATTATGGCAGATCTAGGTCAAAAGGTGGAGTTGCTTGACAAAGACAACCACCATCCATGGAGGTTTAGAGTCATGAACTACCTCATGAGAAAAGTTTTATGGCCTATGGTGTGTGGAGATGAAGGTAAGCCTAACATGGATCCCCAAGATCCAAAGATCACCAATCAAGAATTGAAGATGTTGAAGGATTGGGAGGAAAGGAATAGGACAATTATCTTCTACATATCACAGGTAATCTCTAACACTATGATTGGTCATATATCAGAGTTTGATCATGCTACAGATGTTTGGGAGGCCTTATAGAAGATATATGCCACTTCCACAAGATGTATAAAGATGCAACTTAAGAATGAACTCCATTCTTTGAAGAAGGGTAGTGGTCAATCTATTGTTGACTACACCTTGAGGGTGAAGGAGTTGAGTGAGAAATTGGTATCCATTGGCTGCAAAGTAGATGAGGAAGACCTTGTGCAGATTACTCTCAATGGGCTGAGAGGGGAAGACAAGTGGAAAACCCATGATTACTACCATCTTGTATAGAGATCCTCTAACAACTCCTGAGGAGTTGATCCCACACCTAGTGGCAGAAGAGGTTGACATAGGAGACACATCCAAGAAGGATGGTCACTCACAAGTCCTATATGCTAGCAAAGGCAAAGAAAAGATTGGAAAGAAGGGGAAAGGAGGAAAAATCAAGGGGAAGCATTCCAAAGAAGAAGATTCAGATTTACAAGGCGATAGCAAGGCATCATCTTCAAGGAAGGGCAAGAACGACAAAGGGAAGAACAACCCTCATCAAGGTAAAACTTGTTTTATATGTGATAAGCATAATCATATTTCTTCAAATTGTTGGTTCAAGGATGACAAAGGCAAGAGCAAGGGAATTATGCTAACAACTCCAAGAAGGATGATGAGAAGGAGACCCTCCTAACCATGAGACATGGCTACACTAGTGATCCCAAGGATACAAAGTGGTACATAGACTCTAGATGCTCTAATCACATGTCATGTATGGAGGAATCTTTTGTTCATATGCAGGTTCCAAGCTCAAAAGGTTGCACAGATACAAGACATAACATTGAGCATCCCATTACACATGTGAGAGATGTGAAGCTAGGTGAACGTAAATCTATCAAGACTCTTAAATATGTGCTCCATGTTCCATCTATTTCCAAGAACCTTATCTCTATAGGATAGACGATAGAGAGAGGTATGCAGGTTATATTTGATGCAAAAGGGTGCATGATGAAGCAAGGAGGCAAGGTCATTGCCAAGGGAAGGAAAGAAGGTAGATCATTTACACTAGATGTTGCTCCTACACACAACAAGGTATGTTATATGATGATTGGTAACAAAAGGATTGCAGAGATTGATCTTTGACACAAGAGGATAGGACATATCAATATTCCTGAGTTAAAAAGCATGTGCAAAGCAGGTTTAGTGTAGGAACTACCAAATCTTGAAGGCTAAGGTCTACATGAGTTTTGTGATGCTTGTCAGCTAGGTAAGAAAGGAAGGAAGCCATTTCCAAAGAGTGAGTACAGATCCTCCAAGAGGGCAAGGCAAAGTTGGATGAAGAGTATCAAGAGGAGTCTGCAAACCTTGATGTGCAGATTCAACCTCAAGAGTCAATCACAATCAGTGGAGGAGAGGCTTCTACATCTAAGGTACACTCATATGATCACTCTTACACTCATGATCATGAAAGATCATTCCCTACTTCAAAGTATAGAAGGTTGCAAGAGACAGACTATGACACTAGGGAAGCTCAAGAGGAGTTAGAAGAGGAAGAGCTTGAGGAGGTCATTACTCCTTATGTAAAGCTAAATAGGTTCAAGAAGCAATATCCCAAAGGTCAAGAGAGAAGTTCTACAAGGAATAAGGCACAACCCCCACAAAGGTATATATATGGTTCTTTCATGGCAAAGCACTATGCATATATGATGAATGTCATTACAGATCAAGATCCATATTCTTATGAGGAGGCAAAGACCAAACTAGAGTGGAGGAAGGCTATGTATGAAGAATTCAAAGCTCTTAAGGAGAACAACACTTAGGAACTAGTACCCAAGAAGGAACGCATGAAGATAGTCCAAAACAAGTGGGTGTACAAGACCAAGAGGAATGCAGATGGCAGCTTGCCAAGGTACAAGGCTAGACTAGTAGCCAAAGGTTTCACATAGACACAAGGGGTGGATTATGAGGAAACTTTTAGCCTCGAGGAAAACAAGGCTACCATTAGAGCTCTCATAGACTTATGTGCAACAAGGAGGTGGCCTATCTACCAGATGGACATAAAGAATGCTTTCTTGAATGGTGAGTTACAAGAAGAGGTGTTCGTGGAACAACCTCAAGGGTATGTAGATCCACAACATCCTACCTATGTTTGTAGGTTGAAGAAGGCCTTGTATGGCCTAAAGCAAGCCCCAAGGGCTTGGAATCAGAGGCTAGTGGACTTCTTGAAGAGATGTGGTTTCTCTCCAAATAATGCAGATCCATCCTTGTATGTGAAGAAGATAAATGACAAGATATGTTTGATATGCATATATGTAGATGATATTCTTATGACATGTGTGATGATGTAGGGATAAGGACCATCAAACAAAAGCTTGGAAGAGAGTTCAAAATCTTAGATTTAGGTGTGCTTAAGTACTTTCTTGGCATTGAGGTGATCTATGGGAAAGAAGGTATCTATCTCTCTCAAAAGAAGTACCTTCTAGACGTATTGTTTAGGTTTAGCATGACAGATTGCAAACCAATAGTTCAACCTATGGATTCAAAATTCAAGTTAAGTAAGGAAGATGGTAAGAAGCTAGAAGACCTTACACTAAACAGGAGCATGGTGGGATCACTGATCTATGCTACACTCACAAGACCTGACTTGTGTTACATAGTTGGAGTTCTATCTCAGTTCATGCATGCAACCACAGATACACATCTCAATCATGCAAAGAGAGTATTAAGGTATGTGAAGAGTACAGTTAATTATGGGTTGCTATATAGGTATGATGATGAACTTCAAGTAAGACATGGAGTGATGCAGATTGGGCAGGGAGTGTTGATGATAAAAGGGCAACTTCTGGCTATGTTTTCATGCTAGGTAAAAAAGCAATTTCATGGATGAGCAAAAATCAGCCCATATTTGCATTGACTTCAATAGAGGCTAAATATAGAGCTTTAGCCATCACTACACTTGAAGCAATTTGGCTTAAGAAGCTCTTCAAATAGAGCTAATACTCCATGAATTTGAGGTGGTTGATTTGCATTTAATGAATCAATCAATCACCTAGAAGTTGATCAAACTAGATCTTCACTTTTCCTAGATTCTGGGAAAGTGAATTGATTCCCTCCAACAAATACTCTCTCCTTCATTTGAATCCAAAATCCACTTGTGGAAGTTGTGGAGCACTTTGAGAGTCTATATAAAGACTTTAAATCACTGTTACATTACATGGAAGCAACATACATACACTCATGGCCATCATTGTCTTGCTCCTTCATTTTCTGCATCATCTTCTTCAACAATAGTAAGCTTGCAGAGGCTGTTGCTCTCTCTACAGAGCTTCAAATTGGATAAGATAGTACTCGTTTGAAAGATATTAGTGCATAGTTTATGTGCATGATTTTTCAAAGCATTTGGTTTAGTAGATTGAGAGAAATATTAGTTTTTCTATCTCGGGGAGCTACCACTCTTGAGTGTCTAGTTCATTCCAAAAGCATATTTTTCTTATTTCTTGTACTCTTGTGCGTTCTATATGTGCAACCCTATGTGGATCACTCCTACATAATTATTTTTTCTAATTGTAATCATGTTGGTTGCTATGAGCATTTGAAGTTGATGGTTTCATCCAAAGATAGTAAGTTTTTTGAGCTAGTCAATGTGCAAACATATCTGTTTTGTATTTACTCTTTCTCCTTGATGCTCAAAAGTACATAGTGTATGTTACTACGCTTATCGCATTCCTATAAGGTCTATTTGAGTCCCCATAAGATCAAGGGCTGGTCTTGTGCCAGTTGGATGGACCAAACTTCGTTGCTTTGCAACTCACTTTTCTACCTCCTACAAGCTTCTTCAAGTTCTTTCAAAGGTATCAGAGCTAGATAAGGATGGGTGATGGCCTTCCCTAAATGATTGAGAAGCTTGATCAACACAACTATGCGGCTTGGCAAATCATAATGGAGGCCTATTTGCAAGGTAGAAATCTTTATGGAATTGTAGGAGGTGATGAAGTCATGCCTATTCCAAGATCCAAAGGAGGACCTACACAAGAGGAGACAGATAAGCTCACATTTTGGTGCACAAGGGATGCTCAAGCAAGGTCGCACATACTAAACTCTATCTCTGTCTTTCTATTACCACATATTAAAGGATGCAAGACATCTCAAGTGACTTGGGATGCCCTAGAGACTTTCTTTTCTGCTAGTACCAAAGCAAGAAAGAATCATCTTTGGAACGAGTTCAATCAAATGAAGAAGACACCTAAACAAACCATCACAGAGTTTGTTACCAAGATCAAGGAGGTTGTGGATCATCCATTGAAGAGTTGATTGAAGAAGATGCTATCATGAGGCAAATTCTCAATGCGATTCAAAGTGATCAGCAATGGTAATCTTTCACCACAGCTTATGATCTCATCATGGATGTGCAAACTCCAGACTTCAACATTTTTCTTGGACAACTCTTCAACCAAGAGGCCAACAATAGCATAAAGGAAGGTAACTCCTATCATGGTAGTTCAACTAGTGCTCTATATGCAGATAAGAAAGAGAAGAAGTTGAAAGGCAAGAAGAAGGAAGAATATGAAGAGGAGACTTCCCAAGCCAACTTCACAAGCAAGAGCAAGTGGAAAGGGAAGAACAAAGGACCAACGCATGAAAAAGCCAAAGTTCAGAATGTTCAACCTTGTGTCATCTGTGATAAGAGAATCGCACCAGTCATAATTGTTGGTTCAATCGGAAGACCTAGAAAGGAAGTGGAAGAGTTGGATATGGCAGCAATAGAGGCAGAGTTGGACACAACTTCAACAATAACAATAGAGGCTATAATAGAAGGGACTTCAACAATTATTCAGAAGATCAACTACATGAAGACTCATTGCTTCTTATGAATCTAAGCCACAAAGAAGGTAAAGAAAATGATCATTTGTTCTACATAGATTGAGGATCTTCAAATCATGTTGCATGCAACATTGCTCTTCTATCTAACTTGGAAAGTCCAAAGCATAGACATGAAGCTAAAACAGGGAATGACACAAGCACAATGTGGTGAAGATTGGTAATGTCACCAAATCAGCCATAAGGTGACTGAGCCACACATACTTAATAGTCGCTATGAAAGCAGCCCTATACTCAGCCCCACAACTGGAAATGGCCATAGTGGGCACCTTCTTGCTCAACCAAGATATACATGAGCTACCAAGCATGAAGCAAAAACCACTAGTGGACACATGAGTGTCATAGCAACCAGCCCAATCACTATCAAAAAAATCATGCAAATCTGGCGATAGTGATCCCCTCTTGAAATAAAACAATCCAAGTAGTCGGGTACCACTCAAGTAGAGAAAGATGTGCTTAACCACCTGCCAATGCTTAACACATGGGCAATGCATAAACCTGCTCATCTGTGAGACAACAAACTAAATATTTGTTCGAGTAATGCATAAGTAAATCAAGCATCCAACAGCCTGTTGATAGAGAACAACATCAATTGCATCACCAACATCATGGAGACTCAATCGTAATCTTGTCTCCATAGGAGTGGCAATAGGCTTATAGTCTTCAAGGCCAAAATGCTACATTAATGTGTCAATATATTTCATTTAATACAAATCCATTCCACCATCAACTTGCATAAACTTAATGCCCAAATAGTGATGCAAATGCCCAATATCAGAAATCTCAAATGAGGCATGCAAATCAACCTTAAAATCAGCAATATGTGTGTCATGAGGACCACTGAGCAGCATATCATCAAGATACACCACAATGATCAGAAGTACATCATTAGCACGCTTAAAATATATGATGCTTTCAGTTGGACTATTCTCAAAACCATGTGCAATCAGATAGGCATGTCTCTTTTCATACCAAGCATGTGATGCTTACTTCAAACCATATAATGCCTTCTTTAACCTACACACTTGGTTTTCATGCCCTTTCTGCACAAAGCCATAGGGCTGAAAACGTACACTTCTTCATGCAAGTCACCATTCAAACATTCTATTTTAGTGTCCAACTGATGTACATTCTAACCATGATGAGCTACAAGTGCACAGATGCTACGAATAGTAGTCATTCGGCAAGTAGGAGCAAAGGTTTCATCAAAATCAATGCCTCTTTCCTGTGCATAACACTTTGCAATAAGCCTAGCCTTATACCTATCAATTGTTCCATTAGGTTTGTGCTTCAACTTGTATACCCACTTAGTGCCAATGGCCTTCTTGCCAAGAGGCAATTCATATAAAGACCAGGTACCATTCTTCATTATAGCATCATATTCAGATTGCATTGTAGCCATCCAATCTTTAGAATTTTGTGCGTCATCAAATGAAACACGTTCAATCTCATCACAAAGACTAGAGGCAGCCATAGCATAGCAATCTGATGCAAAAGGGGCACTATGAGAGCCTGAACGAGTACCATATGACAAAGGTGCATCTAATTTGCTATCACACAAAGTCTGCACCAGCCATTTTGGCATAGTTTTTGCCTACTCAATATCAGCTCTCTCATCAACGAGTGCATCATGTAAATCTGCATCAAGAATGGAATGATCTGCATCATTACATGAAACTTGCAATGGTTGAGAAGTTGCCTCATAAGGACCAGCACTAGATTGTCCACCTGTAAAAAAAGGAAGCAAAGTATCATACATGTCTTTGGAGCTCATAGATATCTCCTTGGTACATGAATGTAAGGGATAAATAGCATCTTCCACATAAACAACATCACAGGTAACCAAAATGCATTTAGTTTGTGGATGATACAAATGATAGCCTTTGCTTTCAGAGCTGTACCCAACAAAAATACATTTTACTGCTTTATCATGCAATTTTTTGCAATGTTGTTCAAGCACTAATGCATATGCCAAACAACCAAAAACATAGAGATGAGCAACAGATGGCTTGTGACCATGCCAAGCCTCATATGGAGTGATAGAATGTAGCGCTTTAATGGGACACCTATTAAGTACATATGCTGCACACATGACAGCCTCAAGCCAGAAACTATGTGGTAAAGCTTGACTCTTGACCATACACCTCGCCATCTCCATGAGTGACCTTTTCTTTTGTTTAGCAACTCCATTCTGTTGAGGTGTATACAACATTGTACACTGATGTTTTATCCCATGTTCAGCTAGAAATGCATTAAAGTCAGAAGACATATATTCCCCGCCCCCCCCCCCCCCGATCAGAACGGAGAGTGCCCATTTTACATGCTCATAGATTTTAAGCCAAAAACAAAAACTATTTGAATCACATAAACACTTTAGACCTTGCCTTCAATGTTACCGTTAGTGTCCATGTGAAAGGCCAAATGGCCATCGGCCACTTCTTTGTATATGTTCTTTAAACAAACATATAGTGGCTTGGTCAGTCACAGACTAAAAGTTTGACCGCATTTGTAAGACCTAAGAAGTTTGTCTTCGTGCTCCCTATGTACTATGTTTTCTGCGTATTCAACAACGTCTGTGCGAGATACTTTGTGCGGCCATAGGAGCTCGGTTTTCTACCCTGAGGATATCATCATGGACCTCTCAAGAAGGAGAGCGAACTGTGGTGCATCACCATCAAAATACTTCACTAGTATTAGAGCAGTTCAAGGCAAAAGCTTTGTTCCTTTTGTGCGAGCGGAGCGAGCACCCCCCCAAGGCTTTCTCCAAGGCTTACGACTAAGGCGGCGACCAAGGCATAGACCTTGGCATACCTTGTCATCCGAGTCACTGAAGTCACTATTGGTTGTGCACGAGGGAGGACCTCAACGATCAAGGAATATAGAGGTTCCCGGTACTTCTCGAGAGGTCACCCATCCTAGTATTGTTCCCCCCAGAGCTCGCTTAATCGTGGTAATCTCTTGCCACTAAGCTACACTCATGTGGTGTCTAAAGAATGGGAAAGACTAAGGTTGACATTACCTTGAACAAGTTTTGGTCCCTCAAAGCTTCATTCTTTGCTTTCAAAACCTATTTCTGAAGCAATTTTGGGGTGTCTTTTGAAGCCAATTTGGAGTACTTTCGCACATAGTTCTCTTCACACGAGTCCAAGAACATCAAGAAGAGTGTTCTTTGTACTTCTTTGACAATAAATATCAACCTTTGGGGCTATGCTTTCAGCCACACTCGTAAAACTACAAGTTTCTCAAGAGGTTTTCAGTTTTGGTGGGAGCAACTACTGCAAATTTATGCAGGTTTTTTTAGCCTAAAACATCAGAGTTGACAAAAACTTGCAGGTGTTATTGGCTAGTTTTTGGGTTGTGCATTCCTCCTTTTATTGTCATTTTACTGCATATATTGAGCACATACACACCATGTACACTTCTGTGGATACTGCTTATGTATGTCCATGTGGTCATTGATATAGCGGTTACGTTTTTGCATAAAGCCTTTTACATTTGATAAAGAGGGTCGTGGTGAGGTTTTCTTAACTCGGAGACACCCAAATGTCGGGGTCTCTTTGATGATGCAGGTGGAAGACTTAGCCAGCCTCACCATAGGAGATGTATGATAGTTGTGCATAAGTGCTCGATAAGCCTAGTTGGCTTCTTTTGGGTAACTGATTATATGCAGTGGAGTCAGTGATTCACTATGCAAGAAAACATGTCAGTACTTGCAATTTTATGATATTTTGACACTGGTCATACGCTCATTTTGCAGAGGATACTCTGGCAAAATTTTTCCAGATTTCTAGTTTTCTTAGCTATAGAGTGGTTGATTCACTCCTTGATACACTTATTTGTTGGTGTTTGGACTCTTCTAGCTCCATTATCATTCTATTCAGTTCTCTACCATCATGGCATCAGAGGTCTTAGGCACATCCTGTGGATCAGGGTCTAGTGCTAGTGTTTCGAGGAGGAACTATAACTTGCAGGGCAAAGACCATTTTGAGATTCGAAAATTTGATGGCACAAACTTTTCTCTATGGAAGAATCAGATTAAAGATGTGTTGATTCAAAGGAGGCAATGGAAGCCAGTAAATGGAATTTCAAAGAAGCCTGCTAAAATGGATGAAGATGATTGGGATGAGTTAGATAAAATGGCCAGGTCTACCATTCGCTTGCACATGGCAGATAATGTTTACTTTACAGTATTAGACTGTGAAAGTGCAGAGGAGCTTTGGAAGAAGTTATGCAATACATATGAAAAAGAGATAGCATCAAATAAATTCTATCTGATGAGAAAATTATATGACCTTCGTATGAAGGACATAGATATTGTTGCTGCTCATCTAATTGAGTTTGATGCTATATTGTCTCAGTTACAGGCTCAGAAAATGGATATGGATAATGAAATGAAAGCAGTATTATTATTATGCACCTTGCCATCATCATGGGATACATTTTGCACAGCTATTAGCAATAGTGCACCTGATGGTAAACTCGTCTATGATGACATATGTGAGCACTCTTGAGTGAGGAGATTTGCAAAAAATCTATGGTTGGCACTCAGAGTGGAGATGCATATAATGTCCGTGATTCTTACCAAGGAAAGAATCAACAACGTGGCAGGAGCAAGAACAAGGAAAAGAATGGTCAACGGAATAAGAGTAGAAGTAAATCAAGGAAGAGGGATATCAAATGCCATTATTGTCATAAGAAAGGACACATGAAGAAAGACTCTTATGCATTAAAGAATGCTAAAGATAAAGGGAAAAATGTTGATGGGCATGTTAAACAATTACCTGCACCATCTACTTCGACGGTGAAGATTGAAGAAATTAATGCTATTTCTGATGATGCTGATGTGTTGACACTTGATAGTACTATGCCAACTGAGGCTCTTATGGTTGATTCTCTTTCCCACACCTGGCTGCTAGATTCTGGTGCTTCTTTCCATATGACACCACATAGAGAATGGTTCTCTAATTATGCAGCAAAGTTTCTTGGTATTGTGAGACTTGGTGACTCTTACCAGTGTAATGTTGTGGGGATTGGAGATGTGGTTGTGCAGTTCATTGATGGTTCAAAATTTACGCCATGTGCCTTAGTTATCACACAGTTTGATGTCAGTTGATCAACTTGATGACCTTGGTTACAAGGTAGTCTTCTATGCTCTGTCCTTTCGCATATCAAAGGGCAATATGGTTATTGCAAAGAAAGCAAAGTTGGCTCACTTTATCCTTTCTTTGTATCATAGAAAGAACACTTGTTATTTGTTACTGAATAGCCTATGGCTTGTATTTGGCATGGTCGTTTGGGCCATATATCTCGTAGTGGCATGGAAAATCTTTCTCATTTTGGCTACTTACCTGTGTTATCTTTCTCAGATTTTTCATTTTGTGAGCATTGTCAATATGGAAAGCAAACCAAAAATGTACATAAACACACATTGACTCTTCAATTCAGCCTTTAGATCTAGTTCATACAGAGGTGTGTGGTCCTATGCCGACTAGGTCCTTAGGTGGTTCTCTTTACTTTGTCACTTTCATAGATGATGCTACTAGAAAAGTTTGGGTATATCCTATCAAATCGAAGGATGAGGTATTCCCTACTTTCAAAAATTGGCTTGCTTCAGTTGAGACTAAAAAGGAACTAAGCTTAAGGCTTTACGTTTAGATAATGAGGGTGAGTATACCTCACATGAATTCAGCCTTTTGTGTCAGTCTAGAGGGATTCGTAGAGAGTTTATAACTCCTTATACCCCACTACAGAATGGTGTAGCTGAGAGGATGAATAGAACTATTCAAGATAGAGTAGTCTCTATGTTGCATCATGCAAACCTCTCACAAGGTTTTTTGGGCAGAAGCAGTATTGACTGCAGTTCATGTGATTAACCTCTCACCTAGTACTACCAAAGTTCTCAAAGTGGCACAAGAGTTATGGACAAGGAAGCCACCATATTATGATCATCTTCGAGTTTTAAGGTGTGAAGCATATGTTCATATACCCAAGAATCTTAGAAAAAAGTTGGACCATAAGTCAAAGAAATGCATTTTTCTTGGATATGGTCGAGAAGGACAATTTGCATATCGCTTATGGGATCCTGACAATCAATGATCAAAAGTAGTGATGTCATTTTCAATGAGTCTAAGATGCATAAACAGCCCATTAAGGAGGTTGAAGTGAGAAGATTGGTGTTTGAGGATACTAGTCCTCCAGTTAGCATGCATAAAAATATTGCACACTCCATTAAGCATGTGTGTAGAGCTTTCTCTTCATAAACTTGAACCTCCATGTCCTTCCTTCAAATCCTCCATGTCTTCATCGCCTCCAAACTCCAATGCTAGCTCTTCACAAGAGTGGCTCAATCCTTTTTGACGATCATACTCCTTGAGTTCTTGAGTTATTGAATGTCTTTTAACAATGAGCAAGGCCCTTATTATATAGGTTCGTATATCTCCTCAAAAGCAAATCCAAAAGCAAAATAAATCTATGATCAAATTGATCGCCATCGATAAAAAAGAACTTGAAATCTAACGCGAAAATGGCACTGTCCGTGATTTTTTCAAAAAAGTAAGCTTTTGAAAAGACTTCTTTGCTGCTACAACAAGTGGGATTGAACCCACGGCCCTTCTTTGAGAACATTTTGTCTTGAACCCACGGCCCTTCTTTGAGAACATTTTGTCTTGAACCCACGGCCCTTCTTTGAGAACATTTTGTCTTATCCAACATGCCACGCGCTCGTTTTTTAAGGAGTGTTCTAAATAGATATCTATATGATGTTGTCCGTTGTGGCAGATTTGTAGCGTCAATTCCTAATGAAGTTAATAGACAATATAGTCATTAACTCCAACAATACCTCCTTTAATGTCTCAATAGTACAGGCTTCAGCAACCTACAAATCTTCTCATGACTATCTTTAGTCAATGCTTTGGTCTCACATCAAGATAACTGAAAATCTTTTGCAACCAAACGGACTCTAGAGTAGCTGTAAATGCTGCACGATATTCAACTTCACATGATGAAGTGGCAATAGTGGGTTGTCTCTTCGAAAACCATGATATAAGACAATCTCCAAGATAAAAGCAAAATCCATTAGTACTTCTTCTTGTCTCTCTATCACCTGCCCAATCAGAATCTGTTTCAACTTTAACATAAAGAGTTGAAAGTCTTTCTTAGAAGTTTGGAGTTGGATGATTCAAACTCTAGATATGTAGATCAAATCTTCTTTCTGCTTTAAAGATAAACTAATAGTTCATGGGAACATTGAAGCTTGAAATCATGTGTCAAGTGCATGGGAAGATAAAAAATGTGTCTGTGCAAGGCCATATAATGTAGCCCTATCAATTGCATACTTTGGAAATGCATGGTTAAAATATGGTGCAAAAGATAAGGTATTTAGCATTCGTTGATGAGGCATGTTCACTCACTTTCATACATTTCATGTTTTTATACATAAATCCTTTCCATCACTCAAAGTGCATGGATAAAACTCAAAAATGTGCCTTGATGCAAGGTCATGTAATGAGACCCTATCATGCATACTTTAGGTGCATAAGTAAACAAACATGGTGCAAGTTTAGGATGAAAGGCATTTGATGATGAAGTTTGTGTGCTCACTCACATAATATCAATGTGCATATACATCAATCCTTACAATCACTCTATGTGCATAGGTTAATCCCAATACGTGCCTAAATGCAAGGTCATGTAGTGAGACCCTACCATGCATACTTTAAGTGCATTTTTCAAAAAATCATGGTGCAAAAGGGGTAAGAGGATGTTGATGATGAGGTTCTTTAGAAATTTTGATGTCTGTTTTTAAATTGGATGTCATCCTTTTTTATTTGATTACAAGTGCAAGTAGATTGTGCAAGCTAAAGAAAAAACCATATGTGCATATACATTGGTTTATGCATACTCTGAGTGCAGAATAGAATCAATATGGTGCAAATAATGGAGAGAAGAGAAAGAAGACTGAAATGCATTAAACTCAATAGTCAATTCTCACTCCTCAATCAAAAAAAATCTCTCAAATCACTCAAACACTCTCAATAATCTCAAGCATCATTATCATCAAAGATAATTTTGAAGAAGCGTGTTCTTGTCTCATGAAAAACATCAAAGTCAGTATCAAAAAACATGCTTTACAAATCATCCTCACTACAATTTCTCTCATTATATCCGATCTATGGATCTCTTCATGGTTTATCTTCAATCATCAGCACCTGTTCATCATGGATCATCTTCAACCTGTTCTTTTCTGCAAAGATAAAGGTTTAGAAGATTTTGATGAATTTTTTATATTTCGTTCAATTTGACTGATAGCATTTTCAATCCATTGTTTTTCCTTTTCTTTAATATTTTGAGAATTGCTTTTACTCTCATCCTCATCAATTGTTTTGATATCCTCATCTTCACTTTGATTATTTTCTTCATTGTCAATATCATGGCTCAATTGAACTTTTGATTTCTTAACCTTCTCCCGTTCAAATAATTTATCATTTTCTAGAATCTTTGGATCACATAGTACATAATATTTTGTCATGTTTCTTTTTTAATTATATAGACTTTTCATATTCTTGTTCATCCTCTTCCAATCTTTCTTGCAAAATTTTTTCAACTTTTTGTTTATCCAACTTGATTTGTTCACTTTTCTTTTCTTCAAAACATTTAACTTGATTCTTAATTTCTATCATACTTTCTTGTTCAGAAGATTTCTTATCATCATATCTCTTTGGTTTCCATTGTTTTTTAAATTTTTTTAATGATCTTGGCTTTGATTTTGTTTGATCAAAATATTTTTTAATTCCACCTCTTCCTATGTTCAAGCGCAAAGGTAAATGGACATGATAATCACAAATTTTTCTTTCTACTGTAGTGACCAATTTAAGTCTACAAGCATTCTCATATGAATTGCAATTCCAAAACATATGGCCAAATTGATCACACCAAAAGCATCTTATAGGTCGATTTAATCTTCTATGTGTAGCTCTAGGGGTGGACCTTCTATGTTCAAATGGATATTTTTTATCAAGAATTTGAGTAGACATATTTTTTACTTGTACTTGATGTTCATGTTCAAACTTGCATGATTGCATTTCTTTTACTTGGTTGAACAAAATTTCAAACTTTTTTTTCAAACTTGATACTTCATTATCAATCATCTCTTTTAACAGTTTACATAATGTTTTATTATCTTCAAAGAATTCATCTAAGTCTTCAGTTCGAGATAATACTTTTTCAACTTTTGATTGGATTAGTGTTTTCATCTTGTTAAATTGCTCATCATATTCTGAAAACTTCTTTTCAATCAATGCTTTCACACTAGAATCTATGTCTTGTGTGGTGTGTTTTGCAATACCCTTTTTGCCCATTGTTCACTTATATAATGAATGTAAAAGTAAAATATAAATACCTAGAATTGGCTTGAGATTGTACCTCCTAGTTGCCAAATGTCGTGGAGCAGTTTCACGTCGGGTTCACTTGTCGAGAAGATGGCACACGGTTGGTGGATCAGTTCAACCGCAAAGTCCAACGGCGCACGTAGGGTGCTTCAAGCAAGCTCAAGCGATATAATGGAGACTCAAAGAGAATATAAAACTCAAAAGAACTTATCAGATAACTCACACAACATATCATCATATGAGAGAAAGAAATTGATTCATAATAAGTGTCTATACAATTCTAATGAAAATTATGAAAGATACAAGTTACCAATTCATCATAGATCATAATGTTGTCAAAATAATAATCTTCAAAAACCCTCCACTAAGCATGTGTGGAGAGGGGTTCTCTTCATAAACTTGAACCTCCATGTCCTTCCTTCAAATCCTCCATGCCTTCATCGCCTCCAAACTCCAATGCTAGCTCTTCACAAGAGTGGCTCAAGCCTTTGATGATCATACTCCTTGAGTTCTTGAGTTCTTGAATTCTTGAATTCTTGAATTTTTGAATGTCTTTTAACAATCAGCAAGGCCCTTATTATATAGGTTTGTATATCTCCTCAAAAGCAAAATAAATCTACGATCAAATTGATCGCCATCAATAAAAAAAAACTTGAAAATCTAACGTGAAAACGGCATTGTCCGTGATTTTTTTGAAAAAGTAAGCTTTTAAAAAGACTTCACTGCTGCACCGAGTGGGATTTCAACCCACGGCCCTTCTTTGAGAACATTTTGTCATATCCAACATGCCACGCGCTCGTTTTTTAAGGAGTGTCTTAAATAAATATATAAATGCTTTTGTTTGCTGTGGCAGATTTGTAGCTTCAATTTCTAATGAAGCTAATAGACAATATAGTCATTAACTCCAACAATCCCTCCTTTAATGTCTCAATGGTACAAGCTTCAGCAACCTGCAAATCTTCTCATGACTAGCTTTAGTCAATGCTTTGGTCTCACATCAAGATAACTGAAAATCTTCTGCAACCAAACTGACTCTAGAGTAGCTGTAAATGTTGCACAATATTCAGCTTCACATGATGAAGTGGCAATAGTCGGTTGTCTCTTTGAAAACCATGAGATAAGACAATCTCCAAGATAAAAACAAAATCCATTAGTACTTCTTCTTGTCTCTCTATCACCTGCCTATCACGAGGAAGGAGATAAGGAAGAGAGCTCACACACACACTCTCACTCTCAAGGAGAAGCACACACACAGATTGAGGCAAGGAAGAATGATCTTCTTCTCCTTCTACTATTACATAAAAGGAATGTACAAGAGTGACCTAAAAACAAGAATACAACAAGTGCAATATATAAAGATCAGTACATAATGAAAAACCTAATGTTCGCGAATCAGTGAGCTGGCAAGAAACAAATGTGTCATCACTCTCGGTAGATGAATCTAATAAAGCTCAATGAAGTATCCCTGACATATACCGACGTGACCACTATACATGTCAGAGAAACGAAAAACTGGTACGTGTCATCCTAGATCATCACATGTTGAGCTTGATATCTCAACCCTCCCCCTCAAGCTCAACGCCATATCCTGTAATGCAAGCGTCTCCCGAAACTTCTTCAACTTCTCAGCTCCAAGTGCTTTGGTGAAAATATCAGCAACCTGCTCATCTGTTCTCACATAAACAAGATCAATATCACTTGCTAATACCTTCTCTCTGATGAAGTGATAATCTACCTCGATATGCTTTGTTCTAGCATGGAAAACAGGGTTCCGTGCTAACTGTATGCTGCTAAGATTATCACAATAGATAGTGATAGGCTTTTGCACTTCCACACCTAAATCTGTAAGTAACATCTCCAGCCATGATGCCTCACATGTTGCCATTGCAGCACCTCTATACTCAGCCTCTATACTCGACAAGGCAACGGTGGGTTGCTTCTTACTGCTCCATGCAATAGCTGCACCTCCAAGTGAGAAAAGAAAGCCACTAGTAGATCTTCTATCTAGAGTACTACCAGCCCAATCTGCATTGGTGTATCCATGAACCTGCAAATCTACACCAGCTTCATAAAACAATGCATAATCCAAAGTAGCACTCACATAACGTAGAGTGTGCCTCAGAGCATCCAAATGTGGCTTCTTGGGAACCTGCATAAACTGACTTTCAAGTCCAACAATATAGCTTAAATCAGGCCTTGTAATTGTAAGATATATAAGACTTCCCACAATTTTCTTGTACATAGTAGCATTTTCCAATGCTTCACCTGATGTAGTATCCAACTTCAAATTCTGATCTAATGGCATAGAAATTGGCTTACAACCATCCATACCATACCTTTGCAGCATATTCAAGGCATATTGCCTTTGCGACATCCATATACCTGTTTCTGTACATATAAACTCAATGCCCAAGAAGTAGCGCAACACACCAAGATCTTTCATGTCAAATTCCTGCATAAGAAGTTGCTTTACCTCTTTGATGCTTTCTTCATTATCGCCGCCTACAATTAAGTCATCAACAAAAATGACCACAATCGTGATGCCACCATCAGCCTTCCTTGCATATAGTGAATGATCTACATCACACATAGAAAACCCAATGATGGTTAAGTAATCAGCAATCCTTGCATGCCATGCACGCAGAGCTTGCTTCAGCCCATACAAAGCCTTTTGCAACCTACAAACATATTCTGGATGCTTTGAATCTTCATATCCTTGTGGTTGGTCCATATATACTTCTTCTTGTAACTCACCATGTAAGAAAGCATTATTCACATCCATCTGATGCAAAGTCCATCCTTTTGTTGTAGCTAATGCAACAAGTGTCCTAATAGTAGACATTTTAGCTACAAGGCTGGATGTTTCCTCATAATCAATGCCATATGTCTGTGCATATCCTTTAGCTACCAATCATGCTTTATACATGCTTATGCTACCATCAGAATTATGATTTTCCTTGTAAACCCATTTACAGCCTATGGGTCTCTTTCCTTGCGGCAATGGAACCAGTTTCCATGTATCATTTCCATAAAGTGCAGCCATCTCCTCATCCATAGCTTTTTCCCAATCTGTAGTTCCAATTGCATCTTCAAAGCAAGAAGGTTCAACATCTTGTATTATCTTTGTCATGTAGGGATAATGACGAGCCATGTAACTATCATATGTCAATCATTGCACTGAATTCCCCATCCTCCTAGATCTTCTTCGTCCTGGATCACTTCTCCTTGTATCATATGCATGTGCCCTTCTTACTCCTGGAGTCTTCATAGAGGGCAATCCAAGTTCCTCATCAAGACTCTTTTCTGAACCGCTTGAATCTCCATCAACGTCTTCAAAACCTGCACATGTTTTATGACCAGCAAAAAGCTTTTCTTTACCTTTCTTGGATGTATTTGATGAATTTGTTGGACTGAAATTCCCACGTAATCTTCCACTCCATGGATTTGAGTTGGAACTATTGCTTGGTGATGCATCCGATCCACTCAAAACTTGAGATTCTGCACTTGATTTTTCAGCATTTTCTTTGTCATTTGGTTCAAGACTCAGTCCTTCTTTGGCATCTGCATAAAAGCTTGACATTTCATCAAATACCACATCTCTGCTCACCTTTACCTATCGTGTGAGTGGGTTATAACATTTATATCTTTTTTGCTCAAGGGAGAATCCAATGAAGACACACTTTTCTGCTTTTGGATCAAGCTTCGTCCTCAATTCATCTGGGACATGTACATATGCAATACAGCCAAAAACTTTCAGATGTGATAAGTTTGGCTTTTTACCTGTAAACTTCATCACATTTAAGGTGAACATCCTACCAACTTTGTTTCCTTTGGCAACCAATCGTCCATCCTGCTTGTACTCTTCTACATATAATCCATCAACATTGAACCTAACTTGTAATCCCCGCTCAACCATTTGTCCAACAGAAACCAGATTCTTTGTTATATTTGGAAAATGCAACACATCAACAAGATGTTTTACCTTCCCGTCCTCCACGACTCTTGTGAAAGATGGATGGATGCTCCAAGAGACTGAGTAGGTACTGCTACTCCTGCTTTGTACCAGCGCTCTTTTACTTCAGACTTGATAAGTAGACCTTCTTAGCTTTCCAATAACACCAAAAATGGCCTATGTACTTTGGAAGTGATGTGTGGAATGATTGAACCAAAACAGATAACTTTGAAGTTCACAAACTTAAGAAAACCTTCTATTTATGTCTTGACACCTGCTGAAAGTTATGCTCAACGTGACCAGCACACTAGAGGATTCAGGTATGTCTTCAAGCTTCTTCATCTTCATTTTGCCCTTGGACTTCCATGCCTTGAATTCTTCAAGGTTGATAGTGTCTTCATCATCTGAACTTGAAACTTCATTCTGAATAGGTTCCTCCTTTGCAAGTTTTGGAAATTCCTCTTCCAAATCATAGGGTAATTTGACCTTCCTGCATTCATTCTCATACCAAGAATCATTTTCATCAAAGATCACATCTCTGCTTACCATAAATCCCTTATTGGTAGGATTATAAAACCTGTAACATTTTTTATTTAAATCATACCCAATAAAAATGCATTTTTCAGCCTTTGGGTCTAGCTTACCTCTTATCTGAGAAAGAATGTGCATATATGCTACACATCCAAATATTTTGCAGTGATCTAATGATGGTCTCTTACCATGCCATGCTTCATAGGGTGTCATACCACCAAGTGACTTAGATGGTAACCTGTTTATGAGGTAAGTGGCAGTAGAAACACTCTCTGCCCATAGATAGTTAGGTAACTTCTTCTCATTAAGCATAGATCTAGCTGTCTCAACAATTAACATGTTTCTTCTCTCAGCTACCCCATTCTGTTCAGGAGAATACCTTGTGGTTATCTCTCTTTTGATGCCTCTGTCCTGCAAAAAGTCTTCAAATTCATTGGAGAAGTACTCACCTCCTCCATCTGACCTTAGCCTCTTCAAATTCCTTCTTGTCTGATTTTCAACTAATGCAAGATATTTCTTAAAACAATTAAATACCTCATCCTTGTGCTTCATGAAGTATAATACAGTCCATCTGCTATAATCATCAATGACAGACACATAGTACCTTGAACCTGAGACTGAGGGGTCTTTGCTTGGTCCCCATACATCTGTGTGTACAAGCTCTAGGTAGTCTTCATGCATATATCCTTTCTTGGAGAAGGGTAACATGTGAGACTTACCAAACTGACAAGCACCACACTTGTAAATCATATGTTGTTTGGATACATTAGGTATCCCAAGCACACATTGGTCCCTGCACATTTGTTTCAAGGGTCTTTCTCCTATGTGCCCTAACCTTTTGTGCCAAATCTCAAGCTCTGAAAGTGTTTGATCTTTATAACTGTATAGTGCAATATTCTTTGTATCTTCCAACTCAAAAGTGAAAAGTCTACCTGATTTTTCTCCTTTAGCAATCCTCTTGAACCCATGCCTTGGGTCTTCCACAAATGCTCCATATTGATTGAATCTGACCTGCAAACCTTTCTCCACAATCTGACCAACACTCATCAAATTTTTGGTAATGGTTGGTACATAGAGTACCTTGCTCAACAAATTCTGATTACCATCACAAGTATTAATATTTCCAACTTTAACTATTGAATGTTTTGTATCATCACCTGTTTGGACTTGATGTTTACCTTTTGGTTCCTCAAGATTAGAGAGTAGTGCCACATTGCCAGCCACATGATTTGAGCTGAGTCAATGTAGAATAGGTGGTCATCATTTGTACCTGACTTTGAAGTCATGTTCATGATCAGAAGAGAGTCATCCTGCTCCTCTGTGTAATTGTTGTAGTCCTTTCTGGTTTTGAATCCTCCTTGGTAGTTGCCATTGTAATTGTTGTTGTAATTGTTGTTGTAATTGTTGTAGTGGCCTTGGTGATGTTTTAACCTTCCTCTTGACTGTGAGTATCCACCTCTTTGGTAGCCTCTTCCTCTCTGATTTTTGTAATTCCTAAAACACTCATCTGTAGTATGATTTGATAAACCACAAATGTTGCATGGTGATGAGTTATAGGGTCTCCCCCTACCTTGCTTACCTCCTCTGCCCCTTCCTCTTGAAGATCTACCTCTCCCTGCATAGTTGGCTTGGGAGGTAGAACCTTCATCTTCCATTTTTTTGCTCTTGCCTTTATCCTTAGACTTCTTATTAGTGTATAGGGCAGAAGAGTTATTACCTTTGGATGTATCTCCATTTTTTGTGAGCTTTGCTTCATGTGTAAATAGTTGACCCATGAGAGTTGTAAGATCTGGAGTGTGCATGTCCATCTAGAGATCCATTGCAGTGGTGAAGCTTTCCCATTATCATCAGCCTTGATTCCATTGATCACTTGCCTTACAATTTGTTCTTCTTCAACCTCTTCTCCTATGCTTGCTAACTGATCTGCAACATCTTTGATCTTGGTCACAAATTCTGAAACAGCTTGCTTAGGTTGCTTCCTTAGTGTTGTGAGTTCAATCCACAACTGATTTTTCCTAGCCCTTGTATTGGAGGAAAAAAATATGATGAAAAGGTTTCCCAAGTTTCTTGGGATGTCTTACAATTTCTGATATGTGGCAAAAGAAAGTCAGAGATAGAGTTGAGTAAATAAGACCTTGGCAATGCATCCTTAGCACACCATGTGTTGAGTTTTTCTTGTTCTTCCTTGGTTGGCAATCCTCTTGCTTTGAATGAGGGCAATTCCTCATCTCCTAAGATGTATCCATAGAGACTCCTTCCTTGTAAGTAGGTCTTCATCCTTAGAGACCAAGCTTGATAGTTGTTCCTGTCCAATTTATCAATAAATGAAGGAAAACCATCTCCCATTTTACCTCTATTGCTCTGATACCATTGTTGGGAAAGATGGATCAATGCTCCAAGAGACTGAGTAGGTACTGCTACTCCTGCTTTGTACCAGCCCTCTTTTGCTTCAGACTTGATAAGTAGACCTTCTTAGCTTTCCAATAACACCAAAAATGGCCTATGTACTTTGGAAATCATGTGTGTAATGATTGAACCAAAACAGATAACTTTGAAGTTCACAAACTCAAGAAAACCTTCTATTTATGTCTTAACACCTGTTGAAAGTTATGCTTAGTGTGACCAGCATAGTAGAAATTGATAATATTCCTTCTAGGGGTATTTAATTAGCTTAGTAAGCTACCATTTTCAAGTGGAATGATGTAAAAAGATAATCTATGCTAAGAGAAATCAATTTAGCAAGTTTAGCTATACCCCCGACTTTTTAGGATTGTAGGAGAAAATGACCAGAGTTCACCTCGATGCAGATTTCTTTGAAATGGCTGAATAGAATTACTTCAATCTTTGATAGCATGTAGATTGCTTTGAGCTGAATCCAACAAGCTTTGAATTACTGAATTTGGTGAAGAATTGACCGAGATATGCCCTTAACAAGTTGACAGACTTTTGAGTAGACTAACAGAGAACTCAGAGATGAATGATGTAAATGTATCTATTAATGAACACTTGTATACAATCCCATTGGCATGAACAACATTGCCTAATGGTGTAGAGAGGTGTAGGCTATAGTATAGTCCTCACAAACACTCAAAATCAGAAATGAGAAGCTCGGGAGTGATCTCTCTACCCGCGACTTTTCATGTTCACTTTTATATGTAATGAGTGAAGATTTGAATTCAAATTCAAATTTTGGCTCCCTATGATCAAGCTCCTACATATTAGGATATATTCCTTCAATCAAATGAGCTACTTTTCCACGACTCATTTTGGTAGGTGATTACAAATGATTCCAAGTCAATTTGACTTTTACAATGAGGTAAAGTAGTAATTAACCACTAGCATATGTTCCTATGCTTCTCCATGTATGTGTAGACTTCAATGCATCCTTTGAGCCAAATGTGTAGGCTTGCTATTTACACCAACAGCTCTCCCTCAAGCCAAACATTTTGGCTTAAGTCTTCATCTTCAATCTTCAAGTATATCCTGCAATCCAATCATGGATTTGACCTGCAAAGTTTTGCTCCATCCAAAGCTTTAGTCAACAAATCTGCACATTGCATGTTAGTTGATACATAGGTAAGTTGAATGTCCTTGCTTATCAACTTCTCTCTCACATAATGATAATGGACCTCTATGTGTTTGGTCCTAGCATGATAGATAGGATTAGCTGCAAGGTGAAGAGAACTTGTATTATCTCCAAAGATTATTGGAGACCTAGTATATAAGCCCAATTCTGTATACAAAAGCTTAATAAAAATTGCTTCTTGTGTGGCATTAGCCAGTCCTCTATACTCTGCCTCTGTGGAAGACAAAGCAACAGTAGGTTGCTTCTTTGAAGACCATGAAATTGGTTTGTCACCTGCAAAGGAAATATATCCAGAAGTGCTCCTCCTATCATCCTTGCATCCTGCCCAATCTGCATCTGAATAAATTTTGATATCAATATCTGAAGTGTAAGGGAAATACAAACCATGGTTATGTGTACCCTTGAGATACTTCAAGATTCTCTTGGAAGCCTCTAAGTGAGGTATCCTTGGCTTGTGCATAAATTGACTTAGCACACTTACTCCATATGCAATATCAATTCTTGTAAGAGTAGCATAGTTCAAGCTACCCACCATACTTTGATAACCTATAATGTCTTTGACTTCATCACCTTCATGGGCACTTAGCTTTAGGTTTACCTCCATTGGAGTTCTTGCTACTTTAGCATCCTGCAAGTGAAACTTTTTCAACATATCCTGTACATACTTTTTCTGAGTAATGTATATCCCTGAATTAGTGTAAACTAATTCAAGCCCTAGAAAATACTTCAATAAACCAAGATCATTGATCTTGAACTCCTTCATCATCTGGCTTTTGATATCCCTGATTCTTTTGACATCATTACTTGTAATGATGATGTCATCAACATAAACACAGAGATATATTACCTCTGAATTACTTCTCTTAATGAACAAAGAAGTGTCAGCCTTGCTCATGACAAAACCTTGGTCTTGGAGGTATGTAGTTAACCTGTAATTCCATGCCCTAGGTGCATGCTTCAATCCATATAAAGCCTTTTTTAATTTGCAAACATAAGTTACCTTCTTAGGGTCCTCATAGCCAGGAGGTTGTGACATATAAACTTCTTCTGAAATCCATCCATTCAAGAAAGCATTATTGACATCCAATTGGTACATGTTCTAATTCTTTGATGCAGCCACACTTACCAACACTCTGATTGTTGGCATCTTGTCCACAGGAGAAAATGTCTCTTCATACTCAATGCCTTGGGTTTGTGCAAAACCCTTGGCTACCAATCTGGCTTTGTACCTATTAATTGTTCCATCAGAATTTCTTTTCAACTTATAGATCCATCTGGATCCTATTACCTTCATAGAATCCTTCTTGGGTACTAACTTCCATGTGTCACTCTCCTTGAGTGCTTCAATCTCCTCATCCATAGCTTCTTTCCATTCTGATTTGGTTATTGCTTCTTCATATGATCCTGGTTCTTCATTTGACAAATCTTTGGCAAGATAAAAAGAATGTTTAGTAATAAGAGATGTATCATACCCATATCTGATAGGTTTCTTGCTTTCTCTTTGTGATCTTCTAAATGGTTGAGTTGAGGATTCAGGTATGTCTTCAAGCTTCTTCATCTTCATTTTGCCCTTGGACTTCCATGCCTTGAATTCTTCAAGGTTGATAGTGTCTTCATCATCTGAACTTGAAACTTCATTCTGAATAGGTTCCTCCTTTGCAAGTTTTGGAAATTCCTCTTCCAAATCATAGGGTAATTTGACCTTCCTGCATTCATTCTCATACCAAGAATCATTTTCATCAAAGATCACATCTCTGCTTACCATAAATCCCTTATTGGTAGGATTATAAAACCTGTAACCTTTTTTATTTAAATCATACCCAATAAAAATGCATTTTTCAGCCTTTGGATCTAGCTTACCTCTTATCTGAGAAAGAATGTGCACATATGCTACACATCCAAATATTTTGCAGTGATCTAATGATGGTCTCTTACCATGCCATGCTTCATAGGGTGTCATACCATCAAGTGACTTAGATGGTAACCTGTTTATGGGGTAAGTGGCAGTAGAGACACTCTCTACCCATAGATAGTTAGGTAACTTCTTCTCATTAAGCATAGATCTAGCTATCTCAACAATTAACATATTTCTTCTCTCAACTACCCCATTCTGTTCAGGAGAATACCTTGTGGTTATCTCTCTTTTGATGCCTCTGTCCTGCAAGAAGTCTTCAAATTCATTGGAGAATTACTCACCTCCTCCATCTGACCTTACCCTCTTCAAATTCCTTCTTGTCTGATTTTCAACTAATGCAAGATATTTCTTAAAACAATTAAATACCTCATCCTTGTGCTTCATGAAGTATAATACAGTCCATCTGCTATAATCATCAATGAAAGACACATAGTACCTTGAACCTGAGACTGAGGGGTCTTTGCTTGGTCCCCATACATCTGTGTGTACAAGCTCTAGGTAGTCTTCATGCATATATCCTTTCTTGGAGAAGGGTAACCTATGAGACTTACCAAATTGACAAGCACCACACTTGTAAATCATATGTTGTCTGGATACATTAGGTATCCCAAGCACACATTGGTCCCTGCACATTTGTTTCAAGGTTCTTTCTCCTATGTGCCCTAACCTTTTGTGCCAAATCTCAAGCTCTAAAAGTGTTTGATCTTTATAACCATATAGTGCAATATTCTTTGTATCTTCCAACTCAAAAGTGAAAAGTCTACCTGATTTTTCTCCTTTAGCAATCCTCTTGAACCCATGTCTTGGGTCTTCCACAAATGCTCCATATTGATTGAACCTAACCTGCAAACCTTTCTCCACAATCTGACCAACACTCATCAAATTTTTTGTCATGGTTGGTACATAGAGTACCCTGCTCAACAAATTCTGATTACCATCATAAGTCTTAACATTTCCAACTTTAACTATTGAATGCTTTGTATCATCACCTGTTTGGACTTGATGTTTACCTTTTGGTTCCTCAAGATCAGAGAGGAGTGCCACATTGCCAGCCACATGATTTGAGCTGAGTCAATGTAGAATAGGTGGTCATCATTTGTACCTGACTTTGAAGTCATGTTCATGATCAGAAGAGAGTCATCCTGCTCCTCTATGTAATTGTTGTAGTCCTTTCTAGTTTTGAATCCTCCTTGGTAGTTGCCATTGTAATTGTTGTTGTAATTGTTGTTGTAATTGTTGTAGTGGCCTTGGTGATGGTTTAACCTTCCTCTTGACTGTGAGTATCCACCTCTTTGGTAGCCTCTTCCTCTCTGATTTTTGTAATTCCTGAAACACTCATCTGTAGTATGATTTGATAAACCACAAATGTTGCATGGTGATGAGTTATAGGGTCTCCCACTACCTTGCTTACCTCCTATGCCCCTTCCTCTTGAAGATCTACCTCTCCCTGCATAGTTGGCTTGGGAGGTAGAACCTTCATCTTCCATTTTTTTGCTCTTGCCTTTATCCTTAAACTTCTTATCAGTGTATAGGGCAGAAGAGTTATTACCTTTGGATGTATCTCCATTTTTGGTGAGCTTTGCTTCATGTGTAAATAGTTGTCCCATGAGAGTTGTAAGATCTGGAGTGTGCATGTCCATCTAGAGATCCATTGCAGTGGTGAAGCTTTCCCATTTGTCATCAGCCTTGATTCCATTGATCACTTGCCTTACGATTTGTTCTTCTTCAATCTCTTCTCCTATGCTTGCTAACTGATCTGCAACATCTTTGATCTTGGTCACAAATTCTGAAACAGCTTGCTTAGGTTGCTTCCTTAGTGTTGTGAATTCAATCCACAACTCATTTTTCCTAGCCCTTGTATTGGAGGAAAAATATGATGACAAGTTTTCTCGAGTTTCTTGGGATGTCTTACAGTTTCTGATATGTGGCAAAAGAAAGTCAGAGATAGAGTTGAGTAAATAAAACCTTGCCAATGCATCCTTAGCACACCATGTGTTGAGTTTTTCTTGTTCTGCCTTGGTTGGCAATCCTCTTGCTTTGAATGAGGGCAATTCCTCATCTCCTCAGATGTATCCATAGAGACTCCTTCCCTGTAAGTAGGTCTTCATCCTTAGAGACCAAGCTTGATAGTTGTTCCTATCCAATTTATCAATAAATGAAGGAAAACCATCTCCCATTTTACCTCTATTGCTCTGATACCACTGTTGGGAAAGATGGATGGATGCTCCAAGAGACTGAGTAGGTACTGCTACTCCTGCTTTGTACCAGCCCTCTTTTGCTTCAGACTTGATAATTAGACCTTCTTAGCTTTCTAGTAACACCAAAAATGGCCTATATACTATGGAAGTGATGTGTGTAATGATTGAACCAAAACAAATAACTTTGAAGTTCACAAACTCAAGAAAACCTTCTATTTATGTCTTAACACCTGCTAAAAGTTATGCTTAGTGTGACCAGCATAGTAGAAATTGATAAAATTCCTTCTAGGGGTATTTAATTAGCTTAGTAAGCTACGATTTGCAAGTGTAATGATGTAAAAAGATAAACTATGCTAAGAGAAATCAATTTAGCAAGTTTAGCTATACCCCCGACTTTTTAGGACTGTAGGAGAAAATGACCAGAGTTCACCTCGACGCAGATTTCTCTGAAATGGCTGAATAGAATTACTTCAAACTTTGACAGCATGTAGATGACTTTGCGCTGAATCCAACAAGCTTTGAATTACTGAATTTGGTCAAGCATTGACCGAGATATGCCCTTGACAAGTTGAGAGACTTTTGAGTAGACTAACAGAGAACTCAGAGATGAATGATGTAAATGTATCTATTAATGAACACTTGTATCCATTGGCATGAAAAACATTGCCTAATGGTTTAGAGAGGTGTAGGCTACAGTATAGTCCTCACAAACACTCAAAATCAGAAATGAGAAGCTCGAGAGTGATCTCTCTACCCGCAACTTTTCATGTTCACTTTTATATGTAATGCGTGAAGATTTGAATTCAAATTCAAATTTTGGCTCCCTATGATCAAGCTCCTACATATTAGGATATATTCCTTCAATCAAATGAGCTACTTTTCCACGACTCATTTTGGTAGGTGATTACAAATGATTCCAAGTCAATTTGACTTTTACAATGAGGTAAAGTAGTACTTAACCACTAGCATATGTTCCTATGCTTCTTCATATATGTGTAGACTTCAATGCATCCTTTGAGCCAAATGTGTAGGCTTGCTATTTACACCAACAGCTCTCCCTCAAGCCAAACATTTTGGCTTAAGTCTTCATCTTCAATCTTCAAGTATATCCTGCAATCCAATCATGGATTTGAACCTGCAAAGTTTTGCTCCATCCAAAGCTTTAGTCAACAAATCTGCACATTGCATGTTAGTTGATACATAGGAAGTTGAAAATCCTTGCTTATCAACTTCTCTCTCACATAATGATAATGGACCTCTATGTGTTTGGTCCTAGCATGATAGATAGGATTAGCTGCAAGGTGAAGAGAACTTGTATTATCTCCAAAGATTATTGGAGACCTAGTATATAAACCCAATTCTGTATACAAAAGCTTAATCCAAATTGCTTCTTGTGTGGCATTAGCCAGTCCTCTATACTCTGCCTCTGTGGAAGACAAAGCAACAGTAGGTTGCTTCTTTGAAGACCATGAAATTGGTTTGTCACCTGCAAAGGAAATATATCCAGAAGTGCTCCTCCTATCATCATTGCATCCTGCCCAATCTGCATCTGAATAAATTTTGATATCAATATCTGAAGTGTAAGGGAAATACAAACCATGGTTCTGTGTACCCTTGAGATACTTCAAGATTCTCTTGGCAGCGTCTAAGTGAGGTATCCTTGGCTTGTGCATAAATTGACTTAGCACACTTACTCCATATGCAATATCAATTCTTGTAAGAGTAGCATAGTTCAAGCTACGCACCATACTTTGATAACCTATAATGTCTTTGACTTCATCACCTTCATGGGCACTTAGCTTTAGGTTTACCTCCATTGGAGTGCTTGCTACTTTAGCATCCTGCAAGTGAAACTTTTTCAACATATCCTGTACATACTTTTTCTGAGTAATGTATATCCCTGAATTAGTGTAAACTAATTCAAGCCCTAGAAAATACTTCAATAAACCAAGATCATTGATCTTGAACTCCTTCATCGTCTGGCTTTTGATATCCCTAATTCCTTTGACATCATTACCTGTAATGATGATGTCATCAACATAAACATAGAGATATATTACCTCTGAATTACTTCTCTTAATGAACAGAGAAGTGTCAGCCTTGCTCATGACAAAACCTTGGTCTTGGAGGTATGTAGTTAACCTGTAATTCCATGCCCTAGGTGCATGCTTCAATCCATATAAAGCCTTTTTTAATTTGCAAACATAAGTTACCTTCTTAGGGTCCTCATAGCCAGGAGGTTGTGACATACAAACTTCTTCTGAGATCCATCCATTCAAGAAAGCATTCTTGACATCCAATTGCTACATGTTCCAATTCTTTGATGCAGCCACACTTACCAACACTCTGATTGTTGGCATCTTATCCACAGGAGAAAATGTCTCTTCATAGTCAATGCCTTGGGTTTGTGAAAAACCCTTGGCTACCAATCTGGCTTTGTACCTATTAATTGTTCCATCAGAATTTCTTTTCAACTTATAGATCCATCTGGATCCTATTACCTTCATAGAATCCTTCTTGGGTACTAACTTCCATGTGTCACTCTCCTTGAGTGCTTCAATCTCCTCATCCATAGCTTCTTTCCATTCTGATTTGGTTATTGCTCCTTCATATGATCCTGGTTCTTCTTTTGACAAATCTTTGGCAAGATAAACAGAATGTTTAGTAACAAGAGATGTATCATACCCATATCTAATAGGTTTCTTGCTTTCTCTTTGTGATCTTTGTTGGGGCTTCACTGACTAATTAGGCATGGATATATGAAGATATATGAAGAAAGGAAGAAGGAAAGGAGAAGTGAAGAAAAAGCATACAGAGAATTAAGCCTAAGTGAAGGGACAATTTCACTATTGTAAATTAGTGCAAATTAGAGTCTAGTGTTTCATTTGATCTTCAGAACTTACGAGTTCAAGTCTAGGAGAATGTAAACCATAGGTATATAAGTTAATTTGAGATAAAAAACATGTAGAGAGAACTCAATTTTGTAATCTGAGTGAGTAGAGAAAGTCGTGTCTTTTCTGAGAGAGATGTTTAGGAAAAACTTCTGAGTCTGAGAGAGTTTTCCATGGCTATGAGCAAAATTAGGCTAAGCCAATTTGTACACATCCTCTCTGATATACAACATATGTTTGTGTAGAAGGATTAAGTATAATTCCTCTTGTACATTGAGTTCTAAGTGATTTCACATGACTGTGTAAGTTAGTTGACAGTTACGATTTTTCTGGCGCACATTTACCTGAACTTCTTAAGGTCAGATCTTGAAGTATACTGTAAAGTTTTCAATAAGTGATAGCTCATTTTAAAGCTACTATCTTCAACTACATTTGGTCAAAAGATCTTTAAGAAACGGGACGCATACTCAGAGAAATCAGCTTAACAGTGAAGGTATGTCAAATCGATGAAGTCAATTTTCAGTTTTTAGACATAGTGAAAAGTTTGGAGCAAATTCAAAAGATTTTGAAGTTATTACTTGAAAGTTTTGCTTGTTATTCATTACTTAACATTAGCAAGAACTTCTCTTAGTAAATGATCAAAGGAATTTGCAAAGATCAAGCTAATACAGGTCAGATTGAAGGTTTGAAGAAAAGGTGCAGATTTTTGTGAAGTGATATTTTGATTTTCACTAAGCTCAGAGATGAAGACTCATATTAAGAGTGTTGCTAAGCTAATGATGGTTATGGAGGTCTTCTAATACCACATTAGTTTAGTTCTTGTGGTGGTTTATACACCAACAAGTGGTATCAGAGCAGATAAGGTCCTCGAGAGTAAATGGAGAGCAGATACAAGAAGAATTGAAGAGTTCTTTATCAAAGAAGGTGGAAGTTGAGGTGTTCAACAAACAAAAGTCATCAGAAGATTATTTCAAAGTTACTTCCAAAGGTAAAGGTCTACAAAAGGTATCATTCTTTAACTTTATACTTACAGGTTGAAGCAGAAGCAAGAATACTATGGCAGATCATGTGTCCATTGACAAATTGGACAGAGATAATTATCCTGCTTGGGTGATGAGGATGGAAGCCTTACTTATGAGTAAGGACCTAATGGTATATGTGACAGGTGAAGAAGAAAAACCTAAATTTGAAGATGAGAGTCATCCAAGAAAGGAAGAGCTAGAAGCTTTGAAGCTATGGCAGAAGAGAGATGCAAGTGCAAGAGCTTATATATATAATGTTGGTGCATTTTGCCCAAGCCTACATGCTTGATATGCTTGATATTATCCTCATTTGTAAGTCACATGAGTAGTCATGTGAACACCTCTTGTAAAAGAGTACATTTTATCTCTTGTAAATGGAAAAAGAAAAAAGTAAAAGGATGGCTTACCTCATCCATGATGTAAAAGCAAATTCGTGGCTCCAACTACCAAAATCACGAATTTTTGAGCTGAGGGAATCTCTCCTAACTTTGGGGATCACTTTTAGGTGGAGCCATTCGAATTCGAATTCAAAACTCCCTCCAAGAATAGCTATAAAAGGAGCAAGAAGGAAGAGGCGATTAGCAAGCCTTGTACGTGACCACTTCATGTCATTTTGTAGAGATTGAAGAGCTTACTCCATAGCTCTATCATTCTACTCCCATTGTGCAAAGATTCATTGCCAATGTGGTTGTAATCATATGTGAATCTATACATTTATTATCATCTACCTCTCTGTTTTGTTCTCTGCTATACTCACTCAGAGCAGTAACTTCAGAAGGTCATATCTCGAGTTTTACTGAACCGTTTTCAGTGTTTTAAAGTGCGTTGGATAGCTCTCACTGTCTAGTTTCTACCTATAAATTTTCAAGGTCATTGGATTTATACTTTTGGAGATATCTGCATTTTACTGCTTACTGGTCTATCTCTGCAGAGCCCCGAGAATTGTGGGAATGTTCCAGAACTTGATGAAACTTGTTCTCAGTGCTCAGTCCATCATTTGAAGTGTTTTAACTTGGAATAGGAAGCTTGCTAAGTCTATTTGCTATGCCCAAAAGGAATTTTTCTAATTCCTTCCAGGTTGAGAGCACTGTTCATTTTTTCCAGCAGGTGTATGTCCAAAAATAGCAAGTTTTGGGAGCTAGTCATTTCGCAACTTGTCGGTCTTGACATAAACTTTTGGGATACATGTTCCAAAGTACTTGGCTGATATTTTGGTGGATTTAGGAAGCTCAAAGGGTCTACTAATCAACTCTGAAGTCTCAGTTGGCTGGTGTGAAGCTGGTTGTAGCGGCACCTACTCATCTTTGGATTGCATCCACCATCTCTCTTCACAGTGGTATCAGAGCATAGTCAAGCAACATGGGAGATGGATTTCCATCAACAATTGACAAATTGGATCGAAACAACTACCCGGCATGGTCTCTAAGGATGGAGGCTTACCTTCAAGGAAGGAATCTATATGGATTCATATCCGGAGATGAAGCAATGCCAACCATGAGGAACAAAGGGCAACCATCACATGAAGAAGTGGAAGGACTTTCGAATTGGTGTTCGAAGGATGCACTTGCAAGGTCCTATATTCTAAACTCAATCTCTGATTTTCTTTTACCTCATGTCAAGGGATGCAAGACATCAAGAGAAACCTGGAATGCACTTGCTTCTTTCTTCTCTTCCAACACTCGAGCAAGGAAGAACCAATTGTGGATGGAGTTCACAACAATGAAGAAAAGCCCGAAGCAAAATGTGACTGATTATGTCACAAAGATGAAGGAGATTTCCGACCAACTTGGAAGCATTGGAGAGGTAATTGAAGAGGAGCAAATCATAAGACAAATCATGAATGGAATCAAAGCAGACGACAAGTGGGAGTCATTCACAACAGCCATGGATTTATACATGGATATGCATGTACCCGACCTCAACACACTCATGGGCCAACTCTTCACTCATGAAGCAAAGATTAGCAAAGGTGGTGAGTCCTCAAGAGGTAATCAAACTTCTGCCTTATATTCTGATAAAGCTAAGGTCAAGGACAAGTCAAAGAATAGGAAGAATGAAGATGAAGGAAGCTCTTTCCAAGCAAACTTTGCAGGTAGAGGAAGAGCTAGAGGAAGAGGCAGAGGTGGAAAGCAAGGCAGGGGGAGATTCCAATCATCTCAACCTTGCAACATATGTGGCTTATCTAACCATACTACTGAAGAATGTTTCAGGAATCCAAGGAACTCAAGAGGAAGAGGATTCAATAGAGGTGGCTATGGATCAAATAGAGGTAGGTACAATGGAGGCTACAACAACAACAACTACTACAACAACAATTACAACAACAACAACAACTATCAAAGTGGCCATAGAGGAAGAAGAGATTACAATAACTATGCAGAGGACCAAAGTCAAGAAGATTCATTATTGATTATGAATCTATCAACAAAGAAGGGTAAGGATGATGATCACATATTTTACATTGATTCGGGATGCTCGAACCATGTAGCAGGAAATGTGGCTTTACTTTCTGATTTGGAAGATCCTCATAACAAGCATGAAGTGCAGACAGGAGATGACACAAAGCACTCAGTGGAGAAGATAGGTAATGTGAAGACATCAGATGGGAATATGAACCTCTTAAGCAAAGTCTTGTATGTCCCTACAATTACCAAAAATTTAATAAGTGTTGGACAGATTGTTGAAAAAGGATTGCAGGTTAGATTCAATCGATTTGGAGCATATGTTGAAGACCCAAGGCAAGGCTTTCGAAGGATTTCCAAAGGAGAAAAGACAGGAAGGCTTTTCACTTTTGAAGTGGAAGATACAAAGAACATAGCTTTGTTTAGCTATGGATCTCAAACTCTAACAGAGTTGGAGATATGGCACAAAAGGCTTGCTCACATTGGTGAGAGGACACTCAAACAGATTTGCAGGGACCAAAGTGTACTTGGTTTGCCTAATATCACAAGGCAACACATGATTTATAAGTGTGAAGCTTGTCAACTCGGCAAGGCTCATAGACAACCTTTCAATAAGAAAGGATATATGTATCAAAATCCTTTGGATCTAGTGCACACGGATGTGTGGGGTCCAAGTAAGGAGCCATCTATATCAGGCTCAAGATATTATGTGTCTTTCATAGATGATTGTAGCAGGTGGACCATTCTGTTTTTCATGAAGCACAAGGATGAAGTGTTTAATTGCTTTAAGAAGTATATTGCTCTTGTTGAAAATCAAACAGGTAGGACTTTGAAAAGACTCAGATCAGATGGTGGAGGAGAATACTTCTCTTCTGAATTTGATGCCTTCTTGCATGAAAGAGGCATTAAAAGGGAAGTCACTACAAGGTATACACCTGAACTCAATGGTGTAGCAGAGAGGAGGAATAGAGCTATCGTCGAAGCTGCAAGGTCCATGCTGAACGAAAAGGGATTGCCGAACTACCTATGGGCAGAGGCTGTGTCGACAGCCACATATCTCATAAATAGACTTCCATCTAAGTCACTAGATGGAACCACTCCATATGAAGTGTGGAATGGAAGAAGACCTAGTCTAGAGCATTGTAAAATCTTTGGATGCTTAGCCTATGCTCACATTCCTTCTCAAGTAAGAGGGAAATTGGATCCCAAGGCAGAGAAGTGTGTATTCATTGGTTATGATCAAAACCAAAAAGGATATAGATTGTACAATCCAACCAATAAAGGATTTTCTGTGAGTAGAGATGTAATTTTTGATGAAAACAAATCATGGTTTGATGATGACAGGAAAGTGAAGCTGCCATATGACTTGGATGAAGATTTTCCATCACTTCAACCAAAGGAGCCAAAGCAGATTGAAGAAAGTGATTCGGAGATTGACCTAGAAGACTTGGAAAGACTAAAGCTATGGAAGAACAAAGGTAAAGCAAAGATGCAGGATGCTACATATGGACCCGAGAGCTCACATCAACCACTTAGAAGGTCTTCGAGGGAGAAGAAGAAACCAGAGAGGTTTGGTTATGATACTTCTTTGGTCACCAAGCACTCAATCTACATTGCAAAGGATTCAACCAATGAAGAACCTACCACATTCGAAGAAGCACAAAGCAAGAAAGCTTGGAGAGATGCAATGGATGAAGAAATGGAAGCCTTGAAGGAGAATGACACTTGGGAGCTTGTACCTAACAAGCCATCTATGAAGATAATCGGATCTCGATGGATATACAAAATCAAGAGGAATCCAGATGGAAGTATAAATAGACACAAAGCAAGGTTAGTTGCTAAAGGGTTTGCTCAAACCCATGGTATTGATTATGAGGAGACTTTCTCTCCTGTTGCAAAAATGCCTACAATTAGGGTTCTCATAAGTCTTGCTGCATCTAGAAATTGGAATCTTTATCAACTTGATGTAAAGAATGCTTTCTTGAATGGATGGATTTCTGAGGAAGTGTATATGGCACAACCTCCTGGATATGAGGATGCACATCATCCTAACTATGTATGCAAACTAAAGAAAGCTTTGTATGGATTGAAGCAAGCTCCAAGAGCTTGGAATTTCAGATTGGTTACTTATTTGCAGGACCAAGGATTCAAAGCTAGCAAGGCGGATACCTCTTTGTTCATAAAGAGGAATGGATCTGAAGTGATCTATTTATGTGTGTATGTTGATGATATTATTATCACAGGCAATGATCTTGAAGGAATCAAACAGGTAAAGAGTCAAATGAAGGAGGAGTTCAAAATAAGTGACCTCGGACCACTCACTTATTTTCTTGGATTGGAGTTGATCTACACAGATTCAGGTATATACATCACACAAAGGAAGTATGTCCATGACATGCTCGTCAAGTTCAAGATGGAAAATACAAAGTGTGCAGGTACACCTATGGAGCAAAATCATAAGCTTAGTGCTTATGAAGGAGAGCCAATTGAAGACATCACAAGCTATCAAAGCTTGGTTGGAAGTTTGAACTATGCAACACTCACAAGGGTGGATATATGCTATAGTGTTAGCATATTGAGTCAGTTTATGCATAAGCCGAGAAGACCACATATGGAAGCGGCCAAGCGAGTCCTCAAGTACCTAAAGGGGACCATGAATGAAGGTTTGTTTTATTCATATACTTCAGATATTGAGCTAAAGGTCTACTCAGATGCAGATTGGGCCGGATCTAAAGATGATAGAAGAAGCACATCAGGGTATATATCATTTGCAGGTTCAAAAATCATTTCTTGGTCATCGAAGAAGCAACCAACCGTGGCATTATCTTCTACTGAAGCAGAATATAGAGGTTTGGCTAATGCAACTCAAGAAATCATGTGGTTAAAATCTTTGTACACAGATCTTGGACTTCATTCTTCAACACCTCACATTTTTGGTGACAACACAAGCTCACTACATCTAGCAGCTAATCCGGTATACCATGCTAGAACCAAGCATATTGAAGTCCACTACCATTATGTAAGGGAGAAGCTATTGAGCAAGGATATTCAACTATCCTATGTCTCTACAGATATGCAATGTGCAGACATGTTGACGAAAGCTCTTGATGGTACGAAGTTAAGTAGATTCAAGTTGATGATTGGCTTGCAGGAAATCAAGGACAATTGAAGACTTATTTGGAGGCCAAGCATGTTAGGCTTGAGGGGGAGCTGTTGGTGCATTTTGCCCAAGCCTACATGCTTGATATGCTTGATATTATCCTCATTTGTAAGTCACATGAGTAGTCATGTGAACACCTCTTGTAAAAGAGTACATTTTATCTCTTGTAAATGGAAAAAGAAAAAAGTAAAAGGATGGCTTACCTCATCCATGATGTAAAAGCAAATTCGTGGCTCCAACTACCAAAATCACGAATTTTTGAGCTGAGGGAATCTCTCCTAACTTTGGGGATCACTTTTAGGTGGAGCCATTCGAATTCGAATTCAAAACTCCCTCCAAGAATAGCTATAAAAGGAGCAAGAAGGAAGAGGCGATTAGCAAGCCTTGTACGTGACCACTTCATGTCATTTTGTAGAGATTGAAGAGCTTACTCCATAGCTCTATCATTCTACTCCCATTGTGCAAAGATTCATTGCCAATGTGGTTGTAATCATATGTGAATCTATACATTTATTATCATCTACCTCTCTGTTTTGTTCTCTGCTATACTCACTCAGAGCAGTAACTTCAGAAGGTCATATCGCGAGTTTTACTGAACCGTTTTCAGTGTTTTAAAGTGCGTTGGATAGCTCTCACTGTCTAGTTTCTACTTATAAATTTTCAAGGTCATTCGATTTATACTTTTGGAGATATCTGCATTTTACTGCTTACTGGTCTATCTCTGCAGAGCCCCGAGAATTGTGGGAATGTTCCAGAACTTGATGAAACTTGTTCTCAATGCTCAGTCCATCATTTGAAGTGTTTTACCTTGGAATAGGAAGCTTGCTAAGTCTATTTGCTATGCCCAAAAGGAATTTTTCTAATTCCTTCCAGGTTGAGAGCACTGTTCATTTTTTCCAGCAGGTGTATGTCCAAAAATAGCAAGTTTTGGGAGCTAGTCATTTCGCAACTTGTCGGTCTTGACATAAACTTTTGGGATACATGTTCCAAAGTACTTGGCTGATATTTTGGTGGATTTAGGAAGCTCAAAGGGTCTACTAATCAACTCTGAAGTCTCAGTTGGCTGGTGTGAAGCTGGTTGTAGCGGCACCTACTCATCTTTGGATTGCATCCACCATCTCTCTTCACATATAACACTATTACAGATCATTTGTTACCACATATCAGAGGTTTAGAAACAGCTGAAGACATTTGGAATGCTTTGGAGGATCACTTCCAAAACACTACTAAAGCTAGGAAGGCTAGCTTATGGTCAGAGTTCACCACATTCAAGAAAAAGCAAAATCAGAGCATTAGTGATTATGTTACTAAGATGAAGGACTTGGCAGATAGCCTTGGATCTATTGATGAGGATATTGAAGATCATAGGTTGATAGCACAATTACTTGCAGGGTTAAGAGGTGATGAAAGATGGAAGCCCTTTGTACTTTCAACAGAGCTCTCATTAAATCATTATGTGCCAGAATTGAACCAATTACTTGGATTGATGCTCACATTTGAGCAAGACTTGAAGTCAGATGGAGACAAAGGACAAAGTTCTGCAATGTACATGAAGAACAAGAAGAAAGGAGATAAAGGTAAAGCAAAGGATGAAGAAGAGTCAACAACTCAAGCAAATTATGCAAGAGGAAGAGGTATTGGCAGAGGTAAAGGTCGAGGAAATGGAAGAGGTAGAGGTAATCAGAACAATCACAAGAAGACATGTTGGATTTGTGGATTGAGCAATCATCTAGCATATGATTGTTGGCATAATCAACAAGGATCAAGCCAAAATCAAAACAACAATGGTAGAGGAAGAGGTGGAAGATTTCAGAATCAATTTCAAAGAGGAAGACAGAATTCAAGAGGAAGTTATGGTAGAGGTGGTGGAAGAAATTGGAATTAGAATCAGTCTTATAATACCACATATTACAATTATGCAAATGATACACAGAATGACATTCATACAACATTGATGATGAATTCAATAAGTCCATCAGAGAAGGAGGATCTCAAGGTATTTTATATTGACTCTAGTTGTTCAAATCATTTGTGAGGTAATATAGAATTATTGTCAGAATTGGAAGAAGGCAATTCAAGTCATACAGTACAAACAGGTGATAATACAAAACATAATGTGCATTCAATTGGAAAAGTGAAGTGCAGGAGTGGAGCTGATTTGTTAACAAATGTTTTGTATGTCCCAACAATACCAAAGAATCTGATTAGTGTTGGACAAATAGTGGAAAAAGGTTTTCAAGTCAGATTTACAAATGAAGGGGTATTTGTTGAAGATCCAGAGGATGCATACAATCCCATTGTTTGTGGTAAGAAGGAAGGTAGACTTTTTACTCTCAAAGTGCAAGGAAATGTTGGTCAAGCCCTAATTACACATGGTGATGAAGTAATTACAGAGTTAGATCTTTGGCATAAGAGATTGGGAAACTTCAATGAAAGACGAATCAAAACTATACCAATCTGTAATGGGGCTACCAAATGTGAAGAATCAACATATGATATACAAGTCTGAAGCTTGTCAGATGGGAAAAGCACATAGACTACCATTTCAGAAGAAAGGTTTCAAGCATGATGGTTTGCTTGAACTCATACATACATATGTATGGGGACCAACAAAAGAAGGATCAATAAATGGATCTAGGTATTATGTTTTGTTTATTGATGATGCTACAAGGTGGATAACCCTTTATGTTCTAAAAGAAAGATCAAAAGTATTTGGAGCCTTCAAACATTTTCATGCTTATGTAGAAAGAGTTACAGGTCAAAAACTCAAGAGGTTAAGGTCTGATGGAGGGGGAGAATACTTCTCCCAAGAGTTTAATGACTATCTTTGGAATGCAGGTATCAAGAGAGAGATAACTTGCAGGTATACACCTCAACATAATGGGGTGGCAGAAAGGAGAAATAGAACATTGGTTGAATTTGCAAGAGCAATGTTAAAAGAAAAGAATTGCCCTAATTATCTTTGGGCTGAGGCTGTAAATACAGCTACATACCTTGTGAATAGACTACCATGTGGAGCTTTGAATGGTATGACCCCTTATGAAGCTTGGTGGGGTAAGAAACCAACACTTGACCATTGTAAAGTGTTTGGGTCAGTTGCCTATGCTTATGTGCCATCACAACTCAGACATAAGCTTGAACCAAAGGCAGAAAAATATGTGTTTATTGGGTATGATGAAAAGCAAATGGGTTATAGGCTATGGAGTCCTTTAACTAAACATTTTATTGTTTCCAGAGATGTGACCTTTGATGAACAGAAGAGTTGGTATGCAGATAAAGATTGTGACCTTGAAACATTTGAAGAAGAGATAAGAAGAAGTGCAAGAGGTAAGTCACATATGCAGATAGATGGAGATGAAGAACATATGCAAGCAAGCACATCAAGAGTTGGATCATATAGAAGAAATGAAGATGGACCAATATTTGATGAAGAAGCACATCCAGATATACATGAAGAGTGTGAACCAAGAAGATCAACCAGAATGAAGAAGCAACCTACAAGGTATTCATATGATACTTATTACTTGACTCAGAAAAATTATGCTTATATGGTTAAGGAAGATGAAGAACCTCAAAGCTATGATGAAGCAAAGGGTAAGAGACAATGGGAAGAAGCAATGAAGGAAGAGTTTGATGCACTTGAAGAAAACAAAACTTGGGAACTTGTTCCAAAGCCTAATGGTAAGAAAGTGATTGGAAATAAATGGGTTTACAAAATTAAGAAGCATGCAGATGGAAGAATAGCGAGATACAAAGCTAGATTGGTGGTTAAAGGCTATGCTCAAACTTTTGGCATGGATTATGATGAGACATTCAGTCATGTGGCAAAGATGTCAACCATAAGGACAATCATTGCCATTGCAGCATCAAAAGGATGGACATTGAGTCAATTGGACATTAAGAATGCATTTTTGAATGGATATATATCAGATGAGGTCTACATGGAGCAACCTCAAGGGTTTGTAGATCACAAGTTTCCAAATTATGTTTGCAGGCTAAGAAGAGCACTTTATGGTTTGAAGCAAGCTCCAAGAGCTTGGAATTATAGACTTGTAAAGTATCTTAATGATCTTGGATATCAAAGTTCAAAGGCAGATGCAAGTTTACTTATCAAAAGAACAGATGAAGGTATGATCTACATTTGTATTTATGTAGATGATATTATAATTACAAGTACTTCAAATGAAGGAATCAAGGAGGTGAAGAAGTTACTTGAGAGAAAATTCAAGATAAGTGATCTAGGAAAATTGTCATATTTTCTTGGAATGGAAATCACTTATGCAGAACATGGCATATATGTATCACAAGAAAGGTATCTTTTGAATCTTCTAAAGAAGTTTAACATGGAGAATTGCAGAGAGGCATCAACACCACTAGAGGTCAATCATAAACTCAGTAGATATGATGGTGCAGAGTTCAAAGACATGAGGAAGTATCAATCTTTAGTGGGAAGTTTAATTTATGCTACATTAACAAGGCCTGATCTTAGTTATGCAGTGGGTGTTCTTTCTCAATTCATGCATTGTCCAAAGGATTCACATTGGATTGCAGGTCAAAGAGTTCTTAGATATATTAAAGGGACTTTGAAAGAAGGATTGTATTATCCTTTTACATCAAATATAAGATTGAGAGCCTATAGTGATTCAGATTGGGCAGGAAGTCAAGATGATAGAAGATCTACTCATGGCTACATGATATACATTGGAGATAAGCTTGTGAGTTGGTGTTCAAAGAAACAACATACAGTGGCTTTATCATCAACAGAAGCTGAGTACAAAGGACTTGTGGAAGCAGCAAAAGAAGTAATATGGATGCAGACATTATTCAAAAGTTTGGGAATTGATCAAGGTATACCTATCATTCATGGAGATAATATGAGCTCATTATATCTTGCAGCAAATCCTGTATTTCATGCAAGGACAAAGCACATAGAAATACAGTATCATTTTCTCAGAGAAAAGGTAATGGAGAAAGAGATTGAAGTGGTGTACACTTCTACAAAAGATCAGATTGCAGATATTATGCCAAAGAGCTTGGATGGAGTGAAGACAAGTAGGTTCAAGGAGATGGCAGGAATAAAAGAGAAGAAGACTATATGAAGAAATCAAAGCATGCTAATTAGTGATTGAGGGGGAGCTGTTGGGGCTTCACTCACTAATTAGGCATGGATATATGAAGATATATGAAGAAAGGAAGAAGGAAAGGAGAAGTGAAGAAAAAGCATACAGAAAATTAAGCCTAAGTGAAGGGACAATTTCACTATTGTAAATTAGTGCAAATTAGAGTCTAGTGTTTCATTTGATCTTCAGAACTTACGAGTTCAAGTCTAGGAGAATGTAAACCATAGGTATATAAGTTAATTTGAGATAAAAAACATGTAGAGAGAACTCAATTTTGTAATCTGAGTGAGTAGAGAAAAGTCGTGTCTTTTCTGAGAGAGATGTTTAGGAAAAACTTCTGAGTCTGAGAGAGTTTTCCATGGCTATGAGAAAAATTAGGCTAAGCCAATTTGTACACATCCTCTCTGATATACAACATATGTTTGTGTAGAAGGATTAAGTCTAATTCCTCTTGTACATTGAGTTCTAAGTGATTTCACATGACTGTGTAAGTTAGTTGATAGTTACGATTTTTCTGGCGCACATTTACCTGAACTTCTTAAGGTCAGATCTTGAAGTATACTGTAAAGTTTTCAGTAAGTGATAGCTCATTTTAAAGCTACTATCTTCAACTACATTTGGTCAAAAGATCTTTAAGAAACGGGACGCATACTCAGAGAAATCAGCTTAACAGTGAAGGTATGTCAAATCGATGAAGTCAATTTTCAGTTTTCAGACATAGTGAAAAGTTTGGAGCAAATTCAGAAGATTTTGAAGTTATTACTTGAAAGTTTTGCTTGTTATATATTACTTAACATTACCAACAACTTCTCTTAGTAAATGATCAAAGGAATTTGCAAAGATCAAGCTAATACAGGTCAGATTGAAGGTTTGAAGAAAAGGCACAGATTTTTGTGAAGTGAAATTTTGATTTGCACTAAGTTCAGAGATGAAGACTCATATTAAGAGTGTTGCTAAGCTAATGATGGTTATGGAGGTCTTCTAATACCACATTAGTTTAGTTCTTGTGGTGGTTTATACACCAACAATCTTCTAAATGGTTGAGTTGAGGATTCAGGTATGTCTTCAAGCTTCTTCATCTTCATTTTGCCCTTGGACTTCCATGCCTTGAATTCTTCAAGGTTGATAGTGTCTTCATCATCTGAACTTGAAACTTCATTCTGAATAGGTTCCTCCTTTCCAAGTTTTGGAAATTCCTCTTCCAAATCATAGGGTAATTTGACCTTCCTGCATTCATTCTCATACCAAGAATCATTTTCATCAAAGATCACATCTCTGCTTACCATAAATCCCTTATTGGTAGGATTATAAAACCTGTAACCTTTTTTATTTAAATCATACCCAATAAAAATGCATTTTTCAGCCTTTGGGTCTAGCTTACCTCTTATCTGAGAAAGAATGTGCACATATGCTACACATCCAAATATTTTGCAGTGATCTAATGATGGTCTCTTACCATGCCATGCTTCATAGGGTGTCATACCATCAAGTGACTTAGATGGTAACTTGTTTATGAGGTAAGTGGCAGTAGAAACACTCTCTGCCCATAGATAGTTAGGTAACTTCTTCTCATTAAGCATAGATCTAGTTCTCTCAACAATTAACATATTTCTTCTCTCAGCTACCCCATTCTATTCACGAGAATACCTTGTGGTTATCTCTCTTTTGATGTCTCTGTCCTGCAAGAAGTCTTCAAATTCATTGGAGAAGTACTCACCTCCTCCATCTGGCCTTAGCCTCTTCAAATTCCTTCTTGTCTGATTTTCAACTAATGCAAGATATTTCTTAAAACAATTAAATACCTCATCCTTGTGCTTCATGAAGTATAATACAGTCCATCTGCTATAATCATCAATGAAAGACACATAGTACCTTGAACCTGAGACTGAGGGGTCTTTGCTTGGTCCCCATACATCTGTGTGTAAAAGCTCTAGGTAGTCTTCATGCATATATCCTTTCTTGGAGAAGGGTAACCTGTGAGACTTACCAAATTGACAAGCACCACACTTGTAAATCATATGTTGTTTGCATACATTAGGTATCCCAAGCACACATTGGTCCCTGCACATTTGTTTCAAGTGCCCTAACCTTTTGTGCCAAATCTCAAGCTTTGAAAGTGTTTGATCTTTATAACTATATAGTGCAATATTCTTTGTATCTTCCAACTCAAAAGTGAAAAGTCTACCTGATTTTTCTCCTTTAGCAATCCTCTTGAACCCATGCCTTGGCTCTTCCACACATGCTCCATATTGATTGAATCTGACCTGCAAACCTTCCTCCACAATCTGACCAACACTCATCAAATTTTTGGTAATGGTTGGTACATAGAGTACCCTGCTCAACAAATTCTGAATACCATCACAAGTCTTAACATTTCCAACTTTAACTATTGAATGCTTTGTATCATCACCTATTTGGACTTGATGTTTACCTTTTGGTTCCTCAAGATCAGAGAGTAGTGCCACATTGCCAGCCACATGATTTGAGCACCTTGAGTCAATGTAGAATAGGTGGTCATCATTTGTACTTGACTTTGAAGTCATGTTCATGATTAGAAGAGAGTCATCCTGCTCCTCTGTGTAATTGTTGTAGTCCTTTCTGGTTTTGAATCCTCCTTGGTAGGTGCCATTGGAATTGTTGTTGTAATTATGTTGTAATTGTTGTAGTGGCCTTGGTGATGGTTTCACCTTCCTCTTGACTGTGAGTATCCACCTCTTTGGTAGCCTCTTCCTCTCTGATTTTTGTAATTCCTAAAACACTCATCTGTAGTATGATTTGATAAACCACAAATGTTGCATGGTGATGAGTTATAGGGTCTCCCCCTACCTTGCTTACCTCCTCTGCCCCTTCCTCTTGAAGATCTACCTCTCCCTGCATATTTGGCTTGGGAGGTAGAACCTTCATCTTCCATTTTTTTGCTTGCCTTTATCCTTAGACTTCTTATCAGTGTATAGGGTAGAAGAGTTATTACCTTTGGATGTATCTCCATTTTTGGTGAGCTTTGCTTCATGTGTAAATAGTTGTCCCATGAGAGTTGTAAGATCTGGAGTGTGCATGTCCATCTATAGATCCATTGGAGTGGTGAAGCTTTCCCATTTGTCATCAGCCTTGATTACATTGATCACTTGCCTTACAATTTGTTCTTCTCCAATCTCTTCTCCTATGCTTGCTAACTGATTTGCAACATCTTTGATCTTGGTCACAAATTCTGAAACAGCTTGCTTAGGTTGCTTCCTTAGTGTTGTGAATTCAATTCACAACTCATTTTTCCTAGCCCTTGTATTGGAGGAAAAATATGATGACAAGGTTTCCCAAGTTTCTTGGGATGTCTTACAATTTCTGATATGTGGCAAAAGAAAGTCAGAGATAGAGTTGAGTAAATAAGACCTTGCCAATGCATCCTTAGCACACCATGTGTTGAGTTTTTCTTGTTCTTCCTTGGTTGCAATCCTCTTGCTTTGAATGAGGGCAATTCCTCATCTCCTCAGATGTATCCATAGAGACTCCTTCCTTGTAAGTTGGTCTTCATCCTTAGAGACCAAGCTTGATAGTTGTTCCTGTCCAATTTATCAATAAATGAAGGAAAACCATCTCCCATTTTACCTCTATTGCTCTGATACCACTGTTGGGAAAGATGGATGGATGCTCCAAGAGACTGAGTAGGTACTGCTACTCCTGCTTTGTACGAGCCCTCTTTTGCTTCAGACTTGATAACTAGACCTTCTTAGCTTTCCAATAACACCAAAAATGGCCTACGTACTTTGGAAGTGATGTGTGTAATGATTGAACCAAAACAGATAACTTTGAAGTTCACAAACTCAAGAAAACCTTCTATTTATGTCTTGACACCTGCTGAAAGTTATGCTCAGTGTGACCAGCACAGTAGAAATTGATAAAATTCCTTCTAGGGGTATTTAATTAGCTTAGTAAGCTACCGTTTGCAAGTGAAATGATGTAAAAAGATAAACTATGCTAAGAGAAATCAATTTAGCAAGTTTAGCTATACCCCCGACTTTTTAGGACTATAGCAAAAAATGACCAGAGTTCACCTCGACGCAGATTTCTCTGAAATGGCTGAATAGAATTACATCAAACTTTGATAGCATGTACATGACTTTGAGCCGAATCCAACAAGCTTTGAATTACTGAATTTGGTGAAGAATTGACCGAGATATGCCCTTGACAATTTGACAGACTTTTGAGTAGACTAACAGAGAACTCAGAGATGAATGATGTAAATGTATCTATTAATAAACACTTGTATACAATCCCATTGGCATGAACAACATTGCCTAATGGTGTAGAGAGGTGTAGGTTATAGTATAGTCTTCACGCACACTGAAAATCAGAAATGAGAAGCTCGAGAGTGATCTCTCTACCCGCGACTTTTCATGTTCACTTTTATATGTAATGAGTGAAGATTTGAATTCAAATTCAAATTTTGGCTCCCTATGATCAAGCTCCTACATATTAGGATATATTCCTTCAATCAAATGAGCTACTTTTCCACGAGTCATTTTGGTAGGTGATTACAAATGATTCCAAGTCAATTTGACTTTTACAATGAGGTAAAGTAGTAATTAACCACTAGCATATGTTCCTATGCTTCTTCATGTATGTGTAGACTTCAATGCATCCTTTGAGCCAAATGTGTAGGCTTGCTATTTACACCAACATGGACAATGCTATGTTTCATCTATGCTCAATAGGATGCGATGTATCATCACCTGTTTCAACATATCCAGGAACTGGCATTTTCTGCAAACTAGTAAACCATTCTGCATGACTTGTCATGTGATTTGAAGCACCTGAATCAACATACCAGACATTATCATTCGAGTTTGAAACACCAGCAGACATCGTATTCATCATGTGATGTTGAACCATAAATAGCTTCTCAGAATCATTTGCACTTGTGGATGCATAGTTGTTTTGTTGCCTTCTGTTATTTTGATTCTTCAACTTGCAATCACATTCAAAGTGTCCAGGTTTACCACAATTCTAGCATCCTTTACTATCATTACCTGAATCATTTCTTTGGAAATTTTTGCAACCTCTTTGGCTCCCCCTGCCTCGAAACTGTCCTCTTCCTCCTTCATGATTCTGTTGTTGACCTTGTTCTTGGTTCTTGTTTCCTCTTCCACTTCCAAAACCTCTACCTCTGCCTCTTCCTCTGCTAGAGTAGAATACCTGCTCAGAACTAGGCTTTCCTTGGGAGTTTGAATCCTCACCAAGATTCTTTTCTTCAATAATCAGCATAGATACCAGATCAGCAAAATTCGGAATATTTTCCCTGGTCTGTATGGAAGTTCTAAACTGCTTATATGCAGCTCCTAAACCACGAAGGCACACTTCCACCTTATCATCATCATCTACATTCATGCCAATAGATGCAAGTGACTCACATTTGATTTTTAGAGTGTAGTCACTTACCGACATGCTCTTCTTTTCCAATGTATGTAGCTCGTTCTTGAGTTGCAATTTTTGTGTCTTTGTATTAGTCTCATACATAGTGACCAAACTGTTCCAAGCCTCTTTTGGAGTCTTGGCATCCTGTGTGTCCAATCATGCTATCTTGTATGCTAACAGATAGCCAATACATTACCTTTCGTGCTCCTTGATTCCATTCCTCATATGCTCTTAACTGGTCTGCAGTCCGATTCCTTCCTGGTAACTGTGGAGCATTTTCATTCTCTCCTTCGATGTACTTCTAGTAGCCTTTTCCCAACAGCAAATTCCTCATTCTGAATCTCCAAGCATGGAAGTTGTTCTTGTCCAGCTTATCACTCATAAGCTGACTCATTCCATCTGTGTTTGCCATTTCTGCAACAATTCACAACACTACAAGCAGCACCTGCTTGAACACAATCGCACTATGACGTGACAGTTTGATCTTAGAAAAACACAATTTTTGTGTATCAACAGTACACAGAATCGCTTGAAATTCTGGATCTGGAATATATGAGTGTCGCCAAACACAATGCAAGTTACAGTTTCTAAAACTGACCTATTTTTCTATGGGCCCCACCTTGCAGGCTCGAGATGGAGGTCGAGATGGCTCCGAAACTTCGATCTGACAAAAACAAGTGACCCTAAAGGGATAACTCTCAAAAATATTTTGAGGTCTTCAACCTTCATGACGATTTTCGTAGCAAACGGAGGACGTTTGTGAAATCGCATTTTCTCCACACCTTGCCACGTGGTCTTCACCGTCACCTTCTCCACAAGCTCTCTACAGCCACACTGGCTCTGATACCATGTCACGAGGAAGGAGATAAGGAAGAGATCTCACACACACACTCTCACTCTCAAGGAGAAGCACACACACAGATTGAGGCAAGGAAGAATGATTTTCTTCTCCTTCTTCTATTACATAAAAGGAATGTACAAGAGTGACCTAAAAACAAGAATACAACAAGTGCAATATATAAAGATCAGTACATAATGAAAAACCTAATGTTCACGAATGAGTGACTGGCAAGAAACAAATGCGCCATCACTCTTGGTAGATGAATCTAATAAAGCTCAATGAAGTATCCCTGACATATACCGACGTGACCACTATACATGTCACAGAAACGAAAAACTGCTACGTGTCATCTTGGATCATCACATGTTGAGCTTGATATCTCAACACTGCCCAATCAGAATCTGTTTCAACTTTAACATAAAGAGTTGAAAGTCTTTCTTAGAAGTTTGGAGTTGGATGATTCAAACTCTAGATATGTAGAGATGTAAATCTCTACGACATCGGGATGTTCAAGAGAATGTCCATTCAGATCAGTCTACACATATTCCTATTCAGCAACCATTAAGACCTTCTGCACGTGTCTCACATCCACTTGATAGATATGTTCCAGGTTTAGATTTTGTTATGCTAACAGATGTCGGTGAGCCTTCTTGCTACAAAGAGGCTATGAGGACAGAGGACCATGTCAAGTGGGAGCGTCATGAAGAGTGAATTGGATTCTATTCACAAGAACGGTACTTGGGATTCAGTACCTTTGCCAAAGGGTAGGAAAGCTTTACCATGTAAATGGGTATATATGTTGAAATTCACATTAGATAGTGTTTATCCAAAGTATAAAGCACGACTTGTTGCAAAGGGTTTTAAGCAACAACATGGTGTTGATTTCGAGGAAATCTTCTCTCCAATGGTCAAGATGACTACCCTGTGGATGTTGCTTGGATTCGTTGCAATGGAGGACTTAGAGTTAGTCCAAATGGATGTGAAAACTGCTTTCTTGCATGGAGATCTTAGAGATGAGATCTATATGGAACAACCAGAGGGTTATGTAGTTCCTGGCAAGGAAAGTCTAGTTTGTAAGCTTAAGAAGAGCTTGTATGGACTTAAACAGTCCCCTATGTTGCGAACATTTGTTTTATGTAGGGTACAAGTTTCAAATTATGTAAATACCTTTGGGAAGTCTTCAAATACTTCAAGAAGGCTCATATTATTCATAAAATGTAGCAAAATAACCACGTGAGTTCTAGAACATGGTGAGTCAAATTAGTGAGTCAGAAGGGAGCTGCAGTGGTGTCCTAGTGAAGGTCGATGTGGCTAGTTCTCAAAGTCCATCAATACTTTGCTTATTTGAGCACTTGAGTCATGTAATACCTCCATCCAAGTGTCTACCACGAATTTAGATGTGTTAGGAAGGTTTTAGATTACTTTCCCATGCTATAAAAAGAGGAGAAAAGTCGTGATCTTGTGGGATGTCCAAGAGAGTCATATGTGTATCTCTATGCTACTGTAGTTTTGTATGCAAAGATTGCAGAGCTTGTTCCTCCCTCATTATATATCCAGATTACATGTTTCATAGCTCATTTGAAAGCTCTTACTGTCTACTTTCTTCCTGTAAATTTTCATAATAATTGGATTTGTGAGCTGAGAGCAGTACTCTCTGCAAGTAGTGTGTATTCTCTGGTTTTACCCCCTACTGAAGGTCTTCATTAAACCTCAAACTTGCAGAGGTCATATCTCCTTGTGTATCTATCCAAATCATGTGTTCTTTGGCTTGCTAGAAAGCTCTTAACGTCTACATGTATGCTGGAAAGTTTTAAGATTCATTGGAGTTGTCAGTTAAGAGTAGTAGTCTCTGCAAGTGATGTGTGTCCTCGGGTTCATCTCTGTTTCAAGGTCTCCATTAAAGTTGCATATTGCAGAGGTCATAGCTCATTGTGTATTTATCCATTTGAGGTGTTCTATAGCTTGTTGGAAAGCTCTTAGAGTCCAGTTTATGTGTGTGAAACAGTTTTGGAAAATTCTAAGTGAATAAAGAGCAGTTTGCTCTGCAAGAAAACTAGTCTGTGCATACAAGTTTGTGAAAAAGTCATCTAGGTCCTGTTGGGTTTCACCTACTTCTAGCTGTACTTTGGAGATCAATAAACTCCAACATTGGTATCAGAGCAAGTACTTGGAGGCTTGGAGAAGGTTATCATACCTTGATGAAGAATTTGAAGCTATCAAAGAAGCAGTTCATCATCAACACTACACAAAGGTAGAAGAAGATTGCAAGGAGGCATCTCAAGCAACATCCAAGCAAAGAAAGGTGCGCATACCTCATTTACAAGGTAAATATTATATTTCTTCTCATCACACACATTGGAAAGAAGGCTTAAAGGAGGAAGCTTAGCATTTGTATTATGGGAGACCAACATGCACAAATAGAGAAGCTTGATAAGACCAATTATCAAGCATGGAAGTTTAGAATCACATCATACTTGCAAGGTAGAGGCTTGTATGGTTTGATTGACGGCACAGATATCAAACCCACATTACCAGAGGACCCAAATCAGCAACAATTGAGGGAGTTTAGACTTTGGAATGAGAGAGACAAAAGGTTTATATTCATTTTATCACAAAATATTCAAGATTCAATGGTAGGACACATACAAGATCTAGACACAAGTAGAGATGTTTGGCTTGCATTGGAAAGGTTGTATGCTACAGGTACAAGAGCAAGGAAGATTCAACTCAAAAATGAGTTGAATAACATAAAGAAAGATACAAGGACATCGGTCAATGATTACATATTGAAAGTCAAAGAGATTGCAGATCAACTAGGATCAATTCAAGCTCACGTGGAGGACGATCATCGTTGAGAGTATGTGCAACCAAGTCGTCGTCCTCCACGTGAGTATGTGTTGAAGGAGCGATGATCAAGGGACTTCAAGTGGCTTCTTCAACACAAGAGGAAGAGGAAGATCAAGCGTGAGAGGTACGAGAGGCAACTACAACTACAATCAAAGACAAAGGAGTAAAGATAAGAACAATTGTTATATATGTGGAAGGTATGGACACTATGCCAAAGATTGTTATCAAAATGAAAATAATCAAGGTGGTAATCGAAGAGGAGGCTATTCAAGAAGAGGTAAACAACAAGGAAATTATGCAATTGAAGGTAAAAGTGATGATTATGATTCTCTTCTTATGATGAATGTAGAAACTAAGATGAATTGCAATAGCAATGTATGGTATGTAGATAGTGGTTGTTCTAATCACATGTCTTATGATGCTTCATGGTTTTCTAATATGCATAATCCTTCATGTAAAGGTCATGTTGAAACAGGAGATGATACAACACATAAGATTATGCAGGTTGGAGATGTTGTTATGCAGGATAAGAGCAAGACAAATTGCTTGAAGGATGTACTTTATGTGCCAACGATCACTAAGAATTTGATGTCAGTTGGTCAAATGGTAGAAAAAGGTTTGCAAATAAGATTTAATCATGTAGGTTGCTTCATTGAGGATCCAAAGCAAAGGAGGTTAATTTCTAGAGGTCAAAAACAAGGTAGATTGTTTACATTCAAGGTAAACCCAAATCATACAAACTATTTCTCTTATGGTATGCATCGAATAGCAGAGCTTGATCTATGGCACAAAAGGATTGGACACATGAATGTACACATGTTAAAGGAGCTATCAAAGAAGAGGATTGTTGAAGGATTACCTGATCTTACTAAGCAACATATGGTGCATCTTTGTGAAGCATGTCAAATGGGTAAGCAGAATAGACAACCTTTCAAGCATTCAAGCTATGTAAGTGATGGTTTGCTAGATCTCATACACACAGATGTGTGGGGACCTACTAAAGAGGCATCCTTGGTTGGTAATAAGTATTATGTATCATTCATTGATGATCATAGTAGAATGACATTTGTGTATTTCATTAAACATAAGAGTAAAGTCTTTGATTGTTTCAAAAATTTTAAATCATTTGTCGAGAAGCAAACAGGAAGATATGTTAAGAAGCTAAGATTCGATGGAGGGGGAGAGTATTTCTCTCAAGCTTTTACTGATTTTTTGTATGATGAAGGTATCAAAAGAGAAGTTACATGCAGGTATAATCCACAACAAAATGGAGTCGCTGAAAGAAGAAACAGAATCATCGCAGAAGCATCGAGAAGCATGCTAAATGATATGTGTTTGCCTAATTCTTTTTGGGCTGAAGCTGTTAGCACAAGTTTGTACATTATGAATAGAGTACCTACTGCTGGAGTTCATCATTTGACACCATATGAGGTATGGCATGGAAGGAAACCAAGAGTAAGTCATTTGAAAGTATTTGGTCGTGTATGTTATGTACATGTACCTAGTGAAGTGAGATCAAAACTTGATGTGAAATCAGAAAAGTGGATATGTGGTAATAGCAGGAAACTAGACATTAACATGGAGTTCAAAGAAACAGCCTACAATTGCTTTATCTTCTACAGAGGCTGAGTATAGAGGTTTAGCATTGGCTACTACTGAGGTTATGTGGTTTAAAAAGTTGTTTCATGACTTGAATGTGCAGGTTGATGTACCACTGATATATGGGGATAACTTGAGCAGCATTCATATGACCTCAAATCCTATTTTTCATGCTAGAACAAAGCATATAGAGGTTCACTATCATTATGTTCGAGAGAAGGCCATAAACAATGAATGTTGGCATACAAGCCAGATGAAGAGCATACTAGCACAACGGAGCAGTCATGCACAATACGGCAACAAGGCCCAATCATTTTTTCCATGGACCATTTACAACTCAAGTGATTTTAATCACTACACAAACATTGTAAATTCCGTTTTTGGTAGAATAGACTCCATTTTGTTCAAGCCGAGGAGTCCTCGAGCTTGAGGAGTAGTAGAATTAGCTACATATCAATTTTCATAATTTTTAGACTTCATTTGAGCCCTCAAATAGGCTCTAGAACCTAATTTTTAACTAGGCCGGACACTAGGTCTGGACAAGGCCAAAGCTAGTGAGAAAACTATAAAAAGAGCTAGAGAGCTCATTTTTGGGGGTTAGATTGTTTGTGAATTGAGCTTATGTAAGAGACTTTTTGACTAATGCAAAGAACTCCATTGTTCCTCTCCTTGTTCTTGCCCTGTGTGTGTGTGTGTGTGTATGTGTGTGCATGCTTGTGTGCTTCTCACTCACGCACTTGTGCCTTCACTTGCTCATAGTCTTCATACTAGTCCTCACGTCTCCACGGATTGAAAATTATGAGGTGAATCTTCTCACGTTGGTACTCACCATTGTGCTAGAGTGACACCAAAATTGGCGCCGTTGCCGGGGAGAGAGCTTCGAGGACGAGCGTGTGATGGTAAGACATCAAGTTGAGACATTGGAGTTATAGGTAATATCCTTCCTTTTCTTTATTTTTCTTCATTTTTTCCTTACTTTCGCATCACCATCATCATCCCCACCATCTCCCACCTCCATCTCCATCTCCACAAAAAAATTCAGTTTTTTGGTCATATTACACTCCCCACCTCATTTCCCTCATTTCATTGTGAGAGAGAGCAAGAGAGAGCTTGCATGCTATCTGCTTTTGGTGTGTTTTTGAGCTTTTGTTGCAGGAACTAGCTGTACCACCTTCTCCAACAGTGTGCGTAGGTACGACAGACTCTGCACAGGTCCCGGGACGACGACCTCTGTCTGTCGCGACAGACAAAAAAACTTAATATTTTGTGAATGCGTGTTTGGCACGGTAACCTACACCATTAGAGCACTCCAAATCACTAGAAGTTTCTCAAAAATTTGTGTTTTTTCAGTCTATCGCGACAGACCAAATCACGACAGACGAGAGACAGAGACCCATGATAGATCCCGTCTATCGCGACAGACACCTGTCTATCAGGACAGACCAAATTCCACGACAGATCCAGTCTATCGCGACAGACACCGTCTATCGCGACAGACTAAAACCACGACAGACGATAGACACCGTCTATCGCGACAGACCACTCTATCGCGACAGACACCGTCTATCGCGACAGACCACTCTATCGCGACAGACACCGTCTATCGCGACAGACACCGTCTATCGCGACAGACCACTCTATCGCGACATACACCGTCTATCGCGACAAACACCGTCTATCGCGACAGACAGCCCCCCATGACAGTTTGTGTCTATCGCGACAGACACCGTCTATCGCGATAGACAAACATTTTCGGCAAAAATTAAGGGGTAAATTTTTTGGAAATTTAGGCTAAATTTTGGTCATATTTGCACTCTCAAATACTCACACACTTGCAAAGGCCTTCCATTTTTTTAGCTCTAGGGCTTGTCGGAAAGCTCGTGGCATATACTACACGCCCTCAACTGTTTTTTATAAGAATAATGCGTTGATTTTCAGATAGGATATTTGGAAGTTGACACACTGAGGGGTAGGAACACCAAGGGAGCTCTAGAGGAAATTTTTAGCAATACAAAAGGGGGAACAAGGGTCATTAAAAAAGTGTCTGAAATAAATTGTCTGTCAATTGAAGGATCAAATTGAAGCTAAACTTGGGATTCTTACAGGATCATCGAGAGCTCTTGGAGAAAGCAAAGTAAGTGCCAGGGCGAACAAGCTTGGGAACGTGCTTCGTGGGTAGACCAGCATCGCCAGGAGGAGCAACTTGAGGTTGGAACATCACTTAACCCCCTCAGTCTATTCTTAGCATAGGCTAAGTGCGAGTAGTTGTTCTGATTGACTAGGGGTATGTCACTCTAGTACAATGGTGAGTACCAACGTGAAGAGATACACCTCATAAATGTCAATCCGTGGAGACGTGAGGACCGGTATGAAGACCGTGAGCAAGTGATGGCACAAGTGCGTGAGTGAAAGCACACAAGCATGCACACACATACACACACGCGCGCACAAAGTAAGAGCAAGGAGTGGAACAATGGAAGATCTTCGATTATACAAGAGCTCTCTTACAAAGCTGAAATCTACAACAAGTTAACCTCAAAAATGACCTCTCCATCCCTTTTTATAGTTTTTGAGTGGTTTTGGCCCTGTCCAGACCTAGTGTCCGGCCTAGTTAAAAAATAGGTTCCAGGGCTTATTTGGGGGCTCAAACGGAGTCTAAAAATTATGAAAATTGGTAGGATGGTAGTTCTAATACTCCTCAAGCTCGAGGACTCCTCAGCTTGAACAAAATGGAGTTACAAAAATGGAGAATGGTATTTAAAATGGTTTTTAGTGATAAAAATCACTATTTTTGTAGGGATTTCTTCTGAAAATTTGACAGGTGCTTCTTGGAGCTCCCTACTTGCTCTTTCTTCTTGTGTGTCCACTTCCTTGATGCACTTTCATTCTTTGTCCTTGATCTTGAGCTTCAACACTCCCCCCCCTCTTGAGTCTGTCGTCCCTGACAGACCCTTGTTGTAGTGGTCGTTCCATGTAGTACGTTGAGAGGTAGCGTCCTTTGCGTCCAACAGGGGTGATCCCTTTTCCCAATGTATCCTGGTCATTTGTCTGGTTCTTCACTTTGCCACTATTATCTCTTGCAGTTTGTAGTCCCTTTGTACGTACTTCTGCCTTGTATTCCATCTGGATGGTGCATTTGTGAGTGTTCCAAAACTACTAGTTGCTCAAAGGAGGTGGTCAATGTTGATTATGAGCAACTCTCAATGGTGGAGGGCTCCCTTGTTCTTGTAGTGGTCACCGTGATGTCCTTTGATTCTTCCAAAGATGGCTTCCATAGTTTTCATGCCAAGTACTTGTAACCCATAATGGATGATGGGTAAGTGCTTTAGTGTGTGGGTTGAACAAAATATGTGCCTTGTGCATGGCCTTGTAATGTGGCCCTACGTATGCGTACTTGGAAAATGCATGGCAAGAAGTATGGTGCAAGAGATTGGGTCTTGAGCTAAGTGCTCAAGGGAATGCTGACGAAGAGGTTTCCTAATCGATCATGGTTATAGTGTTGTTGAAGCATACACGTCTTACCATGGTGAAGGGTCCGTTGATCTTCATCTCTTCGTGTTGTAGTTCCATCATGGTGTTTGACCATCGGCTTGTCCTTTTTGTTGATGGATGTCCTTGCTGAAAGTTCACTGATGAGCATTTTCAAGCACAGTCCTCTTCTTTGCCCTTTTTTTTTTTTTTTTTTGAACACGATGGCATCAAACAAGAAGAAAGAGGTTAGTATCAATAACATATTTTGCATGTGAAAATTGTGTCTCATGTGCCTGGGATTTCTCAATTGTGTCTATGCACGGCCATGTAAGGTGGCCCTATATTGATGCATACTTTGGAAATGCATGACCTGAATGGTGCAAACGACTGGGTTATGCCAAAGGCATATGGTTGCTGCTGGTCAAGGCTTTTGATGTTACTTGCATACTTGATGAATTCTTTGATTGGAGGTGTCTATTGGATCTCGAAATGATGTAATCCTCCGGATGGGAACCCATTTTGGAATAGGGTTTGGTACTGTAGAGATTACCTCAGGCCACTTCATCTTTGGATGCTTTCCAAACTTTGGTATCCCGTGTGGTTGGCCTTTTGGTTCTGTGGATGTTGTTGGTGCTTTTGGCTTCCAAACCCATATCCTTGATGATTGCCTGCTTTCTTTTGCAGAAGGGTTGAGTTTATCTTCGTTTGTTCTTTGTGTTTTGTTCTTACCCTTTGCTTTCCTTGGCTTCTTTGTTGAGACCTTCTGCCTGGTGGGGAGCATAGGCCGTTGTGTATGTAAGAGCTTCTTGGGTACCCACATCTGTAATCGCCCGTGTTGAGTTGTAGCTAATTTTTTAGGCACCCAAATTTGTACATGATTGTGGTCGACCTTCTTTGATAGCTTCGGTACCCAAATTTGTTTGATTCTTCGTGCTTGAGCCTGTCGTAGGTGCTTGGTCCTTCTTTTTTCATGGTCGATCTGGTTGTGTGGGAGTCTTTGAGGCAACATCGATGGTTGCACTCCTTTCTTTACCCAGATCTGCTTCATGCCCATAACTTCTTTCTTCTTGAAGGCTATTTGTCTATTTGATAGACTGGCTAGCTTGCATTGTTTTGTTTGCTTCTGAGGTTGGACTAATGTGGATGCTTTACTCTTTGAAAAAGAAGAAGGTTCTTCTTGCCTTTGCGACTGTCCTTCCATGATTGTGTCCGTCTGGATCATAGATCTTTTGACATTTACAACATCTTGTTCGAGAAGAATAGCCTTAGAGGAAAGAAGAGAGTGTGTGGTGTCTTGGTCAGTGGCCATGCAATTCTCCAATTCTAATGTAATGCATTGTTCATGTGCCCAAACATGAAGAAGTTGACTTCTTAGGTTCAAGTTGACAGCATGGTCGTAAATCCAATCTTGACCCAAGACAAGTGGCTCTGTGAGGTCCTCATCATGACACACTAGCATTTTGACTTTTATTGGAACATCTTGAAGGTAGATGGGAAGTTCCACCTCGCCCAAACAGGGTGTTTCCACGCCTCCTAATCCTATGAGATAGGCTTCTATGGGCTTGATGTCCAGTTGCAGGTCTTGGCAGTATGCAAGTCGAACTGCACTAGTTGCTGCACCTGAATCAACTAATGCTCTCACAGTCTTTACACTCTTTCCTTGTCCTACCTCTATAGTTACAAAGGGCCGTCGATCAATTATTTGAGAAGTAGTTATGCCCAATTTTTGGCACATGTCCATGTGATATTTTGGAGCTTTTGTGTTGACATCTAGGCCTAGCCGCTGTAGCTTATTTCTTCTGATGCGCTCTCTTGCCTCTGCTTGTGCTTCTTCTCTAACCCTTAACTCCTCTTCTTTTCGCTTCTTAGCAGTGTTGAGTCTCATGAGCATTTCCTCTGTAAGATGTTCTTGATATAACTTGACTCGGCATCCACTAATATAGTTTGGTAGGATATCACCTTCTAAAGTGGCCAATTGAACTGCACCGCTAGGTAGTGGAGAGTCTATTAATGATCATGGGTCCATATCCTCGTTTCTCCAATTTGCGGGCATGTTGCTTTAGCATATAAACCAGCACTAGATCTCCTTCCTTCAATCCTTTATCCTTTACATGGGCATCAAAATATGCCTTTTGCCTTTTCTTTGCAGCATAAATGCCTGCTGCTGCCCGTAGCCTCGTCTCACCTAAGCGTTCTAGATCAAAGATCCTGGAAGACAACTCATGTCCATTCCACTCATGCTCTTGTGCTACTTTCAAGGCAGGGATTAGGAAGTCTAATGGTAGCACAGCATTCTATCCAAAGACCATCTGAAATGGGGTAGCATTGAGTACCGTTTTGTAGGCAACTCGGTATGCCCAAACAACATGATGAAGTTGTTTGTCCCAATCAGAGCGTTTATTATTTACAAGTTTCGTCAATACGTTACATAGGATCTTATTCGTGCTCTCGGCTTGTCCGTTAGCTTGTGGGTGATAGGGGGCAGACTTCTTATGTATCACCATGAATTCTTGAAGGAGATTTTCAATGACCTCATTCAAGAAGTGCGTACCTCTATCACTGACCAACTCTATTGGTAATCCGTATCTGGTGAACACGTTCTCGAATAAAAACTTGGCCGTAGTTTGAGCATCATTCTTCGTTGTGGCTTTTACTTCCACCCACTTTGTAAGGTAATCTGTGGCCACGATAATGTACTCAGCATGGGAGTTTCTAGCTGGGGGGTTGATGGGACCTACAAAGTCTATACCCCACTTCGAAAATGCACGTCCACCCATCATTGGCCTTAAAGGCATCTCGTCTTTTCTTATCGGATATTGGGCACGTTGGCATGTGTCACATTTCTTCACATAAGTATGTGCATCCATATGAAGAGTGGGCCACCAAAGTCCTGAGAATAGAAAGGTCTTAATTACTCTGTCAGGCCCAAAGTGTCCACCTGCAGCACCGCTGTGTGCAGTTTCTAAGACTTTCAAGTAGTCTGATTCATGAACGCACAGTCTTAGGTAACCATCCTTGCCTCTTCGATATAGGTTGTCTCCTACTAAGGCATAGTCTTGAGCCTCTTGCTCCATGCTCCGTTTTCTTGCAAGACTAGCCTGATTGGGTAATGTTCCCGATCTCATGAACTCGACCAATGGAGCACTCCAATCTGGGATTAATGACACGTGATAAAGAGTGGCATGTTCCACTGGGGGTCTCTTCTGGCACACTGGACAATTCTGGATCCACTCTTTTATTTCTTTGTCCATGCTAGGCCAATACACTCCTAAATGTCTTAGATTCTGCAATGTTCGTTGTTTAGAGTAGTGATTTCCTAGCAATCCCTCATGGGCTTGTTGCAACCAACTAGTATGTTCATCGTCCTCGACACAACAAGCTAATACGCCCTCGGTATCTTGCTTGTACATACTTTCGGCCAATATTTGATACTTTTGTGATTTTACAATTTCTTCTTTGCTTGTTTTCACATTCTTATTTGCAGGCCCGAAGGTTAGGACTGGTACCAACTTATTTGCCCATTTAGGAACAACTTCTAAATTGAACAGATAAGCATCGGGCAATTCATCAGACACTCCTTGCGGTGGCTCTCCTGAAGTGATGCGAGAAAGATGGTCTGCCCTAAGATGGGTTCTACCTTTCCTGACAACAACTTCAAAGTCGTATTCCATTAGTAAGAGGAACCATCTTACTAAGCGGCCTGTATTGCAAGGTTTATTGACCAAATATAGTAAAGCTTGATGATCAGTGAAAAACTTGAACTTATTGGCCAATAGATAGTGTCTAAACTTCTTCACAGCGTATACCATGCCTAAGCCTTCTCTCTCCGTTGTGGTATAATTTCGTTCAGCTGCATTTAATTGCCTACTAGCATATGCTATCGGCAAATCCAGGTTTCCTTCACCTGTGGGTTGTGCTAGCACACATCCTATTGCATGATTGGAGGCATCTACATGGACATGAAAGGGTTTGCTCCAATCCGGAGTAGTCAATATTGGTGTTGTGCACAAACGTCTTTTCAGCTCGTTGAAGGAATTCTCGCATTCCTCGTTCCACTCAAAATTTGTTAACAACCCATAAAGAGGTTTAGCTATGATGGCATACATGTGGATAAACCTACGGTAATATCCACAATGGCCCATAAAGGCTTGTACCTCTTTAACATTCCTTGGCCTGGGCAGCTCTGCTATTGCTCTTACTTTGTCCTCATCTGTTGAAATTCCATTCTTAGAAACAATGTGACCTAAGATCTTACCTTGTCGTACCATAAACACACACTTCTCTGGGTTCAGACACACTCGATATTCTCTACACTTGTTGAAGATCTGTCTGAGCTCAGGGATGTGGTAACTTCTCTCTTGGGAATGAGCGCATAAATCATCCACATATACTTCTAAGCTCTTTCGCAAGAACTCTTTGAAGACATGACACATGAGCCTTTGGAATGTTGCAGGTGCATTGGTGAGCCCAAATGGCATCACACGAAATGCAAAGATTCCCCATTCTGTGGCAAAGGCCGTTTTGTGTTGATCTTTGGGGGCAATGGCTACTTGGTTGTAACCTGAAAATCCATCAAGGAAGCTATAAACTTCCTTGCCTGCAACACGCTCCAATAGATGTTCGGTGATTGGAAGTGGATAACTATCTCTGATCGTAGCGGCATTAACTTTTTTAAGGTTAATGCACACTCGCAATTTCCCATTCTTCTTGGGCACCACTACAATGGGGGACACCCATTCAGTGTGCTCAATCTCATAGATGAATCCAGCTTCAATCAGCCTGTCAATTTCCTCCTTTATTTTGGCTGCATAATTGTCATTATATGTGTAGGGCTTTTGTTTGGTGGGCTTGGCGTCAGCGGTCATCGGAATCGTATGAGAGCAAATCTTTGGATCTACTCCTTTCAAGTCTCTATAGTGCCATGCAAACACGTCCCTATATTCCCTTAATAGAGCTACAAGCTCTGCTTCTTCTTTTGCACTTAGATCGTCTCCTATGTACGTACATCACTCTTCGTTCCCTTCAATGGTCACTACAATTTTCTTGGTCTTTTCTTTATTGTCATATGCTTCTCCTATAATGGCCTCTCTCTTAGGCATTCGTACCAAAATTTTTCGGTCTTCCACTTCATATTTCTTGAAATTTTCTGGTACTTCAAACAATGATTCTTCCTCTTCTTGTTTCACTGCTTTTCTTTTCTTTTTCTTTTAACCTCCTTCACTTCCTTTCTTTGAATTTATCGTTTTAATACTCGTGAGGGGTTCTTCTTCTTTTTGGGTTAACACTCCTATGTCTTCTAAATAGTGTTCCTCTGAGTCAAAGTAAGTATCCATCACAATGGATTCTAGATCATCGTCATTCTCTTCTTCTTCTATGAACTCACTAGGATCACACTCTTCCAACAGGGGCTCACACATGAACACTGAAATATCATAACCCTCCTCATCACAATGAGGTGTCCATTGTTCTTCATTGACTGCAATGTCCATGGTAGCTAAGATTTCTACCCAACCATGAGGCTCAAATTCCTCATCTGGAAATATCATCAGTGTATAGGCTGGGTCTTTTATTGGTCTATCTCCTGGGGAAGTTCCTTCTTCTCTTGCTTTTAGACGCTTTTCCTCTTCCTCCGCGACCTTGCACATCCACAAGTGAGTATCTTCATGCAGCCAGGATGGATCAGGTGAACTTCCAGAATGCACAGAGATTGAATCTTCTTTTGCTTTGTGGATAGGATTCCACTGTAGGGGTGGTACATCTCTGAAGGTGTAATCCTTCAGATTGACCTTGGTAGTGACCCCTAAGTGCTGTAAGTACAAGGAGTTGGTTCCCCAATCCTGTACTATTTGCAATTGTCGTAGGAAGGGTCTTCCTAGGATCATCTCGTAGACATTATTTTTTTCAAAGTCACCTATAGCAAATGTATGTTCAAACTCTACACCACAAGTGGTTAGAGTTATCCCTTCGAGCAATCCTAGAGGTCTTTCAAAATGACCATCTGCCATTTGAAGCTTCATTCTTGTTGGTCTTAATGTGGGTTTGCCCCATCGCTTCCACAAGGAGGTGGTCGTAATAGCAACACCAGCACCTGAATCTACGATTGCTTTGGTTGTGTAACCTTGATAGGTGATCGGAAGATAAGTGTTACCTTCTTCACCTTCGCTCATGTCTCCTATCTTGTCGAGAGGTATCTCTGGAACTTTTTGCTTAGAGCCTACTTTTGGCATATTGGATTCAAGTTCTGGAACCTGATCCTTCACATGATTCCAGAGCTCCGGTTTTGCCTTGAGCAGCTCCTCTACTTAGTGTTCTTCACAACATCAGTGTTTCTTGGAATCACTGAGTCTTCATTTCTTACCAATATTGTGGGAGCTCTGATCTGGAGAGATTCACATTCCCATGGGCCTGTGAAATGAGGCAACTCTTGTAAAGAATTAGATTCAAAATCTAATCTCTCATCCTCTTGTTGCTCTGTTTGATCTCCATAGATAGACGGAATGTCTTGGGGAAATTGATCATGTAGATCATCAATCTCAGGAATAGGAGGGGAATTACCCTTCTCCTTGGCCCATTTCTCTTCTTGTATTTCCCGCAAGAACTCTTGAGAGTACTGTTGAATTGAAGGAGGTATTCCAGCATCCGTGGAATTAGGAACATAAGCTCCCATTGGTGGTGAGCTTCCTCTTTCAATAACTGGTTGAGCCTGTGGAGGTAAAGGAACTTGTGGTTTGTTTACCAATTGCTCTAATCTTTCTAGTAAGCCTTGGAAATGCAAATCCGGTTTGACAGAGTTTGTCTGATTGAACTTTTGACTAGTCTCAAGTATAGCTTGAGCTTGTTCTACCATTTTCATGCACATTTTCATCCGTTCAATCTCTAAATCTGCTCTAGGGTAACTCTTGTCTAGGTTTGCAGCTGTTGGCCCTTCTTGAAGTCGAGCCTGGTAGGCCTTGAACATCATGTCCAAGCCTTCTAGGGTTGGATTTGCAAGAACAGACCCTGGTTGTGGGTTATTTACAATGGGTGGTGGGGTGGAATGAGGTGGAATGGATGGAGCTTCGGTATGTGCGGGGCTTTGAGATGCAATGTCTTCTATTTTTGTTTTGGTATCCCTTAGGCTTTCTTCTAGCTCGGATAGCTTTTTGTTCCACTTGCGATTAGCCTTCTCTCTGGTATCTTTCCATGTTCTTGGTTTCCTCTTACTAGGTTCTCCTGCCTCACTTGACTCCGATTGCTCAGATGGTTTTGCTTGTTGTGCAGCCTGTGCCCTAGTAACTGCCTGTGCAGGAGCCACATTACTACTACTTGAACTTGAATCTGCCACTAAGCCTACCACATTGATGGGTGTAACCTTGGGTGCACTAGAGGGGTTTCTCGGACACTCTCTAGGAAGATGTTCCTGGCCACACTCAGGACAAAAGCCTTGTATTGTAATGTTTTGCCCTTGTCCCAGAGCTAGTTGGTGGGGGCATTCACGAATGAAATGGTCGCCCTGACATCTAAAGCATGGTCCTCTAGGGGCTTGTGGTCTTACTTGTCTCAATTGGGGCCTAGGATTTGGATTCGTATACATGACATTGGAGTATTCTGGCTCCCAATTTTGTTCCATAGGTGGTGTCTCATATTGACACTGAGAAGTCTCACTTTGCTCAGGTGACTCTATATAATAAGCATGTGGACTATCTTCATGGAAGTAGTCTGAACCATGAGCGTGAGAATCATTTCCTGAGACTAATGGGGTTAGTGGCACCAATGCTCTATTAGGGTTCTCCTCCGCCATCATATATTTAACTGGGATCACATTGGCAGGAGCTGGCGGTTGGTTTCCTAGGACTGGTTGTGGCCTATATGGTGCCTGATATTGCTGCTGGTATGGAGGTTGATATTGTTGTGGCCTATAATATGGCTGTTGGTGCTGATTCTGATACCTACCCTGCTGGTATGGTTGCTGATAATTTTGTCTAACAGCCTGCCTGTTATAGGGACAATCTTGGGTCGTATGATTTGTATATTTCCTCTCAATGGTGCAATATAGAGCATTAGGGTTTCCTTGGGGTTGAGTCGTCAACGGGCAAACATTAGCCATGTGATCTCCTCCACATGTATAACATCGCTTCACTGAGGTGACCCTTGGCATTTGTCTATTTTGAACTCCTAGCTTTTTGGCCACTTGCTCAGCTATCTCATCTATCTCAGTGGAGGCTCTAGAGGTATGACTTGTAGAACTATCAGAGTCCTTATAGAGTTTGGATAGTCCTAACTCCTCACCCAAGTTGTCTTCTATGTCAATGCATATCCGTACACACTCTTCTATGGATCTAGGCTCTTTCAAGTATACATATGACCTTAATTTTGTGCTCAATAGGCCATCTAAAAATAGTGCCACCTGTTTGGCTAATGTGGGTAATTCTGGTACGGGACATCTTTCCAAGTACTGTCTAAACCTTCTTCCTGCAAGTCGCACTGTTTCTTGGGGTGTCTGCTTGAAGCTGTGGATCAAGGATGATGTGTTATGCCTGATACCGCTTTTGGAAAATTCCACAATGAATTCTTCTAGCAGCTGACCTATCTCTCTATAGTTGCGACTGTTTAGAGGTTGAAACCAAGCTAAGGCAGTACCCTTAAGAGTTAAACCAAATGCCTCGAACTGGGTGAATAAGTCTTCAACCTGTTCAGCTCTTAGCACTTGTTTGAACTCCGCCACATGATCATAAGGATCTCCAAATCCATCAAAGTAGTTCTTCATTGTCTTAACCACTTGAGAGGGTCTAAGGGTTCTTGAGTGCTCTCGTGGTCTAGGCAATGGGAAATCATGATCATCTCTTTGATGCCTATAAACTCTATGTCTCTCCCTTTCAAGTCTTTCCGTTCCATTTCCTGATCTGTCTCTACCTACAGTGTCTGCAAAGCTTACCTCCGGTCTCTCTCTAGTTCTTTCCCTCTGGGTTTCATGAGCCTTGGATGATCCGGCTCCCTGGAGGCCCTGGGAAACATTAGATCTTGGTGGAGGGAAAATTGATTCACCTTGCTAGGTGTAAGCATGTCTGTCATGATCTGATACCAAGAATAATTTTTGAGATGTGTGATCTAGATAGACAACTTTCCATGGTGTCTCTGGATCCTTGAATTCATAGATGGTGACTACTGGGCTAGGTTGATCTGGCCTAAATCTCCAAAAGGCTTCCTCCGTTTCTCTATTCACGAATAGTTCTATGCTTTTATTATCTTGAGGAATCCATTCTGGAGTGAGCACTCTGGTTAAGACTGACTTACCTCTAGGGGTCTTGGGTTCTCCTCCTAGGTCTCCTTGCTCTAGGTCTCCTATCTCATTCTCAGGAATGATATTTCCAAACTCATCTGTCCTATCTGGTAAGTTGGTAACCACATACATGGTTCCTTCCTTATCAATGTAAGCACCCTCTTCAAACTTGACCACTAGGTGTTCAAGTCCAAAGGGTTGGTCAGGATTCTTGAGTTGAACCACTGATCATCTTAGACCATTCTCATAGATGCGAGCACCTAATTGGTTGGTCCTGATATACTCCAATTGGGTCTTATAGGGACCTTCTGGTGTCTGTAAATAGGAAGTGCCTGAGCTACGTGTGGGTCTTTCCATGCTAAAAGACATTTCTGAGTCACTGGTTTCTGAACTTCGTGTGTAAGGATAACCACTAAGCTGTTGAGCCCAAGACTTGGTTGTATGGTCGACACTAGCCTCAGATGACCTAATGCTTTGTCTATCCTTGCCTAAGTGTCTTCCAGATCTCAGGTTCATAAGCCTTGGCTTCTAGTCCCAAAGTTCTCTTATATTGCTCAAAATCCTTTGGAACACCTTGGTTTTCCAGTTTTCCTGAGGGTCAACTTCCAACAAAACCAAAATCACAGCAAACGAATTTCGTATGAGAAAGTTATGCCAGTTCAGGGTTCTGGGGTTTAAAACAGGGAAACAGGGTCTCTCAGGAAATGCTTCAAAACAGGCGATACATGTTGGGAGTGATGGTAGGATGCACTCAAGAGATTGAGTTGGTGCTGCTATACCTGCTTCATACCAGCCCTCCTTTGATTCCAGAAATGCTTAGTACACACCTTGAGCTTCCAAATGATACCAAGAAAGCATATATGTACTTTGCAAATGATATGTGTAATGACCAAATCAAAACAGATAACTTGGCACTTCAAAAATCAAGAAAAACTTTCTATTTCTGTAGTGACACCTGCTCAGTCTTTCACTCAGTGTGACCAGCACACTAACAATTGATCTAATTCCTTCTGGACATATTAAATTAGCTTAACAAGCTACCCTTTACAAGTGGAATGAGAAGAAATGATAAACTACTCACTGAGAAATCACTTTAGCAAAATAATGTTTACCCCCGATATTTTAGGAGCTTTGCAGACACAGACCAGTGAGCACCTCGACTGAGATTTCTCTGTAATGGCTGATCCAATGACCTTGAAATTTTGTAGGTGTATAGTAGACTTTGAGCTGAATCCAATGTGCTTTGAATCACTTGATTTGGTTCAGTAGATCCTGAGATATGCTCCTTTGAAGTTGACAGACTTTGAGATGATGACTCAGAGAAACAGTTATGATGAATGTGTATACTTCTATTGATTGATATGTTTGTACAATCTCATTAGCATGGCAAGCATAGCTAAATGAGGTGTTGTGGTGTAGGCTATGAAGTAGCACTAACACACACAGAGTTACAATGATGAATGCCTCGGGGAGTGAGCTCAATTGGACTAGCTAACCCGCGAGTTTTTTCTTCACCTTTTATATGAGTTGGGAGTTAATTTGAATTTCAAATTCAAACTAAGGCTCCCTAGAATATCTCCTCTAAAAGTAGGGAGATATTCTCTCCAATTACACCATCTACTTTTCCACGACTAATCAAGTAGGTGTGATTACATGAGATGCCAAGTCACTAAGACTTTTACAATGAGTAAAATGTAATAAATCATAGGTATGGGTTCCTATGCCATTTCCTTCAAGTGAAGCCTTGATGAAATTTTGTCCAAGCTAATCTTCCAAGGTTCCAAGCCAAGTGTGAAGGCTTGAAATGCACCAATAGCTCCCCCTCAAGCCAAACACTTTGGCTTAAGTCTTCATCTTTTTCATCTTTAGTCTTCAATCACATCCTGCAATCCAATCATGGATTTAAATCTGCAAAACTTGTTTCCATCCAATGCTTTAGTGAGTAAATCTGCACATTGCATATTAGTAGACACATATGTCAATTGAATGTCTTTGCTAAGTAACTTCTCTCTCACATAGTGGTAATGAACCTCTATGTGTTTGGTTCTGGCATGATATACTGGATTAGCTGCAAGGTGAAGAGAGCTAGTGTTATCTCCAAATATGATTGGTGGCCTTGTATATAGGCCTAACTCTGTATATAAGAGCTTTAACCAGATAGCTTCTTGAGTGGCATTGGCAAGCCCTCTATACTCTACTTCAGTGGATGACAATGCCACTGTAGGTTGTTTCTTGGCTGACCAAGAAATAGGCTTATCTCCTGCAAAACAAATGTAGCCTGATGTGCTCCTCCTATCATCCTTGCATCCTGCCCAATCTGCATCTGAATAAACTTTAATGTCAATATCTGATGTATAAGGAAAGTACAAACCATGGTTCTGAGTTCCCTTCAAGTACTTCAAGATCTTCTTTGCTGCCTCTAGGTGAGGTACCCTTGGTTTGTGCATGAATTGACTAAGCACACTAACTCCATATGCTATGTCAATTCTTGTCAAGGTAGCATAGTTCAAACTACCTACCATACTTTGATATCCTGTAATGTCTTGTATTTCTTCCCCTTCATGAGCACTTAGCTTTAGGTTGACTTCCATTGGAGTAGTAGATACTTTAGCATCCTGCAAACCAAACTTCTTGACCATATCCTGTACATACTTCTTTTGAGTGATATATATACCTGAGTTGGTGTAGACTAACTCAAGACCTAAGAAGTACTTCAATAATCCAAGATCACTAATCTTGAATTCTTTCATCATTTGTCCTTTGATGTGTCTAATCCCATTGACATCATTGCCTGTAATGATGATGTCATCAACATAAACACACAAGTAGATTACCTCTGTATTACTCCTCTTTATGAATAGAGAAGTGTCTGCTTTGCTCATCACAAATCCTTGGTCTTGGAGATAGGTTGTCAACCTGTAATTCCATGCTCTAGGTGCCTGCTTCAAACCATATAGAGCCTTCTTCAATTTACACACATAATTTACCTTCTTGGGATCTTCATAGCCAGGTGGTTGTGACATGTAGACTTCTTCAGATATCCATCCATTCAAGAAAGCATTCTTGACATCTAATTGGTACATGTTCCAATTTTTGGATGCAGCTACACTCACCAATATTCTGATAGTTGGCATCTTAGCCACAGGAGAAAATGTCTCCTCATAATCAATGCCTTGGGTTTGTGCAAAACCCTTGGCTACCAACCTAGCTTTGTACCTGTTGATTGTTCCATCTGAATTTCTCTTTAGCTTGTAGATCCATCTGGATCCTATCACCTTCATAGATTCCTTCTTGGGTACCAAGTCCCAAGTATCACTCTCCTTGAGAGCGTCCATCTCTTCATCCATAGCTTCTTTCCACTCTGGTTTGGTAATTGCTTGTTCATAGGTACCTGGTTCTTCATTCAACAAATCCTTTGCAAGATATACAGAATGTTTAGTTACAAGTGATGTGTCATACCCAAATCTGATAGGCTTCTTCTTTTCTCTCTGAGATCTCCTCATTGCTGGAGTTGAGGATTCTGGTGTATCCTCTAGCTTCTTCATCTTCATCTTTCCTTTGGACTTCCAAGCCTTGAATTCCTCAAGGTTAATTGTATCATCATCATCTGAGCTTGAGTCATCTTTCTGGATTGGTTCCTCCTTGGTGAGCTTTGGGAAATCTTCTTCCATATCATAGGGTAGACTAATCTTCCTGCATTCATTCTCATACCATGAGTCATTCTCATCAAAGATGACATCTCTGCTTACCTTGAAGCCTTTGTTTGTTGGGTTGTAGAATCTGTATCCCTTTTGGTTCAAATCATAACCAATGAAGATACATTTTTCAGCTTTAGGATCTAGTTTTCCCCTTACCGGTGAGGGAATATGCACATATGCTACACAACCAAAAATTTTGCAATGATCCAGAGAAGGTCTCTTACCATGCCAAGCTTCATATGGTGTCATGCCATCAAGTGATTTGGATGGCAACCTGTTTATGAGATAGGTGGCAGTGGATACACTCTCTGCCCAAAGATAATTTGGCAACTTCTTTTCATTAAGCATAGACCTAGCTGTTTCTACAATGAGTCTATTCCTTCTTTCAGCTACCCCATTTTGTTCAGGTGAGTACCTTGTAGTAATCTCCCTTTTGATGCCTCTTTCCTTCAAGAAATCTTCAAACTCATTGGAGAAGTACTCTCCTCCACCATCTGACCTTAGCCTCTTCAAGCTTCTTCCTGTTTGGTTTTCAACAAGTGCAAGATACCTCTTGAAACAATTAAACACTTCATCTTTATGTTTCATAAAGTATAAAATGGTCCATCTGCTATAATCATCAATGAAGGACACATAGTACCTTGAACCTGAAATGGAAGGGTCCTTGCTAGGTCCCCAAACATCTGTGTGTACCAAGTCTAGGTAGTCTTCATGCATGAAACCTTTCCTTGAATAGGGCAACCTGTGAGACTTACCAAACTGACATGCTCCACACTTGTAAATCATGTGTTGCTTGGATACATTAGGTATCCCAAGCACACATTGGTCCCTACACATTTGCTTGAGGGTTCTTTCACCTATGTGGCCTAACCTCTTGTGCCATATCTCTAACTCTGAAAGTGTTTGATCCTTGTAATTATACAAAGCAATGTTCTTGGTGTCTTCTAGCTCAAAAGTAAACAATCTACCTGATTTCTCCCCTTTGGCTATCCTTCTGAATCCATGTCTTGGGTCCTCCACATATGCTCCATGTTGTGTGAATCTGACCTACAACCTTTCTCCACAATCTGGCCAACACTCATTAGATTCTTGGTGATGGTTGGTACATAGAGTACCCTACTCAATAGGTTCTGGTTACCATCACATGTCTTCACATTTCCAATCTTAACAACAGAATGTTTAGTATCATCACCTGTTTGTACCTGATGTTTGCCCTTGGGTTCTTCCAAATCAGAAAGTAGTGCCACATTGCCAGCTACATGGTTAGAACATCCTGAGTCAATATAAAATAAATGATCATCATTTGTACCTTCCTTGGAGTTCATATTCATGATCAATAGGGAGTCATCTTGCTCCTCTGTGTAATTGTTGTAATCTCTTCTGTTTCTGAATCCACCTTGGTAGTTACCATTGTGGTTGTGGTTGTAATTGTTGTTGTATTGATTGTTGTATCCATTGTAGCTTTGATGTTGGTTGAATCTGCCTCTCCCTTGAGAGTATCCACCTCTTGAGTAGCCTCTTCCTCTCTGATTCTTGTAGTTCTTGTAGCATTCATCTGTGGTATGATTGGACAATCCACAAATGTTGCATGGAGATGAATTATAGGGTCTCCCCCTACCTGACTTACCTCCTCTGCCCCTGCCTCTTGATGATCTACCTCTCCCTGCATAATTAGCTTGGGAGGTAGAGCCTTCTTCATCCTGTTTCTTCCCTTTACCTTTATCCTTAACTTTCTTATCAGTATAGAGAGCAAAGGGGTTGTTACCTTTTGATTGATCTCCTGTCTTTGTAAACTTTGCTTCATGTGTGAATAGTTGGCCCATGAGTGTTGTGAGATCTGGGGTATGCATATCCATATAGAGGTCCATTGCAATGGTGAAACTTTCCCACTTATCATCTGCCTTGAGTCCATTTGTTACTTGCCTGACTATTTGCTCCTCTTCAATCTCCTCTCCAATGCTTGCTAATTGGTCTGCCACATCTTTAATCTTTGTCACATACTCTGAGACTGATTGCTTGGGCTGCTTCCTAAGGGTTGTGAATTCAATCCACAATTGATTCTTTCTTGCCCTTGTGTTGGAAGAGAAATATGTTGACAGAGTTTCCCAAGTCTCTTGGGAAGTCTTACAGTTCCTTACATGAGGTAAAAGGAAATCAGATATAGAGTTAAGAAGGTAAGACCTTGCCAAAGCATCCTTTGCAGACCATTGGTTGAGCTTCTCATGTTCATCCTTGGTGGGTAGTCCTCTAGTTTTGAATGAGAGCAATTCCTCATCTCCTGATATGTATCCAAATAAGCTCCTTCCTTGTAGATAGGTCTTCATCCTCAGAGACCAAGCTTGGTAGTTGTTCCTGTCCAATTTTTCAATGAATGAAGGAAATCCATCTCCCATGTTTACCTTATTTGCTCTGATACCACTGTTGGGAGTGATGGTAGGATGCACTCAAGAGATTGAGTTGGTGCTGCTATACCTGCTTCACACCAGCCCTCCTTTGATTCCAGAAATGCTTAGTACACACCTTGAGCTTCCAAATGATACCAAGAAAGCATATATGTACTTTGCAAATGATATGTGTAATGACCAAATCAAAACAGATAACTTGGCACTTCAAAAATCAAGAAAAACTTTCTATTTCTGTAGTGACACCTGCTCAGTCTTTCACTCAGTGTGACCAGCACACTAACAATTGATCTAATTCCTTCTGGACATATTAAATTAGCTTAACAAGCTACCCTTTGCAAGTAGAATGAGAAGAAATGATAAACTACTCACTGAGAAATCACTTTAGCAAAATAATGTTTACCCCCGATATTTTAGGAGCTTTGCAGACACAGACCAGTGAGCACCTCGACTGAGATTTCTCTGTAATGACTGATCCAATGACCTTGAAATTTTGTAGGTGTATAGTAGACTTTGAGCTGAATCCAATGTGCTTTGAATCACTTGATTTGGTTCAGTAGATCCTGAGATATGCTCCTTTGAAGTTGACAGACTTTGAGATGATGACTCAGAGAAACAGTTATGATGAATGTGTATACTTCTATTGATTGATATGTTTGTACAATCTCATTAGCATGGCAAGCATAGCTAAATGAGGTGTTGTGGTGTAGGCTATGAAGTAGCACTAACACACACAGAGTTACAATGATGAATGCCTCGGGGAGTGAGCTCAATTGGACTAGCTAACCCGCGAGTTTTTTCTTCACTTTTTATATGAGTTGGGAGTTAATTTGAATTTCAAATTCAAACTAAGGCTCCCTAGAATATCTCCTCTAAAAGTAGGGAGATATTCTCTCCAATTACACCATCTACTTTTCCACGACTAATCAAGTAGGTGTGATTACATGAGATGCCAAGTCACTAAGACTTTTACAATGAGTAAAATGTAATAAATCATAGGTATGGGTTCCTATGCCATTTCCTTCAAGTGAAGCCTTGATGAAATTTTGTCCAAGCTAATCTTCCAAGGTTCCAAGCCAAGTGTGAAGGCTTGAAATGCACCAACAGCTCCCCCTCAAGCCAAACACTTTGGCTTAAGTCTTCATCTTTTCATCTTTAGTCTTCAATCACATCGTGCAATCCAATCATGGATTTAAATCTGCATAACTTGTTTCCATCCAATGCTTTAGTGAGTAAATCTGCACATTGCATATTAGTAGACACATATGTCAATTGAATGTCTTTGCTAAGTAACTTCTCTCTCACATAGTGGTAATGAACCTCTATGTGTTTGGTTCTGGCATGATATACTGGATTAGCTGCAAGGTGAAGAGAGCTAGTGTTATCTCCAAATATGATTGGTGGCCTTGTATATAGGCCTAACTCTGTATATAAGAGCTTTAACCAGATAGCTTCTTGAGTGGCATTGGCAAGCCCTCTATACTCTACTTCAGTGGATGACAATGCCACTGTAGGTTGTTTCTTGGCTGACCAAGAAATAGGCTTATCTCCTGCAAAACAAATGTAGCCTGATGTGCTCCTCCTATCATCCTTGCATCCTGCCCAATCTGCATCTGAATAAACTTTAATGTCAATATCTGATGTATAAGGAAAGTACAAACCATGGTTCTGAGTTCCCTTCAAGTACTTCAAGATCTTCTTTGCTGCCTCTAGGTGAGGTACCCTTGGTTTGTGCATGAATTGACTAAGCACACTAACTCCATATGCTATGTCAATTCTTGTCAAGGTAGCATAGTTCAAACTACCTACCATACTTTGATATCCTGTAATGTCTTGTATTTCTTCCCCTTCATGAGCACTTAGCTTTAGGTTGACTTCCATTGGAGTAGTAGATACTTTAGCATCCTGCAAACCAAACTTCTTGACCATATCCTGTACATACTTCTTTTGAGTGATATATATATCTGAGTTGGTGTAGACTAACTCAAGACCTAAGAAGTACTTCAATAATCCAAGATCACTAATCTTGAATTCTTTCATCATCTGTCCTTTGATGTGTCTAATCCCATTGACATCATTGCCTGTAATGATGATGTCATCAACATAAACACACAAGTAGATTACCTCTGTATTACTCCTCTTTATGAATAGAGAAGTGTCTGCTTTGCTCATCACAAATCCTTGGTCTTGGAGATAGGTTGTCAACCTGTAATTCCATGCTCTAGGTGCCTGCTTCAAACCGTATAGAGCCTTCTTCAATTTACACACATAATTTACCTTCTTGGGATCTTCATAGCCAGGTGGTTGTGACATGTAGACTTCTTCAGATATCCATCCATTCAAGAAAGCATTCTTGACATCTAATTGGTACATGTTCCAATATTTGGATGCAGCTACACTCACCAATATTCTGATAGTTGGCATCTTAGCCACAGGAGAAAATGTCTCCTCATAATCAATGCCTTGGGTTTGTGCAAAACCCTTGGCTACCAACCTAGCTTTGTACCTGTTGATTGTTCCATCTGAATTTCTCTTTAGCTTGTAGATCCATCTAGATCCTATCACCTTCATAGATTCCTTCTTGGGTACCAAGTCCCAAGTATCACTCTCCTTGAGAGCTTCCATCTCTTCATCCATAGCTTCTTTCCACTCTGGTTTGGTAATTGCTTCTTCATAGGTACCTGGTTCTTCATTCAACAAATCCTTTGCAAGATATACAGAATGTTTAGTTACAAGTGATGTGTCATACCCAAATCTGATAGGCTTCTTCTTTTCTCTCTGAGATCTCCTCATTGCTTGAGTTGAGGATTCTGGTGTATCCTCTAGCTTCTTCATCTTCATCTTTCCTTTGGACTTCCAAGCCTTGAATTCCTCAAGGTTAATTGTATCATCATCATCTGAGCTTGAGTCATCTTTCTGGATTGGTTCCTCCTTGGTGAACTTTGGGAAATCTTCTTCCATATCATAGGGTAGACTAATCTTCCTGCATTCATTCTCATACCATGAGTCATTCTCATACCATGAGCCATTCTCATCAAAGATGACATCTCTGCTTACCTTGAAGCCTTTGTTTGTTGGGTTGTAGAATCTGTATCCCTTTTGGTTCAAATCATAACCAATGAAGATACATTTTTCAGCTTTAGGGTCTAGTTTTCCCCTTACCGGTGAGGGAATATGCACATATGCTACACAACCAAAAATTTTGCAATGATCCAGAGAAGGTCTCTTACCATGCCAAGCTTCATATGGTGTCATGCCATCAAGTGATTTGGATGGCAACCTGTTTATGAGATAGGTGGCAGTGGATACACTCTCTGCCCAAAGATAATTTGGCAACTTCTTTTCATTAAGCATAGACCTAGCTCTTTCTACAATGAGTCTATTCCTTCTTTCAGCTACCCCATTTTGTTCAGGTGAGTACCTTGTAGTAATCTCCCTTTTGATGCCTCTTTCCTGCAAGAAATCTTCAAACTCATTAGAGAAGTACTCTCCTCCACCATCTGACCTTAGCCTCTTCAAGCTTCTTCCTGTTTGGTTTTCAACAAGTGCAAGATACCTCTTGAAACAATTAAACACTTCATCTTTATGTTTCATAAAGTATAAAATGGTCCATCTGCTATAATCATCAATGAAGGACACATAGTACCTTGAACCTGAAATGGAAGGGTCCTTGCTAGGTCCCCAAACATCTGTGTGTACCAAGTCTAGGTGGTCTTCATGCATGAAACCTTTCCTTGAATAGGGCAACCTGTGAGACTTACCAAACTGACATGCTCCACACTTGTAAATCATGTGTTGCTTGGATACATTAGGTATCCCAAGCACACATTGGTCCCTACATATTTGCTTGAGGGTTCTTTCACCTATGTGGCCTAACCTCTTGTGCCATATCTCTAACTCTGAAAGTGTTTGATCCTTGTAATTATACAAAGCAATGTTCTTGGTGTCTTCTAGCTCAAAAGTAAACAATCTACCTGATTTCTCCCCTTTGGCTATCCTTCTGAAACCATGTCTTGGGTCCTCCACATATGCTCCATGTTGTGTGAATCTGACCTACAAACCTTTCTCCACAATCTGGCCAACACTCATTAGATTCTTGGTGATGGTTGGTACATAGAGTACCCTACTCAATAGGTTCTGGTTACCATCACATATCTTCACATTTCCAATCTTAACAACAGAATGTTTAGTATCATCACCTGTTTGTACCTGATGTTTGCCCTTGGGTTCTTCCAAATCAAAAAGTAGTGCCACATTGCCAGCTACATGGTTAGAACATCCTGAGTCAATATAAAATAAATGATCATCATTTGTACCTTCCTTGGAGGTCATATTCATGATCAATAGGGAGTCATCTTGCTCCTCTGTGTAATTGTTGTAATCTCTTCTGTTTCTGAATCCACCTTGGTAGTTACCATTGTAGTTGTGGTTGTAATTGTTGTTGTATTGATTGTTGTATCCATTGTAGCTTTGATGTTGGTTGAATCTGCCTCTCCCTTGAGAGTATCCACCTCTTGAGTAGCCTCTTCCTCTCTGATTCTTGTAGTTCTTGTAGCATTCATCTGTGGTATGATTGGACAATCCACAAATGTTGCATGGAGATGAATTATAGGGTCTCCCCCTACCTGACTTACCTCCTCTGCCCCTGCCTCTTGATGATCTACCTCTCCCTGCATAATTAGCTTGGGAGGTAGAGCCTTCTTCATCCTGTTTCTTCCCTTTACCTTTATCCTTAACTTTCTTATCAGTATAGAGAGCAGAGGGGTTGTTACCTTTTGATTGATCTCCTGTCTTTGTAAACTTTACTTCATGTGTGAATAGTTGGCCCATGAGTGTTGTGAGATCTGGGGTATGCATATCCATATAGAGGTCCATTGCAGTGGTGAAACTTTCCCACTTATCATCTGCCTGGAGTCCATTTGTTACTTGCCTGACTATTTGCTCCTCTTCAATCTCCTCTCCAATGCTTGCTAATTGGTCTGCCACATCTTTAATCTTTGTCACATACTCTGAGACTGATTGCTTGGGCTGCTTCCTAAGGGTTGTGAATTCAATCCACAATTGATTCTTTCTTGCCCTTGTGTTGGAAGAGAAATATGTTGACAGAGTTTCCCAAGTCTCTTGGGAAGTCTTACAGTTCCTTACATGAGGTAAAAGGAAATCAGATATAGAGTTAAGAAGGTAAGACCTTGCCAAAGCATCCTTTGCAGACCATTGGTTGAGCTTCTCATGTTCATCCTTGGTGGGTAGTCCTCTAGTTTTGAATGAGAGCAATTCCTCATCTCCTGATATGTATCCAAATAAGCTCCTTCCTTGTAGATAGGTCTTCATCCTCAGAGACCAAGCTTGGTAGTTGTTCCTGTCCAATTTGTCAATGAATGAAGGAAATCCATCTCCCATGTTTACCTTATTTGCTCTGATACCACTGTTGGGAGTGATGGTAGGATGCACTCAAGAGATTGAGTTGGTGCTGCTATACTTGCTTCACACCAGCCCTCCTTTGATTCCAGAAATGCTTAGTACACACCTTGAGCTTCCAAATGATACCAAGAAAGCATATATGTACTTTGCAAATGATATGTGTAATGACCAAATCAAAACAGATAACTTGGCACTTCAAAAATCAAGAAAAACTTTCTATTTCTGTAGTGACACCTGCTCAGTCTTTCACTCAGTGTGACCAGCACACTAACAATTGATCTAATTCCTTCTGGACATATTAAATAAGCTTAACAAGCTACCCTTTGCAAGTGGAATGAGAAGAAATGATAAACTACTCACTGAGAAATCACTTTAGCAAAATAATGTTTACCCCCGATATTTTAGGAGCTTTGCAGACACAGACCAGTGAGCACCTCGACTGAGATTTCTCTGTAATGGCTGATCCAATGACCTTGAAATTTTGTAGGTGTATAGTAGACTTTGAGCTGAATCCAATGTGCTTTGAATCACTTGATGTGGTTCAGTAGATCCTGAGATATGCTCCTTTGAAGTTGACAGACTTTGAGATGATGACTCAGAGAAACAGTTATGATGAATGTGTATACTTCTATTGATTGATATGTTTGTACAATCTCATTAGCATGGCAAGCATAGCTAAATGAGGTGTTGTGGTGTAGGCTATGAAGTAGCACTAACACACATAGAGTTACAATGATGAATGCCTCAGGGAGTGAGCTCAATTGGACTAGCTAACACGTGAGTTTTTTCTTCACTTTTTATATGAGTTGGGACTTAATTTGAATTTCAAATTCAAACTAAGGCTCCCTAGAATATCTCCTCTAAAAGTAGGGAGATATTCTCTCCAATTACACCATCTACTTTTCCACGACTAATCAAGTAGGTGTGATTACATGAGATGCCAAGTCACTAAGACTTTTACAATGAGTAAAATGTAATAAATCATAGGTATGGGTTCCTATGCCATTTCCTTCAAGTGAAGCCTTGATGAAATTTTGTCCAAGCTAATCTTCCAAGGTTCCAAGCCAAGTGTGAAGGCTTGAAATGCACCAACAGCTCCCCCTCAAGCCAAACACTTTGGCTTAAGTCTTCATCTTTTTCATCTTTAGTCTTCAATCACATCCTGCAATCCAATCATGGATTTAAATCTGCATAACTTGTTTCCATCCAATGCTTTAGTGAGTAAATCTGCACATTGCATATTAGTAGACACATATGTCAATTGAATGTCTTTGCTAAGTAACTTCTCTCTCACATAGTGGTAATGAACCTCTATGTGTTTGGTTCTGGCATGATATACTGGATTAGCTGCAAGGTGAAGAGAGCTAGTGTTATCTCCAAATATGATTGGTGGCCTTGTATATAGGCCTAACTCTATATATAAGAGCTTTAACCAGATAGCTTCTTGAGTGGCATTGGCAAGCCCTCTATACTCTACTTCAGTGGATGACAATGCCATTGTAGGTTGTTTCTTGGCTGACCAAGAAATAGGCTTATCTCTTGCAAAACAAATGTAGCCTGATGTGCTCCTCCTATCATCCTTGCATCCTGCCCAATCTGCATCTGAATAAACTTTAATGTCAATATCTGATGTATAAGGAAAGTACAAACCATGGTTCTGAGTTCCCTTCAAGTACTTCAAGATCTTCTTTGCTGCCTCTAGGTGAGGTACCCTTGGTTTGTGCATGAATTGACTAAGCACACTAACTCCATATGCTATGTCAATTCTTGTCAAGGTAGCATAGTTCAAACTACCCACCATACTTTGATATCCTGTAATGTCTTGTATTTCTTCCCCTTCATGAGCACTTAGCTTTAGGTTGACTTCCATTGGAGTAGTAGATACTTTAGCATCCTGCAAACCAAACTTCTTGACCATATCCTGTACATACTTCTTTTGAGTGATATATATACCTGAGTTGGTGTAGACTAACTCAAGACCTAAGAAGTACTTCAATAATCCAAGATCACTAATCTTGAATTCTTTCATCATCTGTCCTTTGATGTGTCTAATCCCATTGACATCATTGCCTGTAATGATGATGTCATCAACATAAACACACAAGTAGATTACCTCTATATTACTCCTCTTTATGAATAGAGAAGTGTCTGCTTTGCTCATCACAAATCCTTGGTCTTGGAGATAGGTTGTCAACCTGTAATTCCATGCTCTAGGTGCCTGCTTCAAACCGTATAGAGCCTTCTTCAATTTACACACATAATTTACCTTCTTGGGATCTTCATAGCCAGGTGGTTGTGACATGTAGACTTCTTCAGATATCCATCCATTCAAGAAAGCATTCTTGACATCTAATTGGTACATGTTCAAATTTTTGGATGCAGCTACACTCACCAATATTCTGATAGTTGGCATCTTAGCCACAGGAGAAAATGTCTCCTCATAATCAATGCCTTGGGTTTGTGCAAAACCCTTGGCTACCAACCTAGCTTTGTACCTGTTGATTGTTCCATCTGAATTTCTCTTTAGCTTGTAGATCCATCTGGATCCTATCACCTTCATAGATTCCTTCTTGGGTACCAAGTCCCAAGTATCACTCTCCTTGAGAGCTTCCATCTCTTCATCCATAGCTTCTTTCCACTCTGGTTTGGTAATTGCTTCTTCATAGGTACCTGGTTCTTCATTCAACAAATCCTTTGCAAGATATACAGAATGTTTAGTTACAAGTGATGTGTCATACCCAAATCTGATAGGCTTCTTCTTTTCTCTCTGAGATCTCCTCATTGCTTGAGTTGAGGATTCTGGTGTATCCTCTAGCTTCTTCATCTTCATCTTTCCTTTGGACTTCCAAGCCTTGAATTCCTCAAGGTTAATTGTATCATCATCATCTGAGCTTGAGTCATCTTTCTGGATTGGTTCCTCCTTGGTGAGCTTTGGGAAATCTTCTTCCATATCATAGGGTAGACTAATCTTCCTGCATTCATTCTCATACCATGAGTCATTCTCATCAAAGATGACATCTCTGCTTACCTTGAAGCCTTTGTTTGTTGGGTTGTAGAATCTGTATCCCTTTTGGTTCAAATCATAACCAATGAAGATACATTTTTCAGCTTTAGGGTCTAGTTTTCCCCTTACCGGTGAGGGAATATGCACATATGCTACACAACCAAAAATTTTGCAATGATCCAGAGAAGGTCTCTTACCATGCCAAGCTTCATATGGTGTCATGCCATCAAGTGATTTGGATGGAAACCTGTTTATGAGATAGGTGGCAGTGGATACACTCTCTGCCCAAAGATAATTTGGCAACTTCTTTTCATTAAGCATAGACCTAGCTGTTTCTACAATGAGTCTATTCCTTGTTTCAGCTACCCCATTTTGTTCAGGTGAGTACCTTGTAGTATTCTCCCTTTTGATGCCTCTTTCCTGCAAGAAATCTTCAAACTCATTGGAGAAGTACTCTCCTCCACCATCTGACCTTACCCTCTTCAAGCTTCTTCCTGTTTGGTTTTCAACAAGTGCAAGATACCTCTTGAAACAATTAAACACTTCATCTTTATGTTTCATAAAGTATAAAATGGTCCATCTGCTATAATCATCAATGAACGACACATAGTACCTTGAACCTGAAATGGAAGGGTCCTTGCTAGGTCCCCAAACATCTGTGTGTACCAAGTCTAGGTAGTCTTCATGCATGAAACCTTTCCTTGAATAGGGCAACCTGTGAGACTTACCAAACTGACATGCTCCACACTTGTAAATCATGTGTTGCTTGGATACATTAGGTATCCCAAGCACACATTGGTCCCTACACATTTGCTTGAGGGTTCTTTCACCTATGTGGCCTAACCTCTTGTGCCATATCTCTAACTCTGAAAGTGTTTGATCCTTGTAATTATACAAAGCAATGTTCTTGGTGTCTTCTAGCTCAAAAGTAAACAATCTACCTGATTTCTCCCCTTTGGCTATCCTTCTGAATCCATGTCTTGGGTCCTCCACATATGCTCCATGTTGTGTGAATCTGACCTACAAACCTTTCTCCACAATCTGGCCAACACTCATTAGATTCTTGGTGATGGTTGGTACATAGAGTACCCTACTCAATAGGTTCTGGTTACCATCACATGTCTTCACATTTCCAATCTTAACAACAGAATGTTTAGTATCATCACCTGTTTGTACCTGATGTTTGCCCTTGGGTTCTTCCAAATCAGAAAGTAGTGCCACATTGCCAGCTACATGGTTAGAACATCCTGAGTCAATATAAAATAAATGATCATCATTTGTACCTTCCTTGGAGTTCATATTCATGATCAATAGGGAGTCATCTTGCTCCTCTGTGTAATTGTTGTAATCTCTTCTGTTTCTGAATCCACCTTGGTAGTTACCATTGTGGTTGTGGTTGTAATTGTTGTTGTATTGATTGTTGTATCCATTGTATCTTTGATGTTGGTTGAATCTGCCTCTCCCTTGAGAGTATCCACCTCTTGAGTAGCCTCTTCCTCTCTGATTCTTGTAGTTCTTGTAGCATTCATCTGTGGTATGATTGGACAATCCACAAATGTTGCATGGAGATGAATTATAGGGTCTCCCTCTACCTGACTTACCTCCTCTGCCCCTGCCTCTTGATGATCTACCTCTCCCTGCATAATTAGCTTGGGAGGTAGAGCCTTCTTCATCCTGTTTCTTCCCTTTACCTTTATCCTTAACTTTCTTAGCAGTATAGAGAGCAGAGGGGTTGTTACCTTTTGATTGATCTCCTGTCTTTGTAAACTTTGCTTCATGTGTGAATAGTTGGCCCATGAATGTTGTGAGATCTGGGGTATGCATATCCATATAGAGGTCCATTACAGTGGTGAAACTTTCCCACTTATCATCTGCCTTGAGTCCATTTGTTACTTGCCTGACTATTTGCTCCTCTTCAATCTCCTCTCCAATGCTTGCTAATTGGTTTGCCACATCTTTAATCTTTGTCACATACTCTGAGACTGATTGCTTGGGCTGCTTCCTAAGGGTTGTGAATTCAATCCACAATTGATTCTTTCTTGCCCTTGTGTTGGAAGAGAAATATGTTGACAGAGTTTCCCAAGTCTCTTGGGAAGTCTTACAGTTCCTTACATGAGGTAAAAGGAAATCAGATATAGAGTTAAGAAGGTAAGACCTTGCCAAAGCATCCTTTGCAGACCATTGGTTGAGCTTCTCATGTTCATCCTTGGTGGGTAGTCCTCTAGTTTTGAATGAGAGCAATTCCTCATCTCCTGATATGTATCCAAATAAGCTCCTTCCTTGTAGATAGGTCTTCATCCTCAGAGACCAAGCTTGGTAGTTGTTCCTGTCCAATTTGTCAATGAATGAAGGAAATCCATCTCCCATGTTTACCTTATTTGCTCTCATACCACTGTTGGGAGTGATGGTAGGATGCACTCAAGAGATTGAGTTGGTGCTGCTATACTTGCTTCACACCAGCCCTCCTTTGATTCCAGAAATGCTTAGTACACACCTTGAGCTTCCAAATGATACCAAGAAAGCATATATGTACTTTGCAAATGATATGTGTAATGACCAAATCAAAACAGATAACTTGGCACTTCAAAAATCAAGAAAAACTTTCTATTTCTGTAGTGACACCTGCTCAGTCTTTCACTCAGTGTGACCAGCACACTAACAATTGATCTAATTCCTTCTGGACATATTAAATTAGCTTAACAAGCTACCCTTTGCAAGTGGAATGAGAAGAAATGATAAACTACTCACTGAGAAATCACTTTAGCAAAATAATGTTTACCCCCGATATTTTAGGAGCTTTGCAGACACAGACCAGTGAGCACCTCGACTGAGATTTCTCTGTAATGGCTGATCCAATGACCTTGAAATTTTGTAGGTGTATAGTAGACTTTGAGCTGAATCCAATGTGCTTTGAATCACTTGATGTGGTTCAGTAGATCCTGAGATATGCTCCTTTGAAGTTGACAGACTTTGAGATGATGACTCAGAGAAACAGTTATGATGAATGTGTATACTTCTATTGATTGATATGTTTGTACAATCTCATTAGCATGGCAAGCATAGCTGAATGAGGTGTTGTGGTGTAGGCTATGAAGTAGCACTAACACACATAGAGTTACAATGATGAATGCCTCGGGGAGTGAGCTCAATTGGACTAGCTAACACGCGAGTTTTTTCTTCACTTTTTATATGAGTTGGGAGTTAATTTGAATTTCAAATTCAAACTAAGGCTCCCTAGAATATCTCCTCTAAAAGTAGGGAGATATTCTCTCCAATTACACCATCTACTTTTCCACGACTAATCAAGTAGGTGTGATTACATGAGATGCCAAGTCACTAAGACTTTTACAATGAGTAAAATGTAATAAATCATAGGTATGGGTTCCTATGCCATTTCCTTCAAGTGAAGCCTTGATGAAATTTTATCCAAGCTAATCTTCCAAGGTTCCAAGCCAAGTGTGAAGGCTTGAAATGCACCAACAGCTCCCCCTCAAGCCAAACACTTTGGCTTAAGTCTTCATCTTTTTCATCTTTAGTCTTCAATCACATCCTGCAATCCAATCATGGATTTAAATCTGCATAACTTGTTTCCATCCAATGCTTTAGTGAGTAAATCTGCACATTGCATATTAGTAGACACATATGTCAATTGAATGTCTTTGCTAAGTAACTTCTCTCTCACATAGTGGTAATGAACCTCTATGTGTTTGGTTCTGGCATGATATACTGGATTAGCTGCAAGGTGAAGAGAGCTAGTGTTATCTCCAAATATGATTGGTGGCCTTGTATATAGGCCTAACTCTGTATATAAGAGCTTTAACCAGATAGCTTCTTGAGTGGCATTGGCAAGCCCTCTATACTCTGCTTCAGTGGATGACAATGCCACTGTAGGTTGTTTCTTGGCTGACCAAGAAATAGGCTTATCTCCTGCAAAACAAATGTAGCCTGATGTGCTCCTCCTATCATCCTTGCATCCTGCCCAATCTGCATCTGAATAAACTTTAATGTCAATATCTGATGTATAAGGAAAGTACAAACCATGGTTCTGAGTTCCCTTCAAGTACTTCAAGATCTTCTTTGCTGCCTCTAGGTGAGGTACCCTTGGTTTGTGCATGAATTGACTAAGCACACTAACTCCATATGCTATGTCAATTCTTGTCAAGGTAGCATAGTTCAAACTACCTACCATACTTTGATATCCTGTAATGTCTTGTATTTCTTCCCCTTCATGAGCACTTAGCTTTAGGTTGACTTCCATTGGAGTAGTAGATACTTTAGCATCCTGCAAACCAAACTTCTTGACCATATCCTGTACATACTTCTTTTGAGTGATATATATACCTGAGTTGGTGTAGACTAACTCAAGACCTAAGAAGTACTTCAATAATCCAAGATCACTAATCTTGAATTCTTTCATCATCTGTCCTTTGATGTGTCTAATCCCATTGACATCATTGCCTGTAATGATGATGTCATCAACATAAACACACAAGTAGATTACCTCTGTATTACTCCTCTTTATGAATAGAGAAGTGTCTGCTTTGCTCATCACAAATCCTTGGTCTTGGAGATAGGTTGTCAACCTGTAATTCCATGCTCTAGGTGCCTGCTTCAAACCGTATAGAGCCTTCTTCAATTTACACACATAATTTACCTTCTTGGGATCTTCATAGCCAGGTGGTTGTGACATGTAGACTTCTTCAGATATCCATCCATTCAAGAAAGCATTCTTGACATCTAATTGGTACATGTTCCAATTTTTGGATGCAGCTACACTCACCAATATTCTGATAGTTGGCATCTTAGCCACAGGAGAAAATGTCTCCTCATAATCAATGCCTTGGGTTTGTGCAAAACCCTTGGCTACCAACCTAGCTTTGTACCTGTTGATTGTTCCATCTGAATTTCTCTTTAGCTTGTAGATCCATCTGGATCCTATCACCTTCATAGATTCCTTCTTGGGTGCCAAGTCCCAAGTATCACTCTCCTTGAGAGCTTCCATCTCTTCATCCATAGCTTCTTTCCACTCTGGTTTGGTAATTGCTTCTTCATAGGTACCTGGTTCTTCATTCAACAAATCCTTTGCAAGATATACAGAATGTTTAGTTACAAGTGATGTGTCATACCCAAATCTGATAGGCTTCTTCTTTTCTCTCTGAGATCTCCTCATTGCTTGAGTTGAGGATTCTGGTGTATCCTCTAGCTTCTTCATCTTCATCTTTCCTTTGGACTTCCAAGCCTTGAATTCCTCAAGGTTAATTGTATCATCATCATCTGAGCTTGAGTCATCTTTCTGGATTGGTTCCTCCTTGGTGAGCTTTGGGAAATCTTCTTCCATATCATAGGGTAGACTAATCTTCCTGCATTCATTCTCATACCATGAGTCATTCTCATCAAAGATGACATCTCTGCTTACCTTGAAGCCTTTGTTTGTTGGATTGTAGAATCTGTATCCCTTTTGGTTCAAATCATAACCAATGAAGATACATTTTTCAGCTTTAGGGTCTAGTTTTCCCCTTACCGGTGAGGGAATATGCACATATGCTACACAACCAAAAATTTTGCAATGATCCAGAGAAGGTCTCTTACCATGCCAAGCTTCATATGGTGTCATGCCATCAAGTGATTTGGATGGCAACCTGTTTATGAGATAGGTGGCAGTGGATACACTCTCTGCCCAAAGATAATTTGGCAACTTCTTTTCATTAAGCATAGACCTAGCTGTTTCTACAATGAGTCTATTCCTTGTTTCAGCTACCCCATTTTGTTCAGGTGAGTACCTTGTAGTATTCTCCCTTTTGATGCCTCTTTCCTGCAAGAAATCTTGAAACTCATTGGAGAAGTACTCTCCTCCACCATCTGACCTTACCCTCTTCAAGCTTCTTCCTGTTTGGTTTTCAACAAGTGCAAGATACCTCTTGAAACAATTAAACACTTCATCTTTATGTTTCATAAAGTATAAAATGGTCCATCTGCTATAATCATCAATGAACGACACATAGTACCTTGAACCTGAAATGGAAGGGTCCTTGCTAGGTCCCCAAACATCTGTGTGTACCAAGTCTAGGTAGTCTTCATGCATGAAACCTTTCCTTGAATAGGGCAACCTGTGAGACTTACCAAACTGACATGCTCCACACTTGTAAATCATGTGTTGCTTGGATACATTAGGTATCCCAAGCACACATTGGTCCCTACACATTTGCTTGAGGGTTCTTTCACCTATGTGGCCTAACCTCTTGTGCCATATCTCTAACTCTGAAAGTGTTTGATCCTTGTAATTATACAAAGCAATGTTCTTGGTGTCTTCTAGCTCAAAAGTAAACAATCTACCTGATTTCTCCCCTTTGGCTATCCTTCTGAATCCATGTCTTGGGTCCTCCACATATGCTCCATGTTGTGTGAATCTGACCTACAAACCTTTCTCCACAATCCGGCCAACACTCATTAGATTCTTGGTATTGGTTGGTACATAGAGTACCCTACTCAATAGGTTCTGGTTACCATCACATGTCTTCACATTTCCAATCTTAACAACAGAATGTTTAGTATCATCACCTGTTTGTACCTGATGTTTGCCCTTGGGTTCTTCCAAATCAGAAAGTAGTGCCACATTGCCAGCTACATGGTTAGAACATCCTGAGTCAATATAAAATAAATGATCATCATTTGTACCTTCCTTAGAGGTCATATTCATGATCAATAGGGAGTCATCTTGCTCCTCTGTGTAATTGTTGTAATCTCTTCTGTTTCTGAATCCACCTTGGTAGTTACCATTGTGGTTGTGGTTCTAATTGTTGTTGTATTGATTGTTGTATCCATTGTAGCTTTGATGTTGGTTGAATCTGCCTCTCCCTTGAGAGTATCCACCTCTTGAGTAGCCTCTTCCTCTCTGATTCTTGTAGTTCTTGTAGCATTCATCTGTGGTATGATTGGACAATCCACAAATGTTGCATGGAGATGAATTATAGGGTCTCCCCCTACCTGACTTACCTCCTCTGCCCCTGCCTCTTGATGATCTACCTCTCCCTGCATAATTAGCTTGGGAGGTAGAGCCTTCTTCATCCTGTTTCTTCCCTTTACCTTTATCCTTAACTTTCTTATCAGTATAGAGAGCAGAGGGGTTGTTACCTTTTGATTGATCTCCTGTCTTTGTAAACTTTGCTTCATGTGTGAATAGTTGGCCCATGAGTGTTGTGAGATCTGGGGTATGCATATCCATATAGAGGTCCATTACAGTGGTGAAACTTTCCCACTTATCATCTGCCTTGAGTCCATTTGTTACTTGCCTGACTATTTGCTCCTCTTCAATCTCCTCTCCAATGCTTGCTAATTGGTCTGCCACATCTTTAATCTTTGTCACATACTCTGAGACTGATTGCTTGGGCTGCTTCCTAAGGGTTGTGAATTCAATCCACAATTGATTCTTTCTTGCCCTTGTGTTGGAAGAGAAATATGTTGACAGAGTTTCCCAAGTCTCTTGGGAAGTCTTACAGTTCCTTACATGAGGTAAAAGGAAATCAGATATAGAGTTAAGAAGGTAAGACCTTGCCAAAGCATCCTTTGCACACCATTGGTTGAGCTTCTCATGTTCATCCTTGGTGGGTAGTCCTCTAGTTTTGAATGAGAGCAATTCCTCATCTCCTGATATGTATCCAAATAATCTCCTTCCTTGTAGATAGGTCTTCATCCTCAGAGACCAAGCTTGGTAGTTGTTCCTGTCCAATTTGTCAATGAATGAAGGAAATCCATCTCCCATGTTTACCTTATTTGCTCTGATACCACTGTTGGGAGTGATGGTAGGATGCACTCAAGAGATTGAGTTGGTGCTGCTATACTTGCTTCACACCAGCCCTCCTTTGATTCCAGAAATGCTTAGTACACACCTTGAGCTTCCAAATGATACCAAGAAAGCATATATGTACTTTGCAAATGATATGTGTAATGACCAAATCAAAACAGATAACTTGGCACTTCAAAAATCAAGAAAAACTTTCTATTTTTGTAGTGACACCTGCTCAGTCTTTCACTCAGTGTGAACAGCACACTAACAATTGATCTAATTCCTTCTGGACATATTAAATAAGCTTAACAAGCTACCCTTTGCAAGTGGAATGAGAAGAAATGATAAACTACTCACTGAGAAATCACTTTAGCAAAATAATGTTTACCCCCGATATTTTAGGAGCTTTGCAGACACAGACCAGTGAGCACCTCGACTGAGATTTCTCTGTAATGGCTGATCCAATGACCTTGAAATTTTGTAGGTGTATAGTAGACTTTGAGCTGAATCCAATGTGCTTTGAATCACTTGATTTGGTTCAGTAGATCCTGAGATATGCTCCTTTGAAGTTGACAGACTTTGAGATGATGACTCAGAGAAACAGTTATGATGAATGTGTATACTTCTATTGATTGATATGTTTGTACAATCTCATTAGCATGGCAAGCATAGCTAAATGAGGTGTTGTGGTGTAGGCTATGAAGTAGCACTAACACACACAGAGTTACAATGATGAATGCCTCGGGGAGTGAGCTCAATTGGACTAGCTAACCCGCGAGTTTTTTCTCCACTTTTTATATGAGTTGGGAGTTAATTTGAATTTCAAATTCAAACTAAGGCTCCCTAGAATATCTCCTCTAAAAGTAGGGAGATATTCTCTCCAATTACACCATCTACTTTTCCACGACTAATCAAGTAGGTGTGATTACATGAGATGCCAAGTCACTAAGACTTTTACAATGAGTAAAATGTAATAAATCATAGGTATGGGTTCCTATGCCATTTCCTTCAAGTGAAGCCTTGATGAAATTTTGTCCAAGCTAATTTTCCAAGGTTCCAAGCCAAGTGTGAAGGCTTGAAATGCACCAACAGCTCCCCCTCAAGCCAAACACTTTGGCTTAAGTCTTCATCTTTTTCATCTTTAGTCTTCAATCACATCCTGCAATCCAATCATGGATTTAAATCTGCATAACTTGTTTCCATCCAATGCTTTAGTGAGTAAATCTGCACATTGCATATTAGTAGACACATATGTCAATTGAATGTCTTTGCTAAGTAACTTCTCTCTCACATAGTGGTAATGAACCTCTATGTGTTTGGTTCTGGCATGATATACTGGATTAGCTGCAAGGTGAAGAGAGCTAGTGTTATCTCCAAATATGATTGGTGGCCTTGTATATAGGCCTAACTCTGTATATAAGAGCTTTAACCAGATAGCTTCTTGAGTGGCATTGGCAAGCCCTCTATACTCTGCTTCAGTGGATGACAATGCCACTGTAGGTTGTTTCTTGGCTGACCAAGAAATAGGCTTATCTCCTGCAAAACAAATGTAGCCTGATGTGCTCCTCCTATCATCCTTGCATCCTGCCCAATCTGCATCTGAATAAACTTTAATGTCAATATCTGATGTATAAGGAAAGTACAAACCATGGTTCTGAGTTCCCTTCAAGTACTTCAAGATCTTCTTTGCTGCCTCTAGGTGAGGTACCCTTGGTTTGTGCATGAATTGACTAAGCACACTAACTCCATATGCTATGTCAATTCTTGTCAAGGTAGCATAGTTCAAACTACCTACCATACTTTGATATCTTGTAATGTCTTGTATTTCTTCCCCTTCATGAGCACTTAGCTTTAGGTTGACTTCCATTGGAGTAGTAGATACTTTAGCATCCTGCAAACCAAACTTCTTGACCATATCCTGTACATACTTCTTTTGAGTGATATATATACCTGAGTTGGTGTAGACTAACTCAAGACCTAAGAAGTACTTCAATAATCCAAGATCACTAATCTTGAATTCTTTCATCATCTGTCCTTTGATGTGTCTAATCCCATTGACATCATTGCCTATAATGATGATGTCATCAACATAAACACACAAGTAGATTACCTCTGTATTACTCCTCTTTATGAATAGAGAAGTGTCTGCTTTGCTCATCACAAATCCTTGGTCTTGGAGATAGGTTGTCAACCTGTAATTCCATGCTCTAGGTGCCTGCTTCAAACCATATAGAGCCTTCTTCAATTTACACACATAATTTACCTTCTTGGGATCTTCATAGCCAGGTGGTTGTGACATGTAGACTTCTTCAGATATCCATCCATTCAAGAAAGCATTCTTGACATCTAATTGGTACATGTTCCAATTTTTGGATGCAGCTACACTCACCAATATTCTGATAGTTGGCATCTTAGCCACAGGAGAAAATGTCTCCTCATAATCAATGCCTTGGGTTTGTGCAAAACCCTTGGCTACCAACCTAGCTTTGTACCTGTTGATTGTTCCATCTGAATTTCTCTTTAGCTTGTAGATCCATCTGGATCCTATCACCTTCATAGATTCCTTCTTGGGTACCAAGTCCCAAGTATCACTCTCCTTGAGAGCTTCCATCTCTTCATCCATAGCTTCTTTCCACTCTGGTTTGGTAATTGCTTCTTCATAGGTACCTGGTTCTTCATTCAACAAATCCTTTGCAAGATATACAGAATGTTTAGTTACAAGTGATGTATCATACCCAAATCTGATAGGCTTCTTCTTTTCTCTCTGAGATCTCCTCATTGCTTGAGTTGAGGATTCTGGTGTATCCTCTAGCTTCTTCATCTTCATCTTTCCTTTGGACTTACAAGCCTTGAATTCCTCAAGGTTAATTGTATCATCATCATCTGAGCTTGAGTCATCTTTCTGGATTGGTTCCTCCTTGGTGAGCTTTGGGAAATCTTCTTCCATATCATAGGGTAGACTAATCTTCCTGCATTCATTCTCATACCATGAGTCATTCTCATCAAAGATGACATCTCTGCTTACCTTGAAGCCTTTGTTTGTTGGGTTGTAGAATCTGTATCCCTTTTGGTTCAAATCATAACCAATGAAGATAAATTTTTCAGCTTTAGGGTCTAGTTTTCCCCTTACCGGTGAGGGAATATGCACATATGCTACACAACCAAAAATTTTGCAATGATCCAGAGAAGGTCTCTTACCATGCCAAGCTTCATATGGTGTCATGCCATCAAGTGATTTGGATGGCAACCTGTTTATGAGATAGGTGGCAGTGGATACACTCTCTGCCCAAAGATAATTTGGCAACTTCTTTTCATTAAGCATAGACCTAGCTGTTTCTACAATGAGTCTATTCCTTCTTTCAGCTACCCCATTTTGTTCAGGTGAGTACCTTGTAGTATTCTCCCTTTTGATGCCTCTTTCCTGCAAGAAATCTTCAAACTCATTGGAGAAGTACTCTCCTCCACCATCTGACCTTAGCCTCTTCAAGCTTCTTCCTGTTTGGTTTTCAACAAGTGCAAGATACCTCTTGAAACAATTAAACACTTCATCTTTATGTTTCATAAAGTATAAAATGGTCCATCTGCTATAATCATCAATGAAGGACACATAGTACCTTGAACCTGAAATGGAAGGGTCCTTGCTAGGTCCCCAAACATCTGTGTGTACCAAGTCTAGGTAGTCTTCATGCATGAAACCTTTCCTTGAATAGGGCAACCTGTGAGACTTACCAAACTGACATGCTCCACACTTGTAACTCATGTGTTGCTTGGATACATTAGGTATCCCAAGCACACATTGGTCCCTACACATTTGCTTGAGGGTTCTTTCACCTATGTGGCCTAACCTCTTGTGCCATATCTCTAACTCTGAAAGTGTTTGATCCTTGTAATTATACAAAGCAATGTTCTTGGTGTCTTCTAGCTCAAAAGTAAACAATCTACCTGATTTCTCCCCTTTGGCTATCCTTCTGAATCCATGTCTTGGGTCCTCCACATATGCTCCATGTTGTGTGAATCTGACCTACAAACCTTTCTCCACAATTTGGCCAACACTCATTAGATTCTTGGTGATGGTTGGTACATAGAGTACCCTACTCAATAGGTTCTGGTTACCATCACATGTCTTCACATTTCCAATCTTAACAACAGAATGTTTAGTATCATCACCTGTTTGTACCTGATGTTTGCCCTTGGGTTCTTCCAAATCAGAAAGTAGTGCCACATTGCCAGCTACATGGTTAGAACATCCTAAGTCAATATAAAATAAATGATCATCATTTGTACCTTCCTTGGAGGTCATATTCATGATCAATAGGGAGTCATCTTGCTCCTCTGTGTAATTGTTGCAATCTCTTCTGTTTCTGAATCCACCTTGGTAGTTACCATTGTGGTTGTGGTTGTAATTGTTGTTGTATTGATTGTTGTATCCATTGTAGCTTTGATGTTGGTTGAATCTGCCTCTCCCTTGAGAGTATCCACCTCTTGAGTAGCCTCTTCCTCTCTGATTCTTGTAGTTCTTGTAGCATTCATCTGTGGTATGATTGGACAATCCACAAATGTTGCATGGAGATGAATTATAGGGTCTCCCCCTACCTGACTTACCTCCTCTGCCCCTGCCTCTTGATGATCTACCTCTCCCTGCATAATTAGCTTGGGAGGTAGAGCCTTCTTCATCCTGTTTCTTCCCTTTACCTTTATCCTTAACTTTCTTATCAGTATAGAGAGCAGAGGGGTTGTTACCTTTTGATTGATCTCCTGTCTTTGTAAACTTTGCTTCATGTGTGAATAGTTGGCCCATGAGTGTTGTGAGATCTGGGGTATGCATATCCATATAGAGGTCCATTGCAGTGGTGAAACTTTCCCACTTATCATCTGCCTTGAGTCCATTTGTTACTTGCCTGACTATTTGCTCCTCTTCAATCTCCTCTCCAATGCTTGCTAATTGGTCTGCCACATCTTTAATCTTTGTCACATACTCTGAGACTGATTGCTTGGGCTGCTTCCTAAGGGTTCTGAATTCAACCCACAATTGATTCTTTCTTGCCCTTGTGTTGGAAGAGAAATATGTTGACAGAGTTTCCCAAGTCTCTTGGGAAGTCTTATAGTTCCTTACATGAGGTAAAAGGAAATCAGATATAGAGTTAAGAAGGTAAGACCTTGCCAAAGCATCCTTTGCAGACCATTGGTTGAGCTTCTCATGTTCATCCTTGGTGGGTAGTCCTCTAGTTTTGAATGAGAGCAATTCCTCATCTCCTGATATGTATCCAAATAAGCTCCTTCCTTGTAGATAGGTCTTCATCCTCAGAGACCAAGCTTGGTAGTTGTTCCTGTCCAATTTGTCAATGAATGAAGGAAATCCATCTCCCATGTTTACCTTATTTGCTCTGATACCACTGTTGGGAGTGATGGTAGGATGCACTCAAGAGATTGAGTTGGTGCTGCTATACCTGCTTCACACCAGCCCTCCTTTGATTCCAAAAATGCTTAGTACACACCTTGAGCTTCCAAATGATACCAAGAAAGCATATATGTACTTTGCAAATGATATGTGTAATGACCAAATCAAAACAGATAACTTGGCACTTCAAAAATCAAGAAAAACTTTCTATTTCTGTAGTGACACCTGCTCAGTCTTTCACTCAGTGTGACCAGCACACTAACAATTGATCTAATTCCTTCTGGACATATTAAATTAGCTTAACAAGCTACCCTTTGCAAGTGGAATGAGAAGAAATGATAAACTACTCACTGAGAAATCACTTTAGCAAAATAATGTTTACCCCCGATATTTTAGGAGCTTTGCAGACACAGACCAGTGAGCACCGCGATTGAGATTTCTCTGTAATGGCTGATCCAATGACCTTGAAATTTTGTAGGTGTATAGTAGACTTTGAGCTGAATCCAATGTGCTTTGAATCACTTGATTTGGTTCAGTAGATCCTGAGATATGCTCCTTTGAAGTTGACAGACTTTGAGATGATGACTCAAAGAAACAGTTATGATGAAGGTGTATACTTCTATTGATTGATATGTTTGTACAATCTCATTAGCATGGCAAGCATAGCTAAATGAGGTGTTGTGGTGTAGGCTATGAAGTAGCACTAACACACACAGAGTTACAATGATGAATGCCTCGGGGAGTGAGCTCAATTGGACTAGCTAACCCGCGAGTTTTTTCTTCACTTTTTATATGAGTTGGGAGTTAATTTGAATTTCAAATTCAAACTAAGGCTCCCTAGAATATCTCCTCTAAAAGTAGGGAGATATTCTCTCCAATTACACCATCTACTTTTCCACGACTAATCAAGTAGGTGTGATTACATGAGATGCCAAGTCACTAAGACTTTTACAATGAGTAAAATGTAATAAATCATAGGTATGGGTTCCTATGCCATTTCCTTCAAGTGAAGCCTTGATGAAATTTTGTCCAAGCTAATCTTCCAAGGTTCCAAGCCAAGTGTGAAGGCTTGAAATGCACCAACAATACACGATATTTGTAGGACACGATACTTGATACTTGAGGAACTCGATACACGATATTTGGTATGTATTGCGATACTTGAAGTAGGCGATGCACGATCTTCAACAAGTATCGCGAGCAAAATCCACGATACACGATCTTTGATAGGTATCGCGATCGTTGTATAACGATACACGATACTTCACTATCACGATACTCGGGCAAAACGATACTTAGCTCAAGACGATACACGATCAGTAACAAGTATCGAGATCGGTACGAAACGATACACGATACTTCAAGGAAAACGATACGTGATCTCTGACCCAAACGATCTTTGGCCTGAAACGATACACGATCTTTCAACCTGAAACGATACGTGATCTTTGGTAAGTATCACGATCTCTGAGAAGCGATACACGATACTTAAGCCAAACGATACACGATCGCTGGTGAATATCGTGATCTTTGATTAAAACGATCTCTGGCCGAAACGATCTTTGGCCTGAAACGATACACGATACCTCTCAAGTATCGCGATCTCTGGCCGAAACGATCTCTAGCCGAAACGATCTCTAGCCGAAACGATACACGATACCTGGGAAATATCGCGATACTCAACCACAGGAGATTCACGATACTTGTCAGGTATCGCGAAACCTCAACCGCGGGAGAAACACGATACTTGGGTTTTTTGGAGTCCCAATTCAAAAATTTTTGCAAATATGAGTACCTTGTGTCCTCCTTGTCACTCCTATGTGTCTGTAGATGCAAAATCTTCCTTCAAACCCACGATATTGCACTCACGATACTTGCACAGGTTTCATCACGTTTGGGGCTGTTCACTCAGATTTTCAGCTATGTTGGTGCTACTTCTTTAGCGCCTCTATTTTGCACCCTCTCTAAGCTTCTTGCTCACAACCACAAGTAAAAACAAGGTGAATGTACTCTAAAAAATGGAAAAAATTGAGAAGATGAAGGCGGGTAGAGATGGTGATGATGATGAAGATGAAGAAGAAGGAAAATTCAAAACTGAACTGAAATTGATTATTTTTTTACCTTCCAACGTTGCTACTCTACGTCTTACCGTCACACGCTCGTCCTCGAAGCTCTCTCCCCGGCAACGACGCCAAATTTGGTGTCACTCTAGTACAATGGTGAGTACCAACGTGAAGAGATACACCTCATAAATGTCAATCCGTGGAGACGTGAGGACCGGTATGAAGACCGTGAGCAAGTGATGGCACAAGTGCGTGAGTGAAAGCACACAAGCATGCACACACATACACACACACGCGCACAAAGTAAGAGCAAGGAGTGGAACAATGGAAGATCTTCGATTATACAAGAGCTCTCTTACAAAGCTGAAATCTACAACAAGCTAACCTCAAAAATGAGCTCTCCAGCCCTTTTTATAGTTTTTGAGTGGTTTTGGCCCTGTCCAGACCTAGTGTCCGGCCTAGTTAAAAAATAGGTTCCAGGGTTTTCTATATTCTCACAGAATCAGGAGGCAAGAAGTAACATGGCAGAAGCGACAGGTCCGAGCTCACAAGTAGGAATACTTACTGCAGGAATCGATGTGGATAGTCTACCTGTGGATGTGCCACCAACTGAACAACCTGTGGAGCTGCAACACCTTCAGCAGATCCCGGTACCGGATCCACCCACAGGGATCACAGAAAGAGTCCATGCCAATTCTCATTGGTTCAATGGCATGCCAGGTCCATTAGGAGAGGCCAAATATATATGGGAGTCTAAGTGCGAGTATGACAGATCATGGGTTTGATTCCAATTTTTCTCCAAGGAGTTTGAGACTCTACAGAACACCGAGGATCTCCAGACCATATGGCAACGTGCAGGGCTAGCAGAATACTTTGAAGCACCACTACCTAAACCGGATCTCCTCCGATGCTATTATTTGGTCTCCACATTACAAGCTAATGAAGAAAAGGACAAACTAGGATCATTTGTTCTTCCTTCCTTGCTGGGCAACAACGAGTTAAAGAGGTTTGAACTTACCTTGGAGTTGGTGAGCTCTGCTTTGAATATGCACGGCACACATGTACCTTCTGAGAAGGATGCTCTCGTTCCTACTAACATGAAGGATAGGAAACTACTGAAGCTTAAAGACATGGCAGCACTCACACCAAACGTGTCCATCCCTCTCCGTATGTGCATGCAACATTTTGCTTTCCCCGGCCAAGACCGCTTCACACAACCACACAAAAGAATCTGGTTCACTCTCTACTTAGCGGAGACAGGTGCGTTACCAATTAAGCTGCTTGTATGGATTATAGATCAATTGTATGAAGCAAATAAAAGGTCTTCTAGGAAATTAGTGGTGAACGGTTGCTGTGCAATCACACGCATTATTTACCGGTGCCTAGCATACGATGTTCCCATTGAACGTGCCTTAACTTGGGCACAATTACAAATGTTTAAGAAGCTCAAGACGTCCACACATCAATCCAAGCGCATGAGGGGTGCGATCCCTTGTGTCCAGACAAGGGAAGTTCTGACTACTCCTGAAGTATCGCCACGAGGGGAGGCCACTGTACCTCCCTTTACCATTAGGATACCCAGGTCTAGATCTGAAACTACGACACAAGCTGCCCCTTCAGCTCCTCCTGCTCCATCTGAATTTGAATTTGCTACAACTGGAGATGCTGAAGGAATGGATCCCCAGGACTTCGAAGCATTCTTACAAAGTACACAACTCTCTGATGTAGAGTTTTATTGAGATGCAGAAGAACAAGGCACATCTTCACAAAGAAGAAGAAAATCTACAGATGGCCGCCATGTACATTGGAGTGACGCTCAGCAAGGTCAACAACAAGGACACCTAGAAGAAGAAGGAGCATATGAAGAGGAGACCACTGAAGCCCCAGCCTATACAGCAGAACTCTGAAGGCTGTATCAAATTATGGAACGAGTGCGATCGCAACAACTGCTCACTGAACAGAGCAGTAGAGTACTCATGACTCAGCTGTTGGAAGAAGCAAGAGTTGACTCAGAATATAGTGAAGGTCTCTTATTGATGGCAGAAACATATGGGGTAGTAGAAGCAGTGCGGACCGCCATTAGGAGGTCTCGAGTTCAATATGATCCACGAAGATTCCAGACACAACCACGCTCAGGTAAGAATATCCAGATCCCCATTACAACGGCAGAAGGGCCAATTATTACATCCAAACCCATCGGGACAACCTCCCAAGCAATAGAAACTGCTAGCCAAGAGCACCCAGTCACCCATGAGGAATCCACCGAGCCACTACCACCCACACCCCCACCATTGCCTCCTAGAGCAGAAACCGTGGAAATCACCTCGACCACTCAACCCACCGAACCAACCTCCATCTTCCGTACTCCCATCTCTAGTTCAACCCTATTCTCCACCTCTGATAACCCAATCTATGAAGCAACCCCCATCACTACACAATCCACCGAATCGCTCATAGAGCCTGCCCTAGGACAACCATCCCCCATGCCCTCAGCCATAGGTCATCCTGACCCTAGATCCATATTCATGGGTTTCCCTGCTACCACGCAACCCTTCATGCCCTCCTCAACTCTACGACCTCAACCCCCAACCTCCATCTCTCCACTTCTCCAATCCCTCCATAACTTCCTTGCTAGAACTTTTCAACCCAGGTCTCAACCATTCCCTTTATTTTCAGCTCCCCACCCCACTTCTCATCTATTCACCACTTTCACACACACACCACCTACCATTCCAATGTATATGGTAGACCCCACACTCGCACCCACTCCTGAAAGTATGGACATTTCACCACCCACGGCACCTCCCCCTCCCCCCACGCTTCCACCTCCTCCCATTCCCCCTCCACCAATTTCACCCACACACACGTCTTCAATACACACATCATTCACTCTTCCCCTTCCCCAATTCCCTTCCCATGCATCTTCCATTGTAAACACCACCCCCTCATCTATAGGCAATGCATTGGACACCATGCTAGCTTGTATATCAAACTTAAGGACAGATTACAATCAGCTCCAGCAACAGAATGAATGCCTGCAAGAGCACTCGGAGACACTACAACACCGCCTTGCTGCACTAGAGGAGGAAAATGCTCGCCTCCACACACAATTCCAAACTCTCCAAGAGGCTCATAGCATATTGGAGGTACAGTTACAGAACACAGATCAGGAAGCCATACAAGTGGTAGAAGGTCATCTACGGACACAGCTGGAACGCAATTCAAAGCTTCAGCGAAATATGGCCCTACTCAAGCGACATCTTGTTGCCGCTCATGAAGAGAATCGACGCCTGCAATTACAAAATCAGGAAAACCTAGAAGAAGCTATCGAAAGCACACCTGGGGCACCCATCAGCCCATCAAAGTTTCAAGCAGTGACCCCCGACAATATCATAATGGAAGACTATGCCATGCTGCTTGAAGCACATGACCTGCTATCAAAGGAACTGGGTCAACTGAAGCAGAAACACCAAAAAGAAACAACAGCAGCCTCTCAAACCACCTCCTCCGTGGCTTCACTTCTCACAGACTCAGAGGCCTTAAAAGATCTCCAAAAACAGGTCACCGAATTGCAAGCACGTCTACTACAATATGAGAGACCACCTTCCCCTCCAGAGGCTCCCACCGACATAGAAGTAGTACAAATTCCTGTGGAACAAACATTTGAAGAAGAATACGACCCACAACCCTTCCCAGGAGGCCAACAAACGGAAGAATCTCAGGACACATTCGAAGCACCACGGCCTCCATGGCTACGTCAAGTGGAGGAAATCGAGAGTTCTCACGTAGAGCGCACAATAGTGCGAAATCAGGCCATGAGGGTCATAGAGGAAACTGTGCTACAATCTGCTTACTTCAAGAACCTGTCATCGAGACGCCTTATCCTCTCATCTGAACTCCAATACAGGCCTTATTATATTATCCTGGCTGATTATAATGCAGAAATACAGAGAGTCACAGGTAAGAATCCTACCTTTGCTACCCAATTTCAACCCGAAGACCTTCCTCCAGAGGTGCAAAAAGGCAAAATTCGTCAACCCACCTGGCGGCAGAAACTTCTAGAGACATATCCAGAAATGCTACGCACATGGAACAACACGCCTTTACATCTCCTATACAATCCATGCTACGGTCCAGTTCCACGCCGCAGGTCTTGGAAGGCATTCAATATCAAAGTGCAGAACAACGCGCAATGCAAGGAATGGCTAAACTACCCGTACATTGCACCACCACAGGGACCACCGTCGATAGCGTACATGATGGGAACAATTCGACATTGGATGCCGCGATTGAAGCCCATGCCAGATGTGGCAGCTCAAATGATGCTTAAGATTTTAGATATGATGCAGGTAGTCCTGAAAACCTTTAAAAATGCAGCCGCACCACAGGTACGTCTACCGGGGTTTACCAATGGAAATTATGATTTGGTGTATGACATGAGCACCACCCCCAGTATTCGTGTGGCTTACGCCTGGCATGCACGCATCAAATACCTCCCTGCATCTTACAAATAGACCTTCGAAGAAATGTTCAGATCAGGTTTCTGGGAGTATCACTCGGAGGTCTTCGCACCGAAGCCAACACACCTGCTCCATCTCTTTGCTTGTGAACAAGCAATGTACTCTGAGTACTACACCACACCGCAACCAGAGGTCCCTAGCGCAATAAATTGGGATGCATTGGAAGCTGATCTAGCAAGAGGCTTAAGGATAGGAGAACACGAACTTGCCACCAATGTCATCCAATACTATATCGACCACCCGATAGAACAGAGGTCTATCAGGGGTGACAGACGCTAGGAAGGGGGGCGTGTTGGCATACAAGCCAGATGAAGAGCATACTAGCACAACGGAGCAGTCATGCACAATACGGCAACAAGGCCCAATCATTTTTTCCATGGACCATTTACAACTCAAGTGATTTTAATCACTACACAAACATTGTAAATTCCGTTTTTGGTAGAATAGACTCCATTTTGTTCAAGCCGAGGAGTCCTCGAGCTTGAGGAGTAGTAGAATTAGCTACATATCAATTTTCAAAATTTTTAGACTTCGTTTGAGCCCTCAAATAGGCTCTAGAACCTAATTTTTAACTATGCCGGACACTAGGTCTGGACAAGGCCAAAGCTAGTGAGAAAACTATAAAAAGAGCTAGAGAGCTCATTTTTGGGGGTTAGATTGTTTGTGAATCGAGCTTATGTAAGAGACTTTTTGACTAATGCAAAGAACTCCATTGTTCCTCTCCTTGTTCTTGCCCTGTGTGTGTGTGTGTATGTGTGTGCATGCTTGTGTGCTTCTCACTCACGCACTTGTGCCTTCACTTGCTCATAGTCTTCATACTAGTCCTCACGTCTCCACGGATTGACAATTATGAGGTGAATCTTCTCACGTTGGTACTCACCATTGTGCTAGAGTGACAATGAAGTACAAGTTTCTTTTGTGGGAACAAAGGATCAAGTTGAAGATATCTTCACCAAATCCTTGGATGGACCAAAGCTTCAAAGATTCAACTATATTCTGGGCATGAAGGAAATACCCTTTGAAACTTGAGGGGGAGAATGTTGCGAACATTTGTTTTATGTAGGGTACAAGTTTCAAATTATGTAAATACCTTTGGGAAGTCTTCAAATACTTCAAGAAGGCTCATATTATTCATAAAATGTAGCAAAAATACCACGTGAGTTCTAGAACATGGTGAGTCAAATTAGTGAGTCACAAGGGAGCTGCAGTGGTGTCCTAGTGGAAGGTCGACGTGGCTAGTTCTCAAAGTCCATCAATACTTTGCTTATTTTAGCACTTGAGTCATGTAATACCTCCATCCAAGTGTCTACCACGAATTTAGATGTATTAGGATGGTTTTAGATTAGTTTCTCATGCTATAAAAAGAGGAGAAAAGTCATGATCTTGTGGGATGTCCAAGAGAGTCATATGTGTATCTCTATGCTGCTGTAGTTTTGTATGCAGAGATTGCAGAGCTTGTTTCTCCCTCATTATATATCCAAATTCCATGTTTGATAGCTCATTTGAAAGCTCTTACTGTCTACTTTCTTTCTGTAAATTTTCATAATAATTGGATTTGTGAGCTGAGAGCAGTACTCTCTGCAAGTAGTGTGTGTTCTCTGGTTTTACCCCCTGCTGAAGGTCTCCATTAAACCTCAAACTTGCAGAGGTCATATCTTCTTGTGTGTGTATCCAAATCATGTGTTCTTTGGCTTGTTAGAAAGCTCTCAAAGTCTAAATGTATGCTGGAAAGTTTAAGATTCATTGGAGTTATCAGTTAAGAGAAGTAGTCTCTGCAAGTGATCTGTGTCCTCGGGTTCATCTCTGTTTCAAGGTCTCCATTAAAGCTGCATATTGCAGAGGTCATAGATCATTGTGTATTTATCCACTTGAGGTGTTCTATAGCTTTTTGGAAAGCTCTTAGAGTCTAGTTTATGTGTGTGAAACAGTTTTGGAAAATTCTAAGTGAGTAAAGAGCAGTTTGCTCTGCAAGAAAACTGGTTTGTGCATACAAGTTTGTGAAAAAGTCATCTAGGTCCTGTTGGGTTTCACCTACTTCTAGCTGTACTTTGGAGATCAATAAACTCCAACACCCTAGCCAATGGTACCAAAAGTTTGATGCTTTTATGAATTCTCAAGGCTATTCTCGAAGCAATGAGGATCATTGTCTCTACACAAAGAGATGCTCAGATGGCAGCTTGATATGCTTGATACTTTATGTCGACGATATGTTGATTGCTGGGAAGTCCTCTTATGATTTGTCAATTCTCAAAAAGAAGTTGAGTCAGACATTCGATATGAAGTATTTGGGGGATGCCAAACATATTCTTGGCATGCGCATTACTCGTGATAGGAGCAAAAGATGCATATACTTGTCTCAAAGTGAGTACATATCCAAAGTACTTCACAAGTTCAATATGCATGCTAGAAAGGCATTAAGTACACCTTTACCCACATATGTGAAATTGAGCAAGGATGATTGCCCCAAATCAGATGAGGAAAAGGAATTCATGACCAAAATTCCCTATCAATTTGTTGTTGGTAGTCTCATGTATGTTATGGTAGCTACGAGACCAAACATTGCATTTGTAGTGGGAGTTCTGAGCAGATATATGTCTAATCCTGGCAAGAAACATTGGGAAGCGGTCAAGATGATTTTAAGATATCTGAGTGGCACTAAGGACAAGTGTCTATGCTTAGGTAGAGGAAAAGCATCCATTATTGGTACACAAATTCTGACTATGCTGGTTGTGTAGACAATCGTAAGTCTACATCAGGGTACATTTTTCATTTTGTTGGAGGTGCTATCTCTTGGAGATCTCGTCTTCAAGAATGTACAATTGTTTCCACCACAGAAGCAGAGTATGTTGCAGCAAGTGAGGCATGTAAGGAAGCATTGTGGCTTTCTCGTCTTGCTTGTGATATGGGTTTACCTCCTCATGTACCTTGTTTGCTCAGTGATAGTCAGAGTGCCATCTCTTTGGCTAAGAATCCAGTATATCATGCAAAGACCAAGTACATTGAGGTGAGGTATCACTTTATTAGAGATTGCTTAGCCATTGAGCGCATTACTCTTGAGAAGGTTCACACTCGAGATAATGCTGCAGATGCTTTGACTAAAGCTCTACCACAGGATAGCTTTCAACACTGTTGTCACTTGATGGGGGTTACTTGATTCTTGATCTTACACAGTCACTTGTATACTGTGTAACATGCCCACCAGGTGGGAGGTATAGTTTGTATACTTTCACTCAGGTATTCTTCATCATTCTTTATTTTTCTCCCATAATCACTTTGGCCATGTTGTCCTTTAGTGGGAGATTGTTACCGTTAGTGTCCATGTGAAAGGCCAAATGGCCACCGGACACTTCCTTGTATATGTTCTTTAATAAAACATATAGTGGCCTAGTTAGTCACAGATTGTAAGTTCGACCGCATTTGTAAGACCTAAGAAGTCTCTCTTTGTGCTCCTCTATGTACTGTGTTATCTGTGTATTCTGCAACATCTATGCGAAGTATTGTGTGCGGCCTCAAGAGCTCAGTTTTCTACTCCGAGCATATCGTCGTGGAGCTCTCGAGAAGGAGAGCGCACTGTGGTGCATCGGCATCAAAATACTTCACATTCTCTTATGCTTTGTATTATAAATGCGGTTTCTTTTATAATTATGACTATGATATGCTATTATCTAAGTGGAACATAGGAAAATTGTTGTGTGACCAACAAAACTAGTCTAAGAGAGACCAATCTAAGTCTAATCAAACCCACAAGGGGTGAGAGATGCACCTCTCCACCCAACCAACTCGAGAGTAAATAAATCCAAATAACTCAAGGGTTCAAACCACACTCTTGGAGACACTTTCCCAAAGGTTTCCCAATAGAATCCAAGGGTTCTCCAAGTGGTTTTGGACCCTCAAAACCCATGTCTTGGCCACTTTGACCCATAGTTATACAACATTCTTCCACCCTTTAACTTCATCCTCGAAAATGTGAGTAGGTATATTATGTGGAGTATTCCCCCATGCCCCATGATCTTTTCTATAGATCATGGCTTTTCTCATCTCTTTGATTTGCTTCTTTATCAGAAGGAGATTCTATCTCATACTTGATCTGAAAAGAAGGAAATCCACTTGTGGGGCTAATCCCTACCCAAATCATTACTTAACTTTGCATGTGAAACACTAAATCAAATGCTAAGTATGGATGATAAGGGTGGATTAAAATATCCCTGCCTAATTCAATGTTTCCCTATGTCTGACTCTACATCCATAGTAAAAACATATAAAGTAGGTTAATAGTCTCCAACTAATTTGCTATGCAGGTCCATTTCTATGCACCACTCGGGTGTGGACCTAGCAAAATAGATGGATCTCTTACTAGTTCAAGGCTTTGAGAAGTCTCCTTAAATTGAGGTTGATCAAAACATCTAAGTAAGATGTTTCTGACTATTTTCTACTTCTTAACCAACATCTACTGATCCTTTTTCCAAATATAGAACTACCATGTCCTATTGTACTTTAGCGTCAAGGTAGAATGTAGGAAAGAAGTGATTCCATTCTTTAGTCAATGAACCTCAAAATGATTTTTCTAAGACTTTCTCAAAAGCCTTGACTTGTTTGGAACGGTTAGAATCTATAAACGATTCCTAAGAGTTTTACTTCAAATTCTTTTAAGAGAACTTTTTAGATTCTTCATCCATTGATATTAGATGGATGAATGAATTCTCTTAAACTTAAGTGTCTTCTGAAATTGAAGGGGTTCTATATAGAACATCTATCTTTTGATGTTCAATTTGGTTATCTACTCCATCTAGCTAAACCTGATCTAGGAATGACTTTGAAGATTCCTTCTAAGTCAAATCCAAGGTCTGGAAAAGCGAGAAGGAAGAACCAAAACTCGATGTAACCGGTTCAACTTCTGAAACACTAAAAGGATTTGAGTCAAACCAAATAAGACTCAAAACTTTAAGGATTTAATCTAGCTAATGGTTTGAAGCATTGTTTCTATTGAATCTAAATTCTCAAGAAGATCCATTGGGTAAAGTTTAAACCATCATCCATCTACCAGACTTTAGTGGTAACAAACATTGATGTCTCGAGCCATCGATTTTTGATGATGTTCAACTTTACTATGATGCTTCTTAATTAAGTAGTTAGTCCTTTTCAATCTCTTGAGACTCCTATAGACTGGAATACCAAGTCTAGTATAAATCTCTTACTTTAGGAGACTGATTACCTTGTTGTACTATCAACAAGATGTTTTCGACTAATTTAGTCTAACTTCAATTATGTAAATAACTAAGTCAATCCTTTTTAATACCTCTTGGTAAATCTTTATTCTAAAAGATATTAACTCACTTAGTTGTATTTGTCAACTAAGTGTTTTATCCAAGATTGACTCAATCAAATTTACCTTTCTCGAAAGGATCTTTCCAAGTTCTCTCCCCAGAAATCCATGTAGCATTTCTGATAAAGAACTTTAAAATCCTTAACAAGACTACAATAGTCTTATTGAAAATCTTTATGAAGATCTAGAAAGTGATTTCTCTTCACGATCTTCGAACTTAATTAGTTACTTGGTATGGTCCTATTCTTGACCAACCTATACTTCATTTTTATTTATGAAGTTTCAGTTTCCATTGGGATGGAGTTTCACTCCAACTCATGAGCCCAAGACTAAAAGATACCTATCATATCAAGGTTTGATGTCCCATACCATCATTCCTACATTAATGTGAATGTAAAGGATAGTGTCCCATACCACTACTCTTTATATCCAACATTGATGTGTGAATGATATTTATCTTAAAGTCTAGAAGCTTAATCTAACTATAGAGTACCCTTTACTCAAATTACTTTTGAAGTCAAGGGATTACCTCTATGTTTCCATCTTGCTTGGGTTTCTAAGATTTTCAACATATGATCATTTTATGATCCTAATTATTCATAAACTCATATTGGAAGCTCTAAACCTTTTGGTTAAATAAATATCCATCTTTGATGGACAAACATCTATTCATTCTTTCTAAGGTTTTGAGTGCGATTCCAAGTGCCTTGAATCATATTCAAGTTCTACTTAGTTCTTTCTTAACTAACTTGAAGTGACAAGAGATTACTCTTGCCTTTTAGATTCCTTTGTTTATCCAAAGCTTTTCAAAAAGCTACCCTAGGGTTTTCTAGGAATCTCAGTTACTACTTAAGTCGAAGCATCTTCTAATGCTTCCGGATTTTCCTTGAAATCCCTTCAAGAATAGGTGAATACAAGTTTCACCTTCTCCAGACTTAAGTATCATTTATCAAAGTTGCATACTTTGCACTTTGCATATTCTCTCCTTCGTACTTCCCTTTAGAGAAGTATAAGTTTTGGCATGCTTTATTTGAGCTTGTGGTTTACAACCATATTGGGATCCCAATATTAGATTTAGCATGCCATGCAGTTGCTTTCTGAGCAACTCACTTTGTGCCAAACATCTTATATGTAAAAAGAGGTTCTTCTATCTATAATGTATCTCCAAGATTTTATGTTTCATCCAATCAATTGTATCAAATTTGATGTGATTTGGTACTCTCTTCCCCCCCTTTTTAAGAGTTTTCATCCTCGAAAACTATGTGAACTATGGCTTCATTCACAACTAGAGAGCCACTACTATGACTCCTTCAATTATTGGTCTATTCAATGCTTGTGAGGGCCTTGAAATTTTCTAGAACATGTACTAGAAAGGAATTCTAGTTTTGGTATTTATTAAAACATCTTCTAGAACTATCTTGACGACCACCTATCCTAACGTACTCATGAACTTATTCATGAATTCTCATGTTTTTTAACAATGAAAGTTCATGTCTATCTATGTTAGGAGAGGTGGCTTTAATTTTCAAGGCTTACTCAAAGAATAGGAGCTTTGAAGGTACTATTAAATAAGAAAAATATTTCCTTTTCAATATTGTACCGAGAGAGCTTTAAGTTCCTTCCATTAGGAACTATTGCATCTCCTTAAGAAAACCTTTCTTGGTTTTCATCTTGAGATACTAAATTCTAGAATGAATAAAGCCTTAAATTAGCTTGAAAACTCTTATAAGAGGAAGGTTATCATAAGGTTTCATGATAATGCGAATATTTTACACCCTTCATGTTGATGAAGGCCTTTAGTTGAACTTATAAGTTCAATTGCTCATATTGTATGAATCAAAATAAGAGCTTTGTATCATGAGGCTTCTAGAACCATTTTTGGGGTGCCCTTTTATTAAGGGTTTTTATCCTATTTAGGATGTCTCATCAAAAACATATTTGGAACCTTTTCCAATTAACTACCCCTAAGTATCTTTATACTTAGGGTAGTAGTATTGGAGGTTCTCTAAAGTAATATAAGAATGTGCCCTCAAGAAATTTTTCAGAGAAATCATCTATGTCTTTAAAGACATTGGATGTATTCATGTGCCATCTACTTAAGGCGTCTCATTCAAAAGCTTGTTTTTGAACCATACCTAAGTATATTTATTATACTTAGAGTTAGCATTGAATATATTGGATTCTCAACACTACTATATATATTATATTACACCCATATTGAAGTATTTTTGCCTGAAAAACATTTCAAAGAATTAATCTAAGTCATTGCAGAACTTAGACATTTTTTTGGGTGCTTTATTTGGCAAAGGAATGTATCTAAACGCATTTCTTCCCTTTCCAAAGAGCAAGAAATAATCATTACTTTAATGTAAACTTTAACATTAAGTGTAAATGTTACTTGTAGAAGAAATTTCTTGGTATTTAAGTTGCAAAATCTAAATAGAATGATTTTGCAAATACCCTAAATTTTCTTCTTCCACAAGGTCGTGCTTCTATTAAGAAGTGAACTATCTATTCCAGACCATGTTCACATTATCATTTCCATCACGTAAATAGGAAATGGATACAAATGCATATTACTGATCCATAACCTCATGCTCATGTGCTCCTCTTTGTGCACAAACATGTGCTTCTCTTACATACATCATCGTCCCAATGCACATCAGTTGGTGCATTTCAAGTATTTGTAATGAAGAGTAAACATGAGGCATGCACAAAAGAAACCTTGATCTTTGAATTTAGTGCATTAAAATCATCCCTTGCCAAAATGGAATGCACATACATTCTTTCTCTTCCTTGCAACAATGCATGCAAGTGCGTGAGGTGGTTAACTTCTTTTCAAAAAATATATGTTTGCCTATTGGACTACATCTTCATATATGCACTCAAAAATTGAAGTCTTATCTCATGCTTCAATTATGTGTGTATGCAAAGATGATGGTTAAGGCAAGAAAAAATTAAAACCAAACATAACTTAAAAAGTACTTAGCTTTATTTCAAGCTTTGTCCTTCCTTTGCCTTGGAAAAGGGCCATCTTTTGACTTTGTTTGAGTGCATCTATGGTTGATGATGTCAGCTTGGGTGATTCCACCTCTTTTGATGTTGAAGTTCTTCTTGGGCATTTGTATTCTTACTAGTGTGCCCAATATGTGCATAAAAAACATCCATGTATTCTAAACATACATGCTAAAAGATACGATGGGTTTATGCATGAAAGATGTCAACAACAAATGCCTTCAAATAATTTATCAGGGCATGAAAAATTAGCATTAATAGAAGAAGACTCAAACCTCATTCTTTGTTCCATGGTACTCCATATCTTCTTCTTACTTCAAAAGGAAACTACTCGGGTTATTTAGATAATCATATGGCAATTATGTATGTGTACATAGTCGTCCGTGGGTGTAAGATAAAAAAGAGGAGTTCAAACGATGGGCCATAGGTCATGTACTCAACATTTAATTGAGAGAAATAAACTACATATAATGTTAATGGGATATACTTTCAATGCCAAAGAAAAGAAAGGACTACTGAGCATGTGTGGCATATTGAGAAGACACTTTGACATGTCTGTGCACGACAGCATATGTATGCAAAAAGGAAACTCTGAAGTATGTAATGCACTCCATTTTGGAGAGAACACGGCAAAAAACACGCGTGCAAACTCTTATCCCACATTGACGATAAAGTCTTGTTTTTAGTTCTATAACAATCATCCGTGAGTAATGCGCCTGACGTTGCTGGTCTTCATCCCTTCGAGGAATTAGAGGGCCTCTACTCATTTTTCACGTGGTCCCATTGCCCGTGACTCTGAATTGTGCTACGCATTTTTAATTCGAGAGAAATCTGAAGCTTCAAAAAGATCGTGAACTTATTCTCACAAAACGCTCACGAAGTGATTACTTCTCTGTCTAATCATGCTCGCGTGAAGACGAACCTAGCTCTAATGTCAATGTTGTGTGATCATCAAAACTAGTCTAAGAGAGACCAATCTAATTCTAATCAAACCCACAAAGGGTGAGAGATGCACCTCTCCACCCATATATATACCTTAAGGCCAAGGGGGGAAATGTGAGGAGAGCTTGCCAAGTGTCCTCTCCACATGGATTCTAATCCAAGGCCTTCTAACCTTGGAAATCACATGGCCTTCACATAGATTCTTAAAAGGACTTCTCCCAAGCTTGTACGTACAAGTCTCAAGGCTTGAGAGGCCTCCCTAAGAGTTAAATACCATACCCTTAGGAAAAATCAATCTTACGGGTCAAAACCCTTCAAGTGCTCGAGGGTTCAAACCACACTCTTGGAGACACTTTCTCAAGGGTTTCCCAATAGAATTTAAGGGTTCTCCAAGTGGTTTTGGACCCTCAAAACCCATGTCTTTGGCCAGTTTGAACATCAATAGAAGTTTTGAAAAAAGATTCTCTCTATTAAGATTAAATTATGTGTTATTATATGTGTGGGCCCTTGGAAAATCTATTTGATTATATTATGTTCGAGTTATGGAAATAGTTTATATAAGTGAGATCAATTATATTATGGGTTCGAAGCAAACAAGATATCTAGAGGTTTCTATTTTGTTTCGTTCTTGGGAAATATTTGGCATGCTCTATGGACTTTGAAGCTCTCATGGGAGTTTCTTTTACATGAAGTAGCACTTTTTGTTATGGAAAAACAAATTGGGTTAGTGCTGGGAGTTTCTTTTACATGAAGTAGCACTTTTTGTTATGGAAAAACAAATTGGGTTAGTGCTTGGAGTTTATTATACGAGAAAAGGGCATTTTGATAAGCTTTCATTGAAGAAGAAACTTAGATTTCCACGATGGAATAAGAAAGTGAAATCATTTTGCATCATTCCATGGTTTTCTTGTATTTTCTAAAAGAGAACATGTCTTTGTTCTTGTTTGTTAAGACTCAATGTTTGGTATTAGTCATCACAATTTGCATCTTCCAACCATATGACATTAAGTATAATCTTTCCTATTGTATGTAATGTTTTCCAGTCTTTATATTGTACAAGGCTAGAAGGATGCAATCCAAGCTTAAAGAAAATGAAAAGTTGGTCTAGGAGCAACCTCTAGGAATTCATAGGTATTGCAAGAGTGCAATCATAGAACCTTGTATGGGTTCATAGGCTCTCAATCAAAGTTTTCCTATGTGGAAATGAAGACATTGGATCAAATAGGACATTCATCTAAGTCATAGTGTTGGCTCTGAAGAATGCTCCCTATTAATGCATAGAAATTTTGCTTGGGAGGACTCAAAGACTTGCCTTCTGCTAGTTTTAACCACCTATCTCAAAGTTCCAAGCTCTCAAGAATGGAAACCATAGGGTTAGAAATAATTAGTTGAAAACAAGTGGATCCTCCGTGAAGGGGAAAAAAGTGGGGGTTACTTGATGGGGTTACTTGATTCATGATCTTACACAATCACTTGTATATTGTGTAACATGCCCATCAGGTGGGATGTATAGTTTGTATACTTACACTTAGGTATTCTTTATCATTCTTTATTTTTCTCCCATAGTTACTTTGGCCATATTGGCCTTTAGTGGGAGATTGTTCCCGTTAGTGTCCATGTGAAAGGCCAAATGGCCACCAGACACTTCTTTGTATATGTTCTTTAATAAAACATATAGTGGCCTGGTCAGTCACAGACTAAAAGTTGGACCGCATTTGTAAGACTTAAGAAGTCTGTCTTCGTGCTCCCTATGTACTGTGTTTTCTGCGTATTCAACAACCTCTGTGTGAAGTACTGTGTGTAGCCATAGGAGCTCGGTTTTCTACCCCGAGGATATCGTCGTGGACCTCGAGAAGGAGAGCGCCCTGTGGTGCATCGCCATCGAAATACTTCATTCAATGGATATACCCATGCATGCCTGGAAAAATTATCGATGAAAGTCACAAGGTAGTTCCCAAAAGAAGGTGTCTGCATAGGACCATAGACATCACTATGTACAAGCTTCAATTTCCGAGTAGCCCAAATTGAACCATCTTTTTGAAAGGAGGAACGCTGCATTTTGCCCAAAATACAGCCTTCACAAACATGTTTTCCGGATGCCTCAAGTTTGGGCAAAGAGGACACCATTTTAGATTTCTGCAAGCGTAGCAAACTAGCTAAGTTCAGATGACCAAAGCATGCATGCCAAAGCTTTGCATCTGACATAGCCTGAGAATCATATATTGCACATGCCTAATCATTTACAGATCTTTCATAGTCTATGAGCTTATACAACCCACGACATAAAATGCCATAAGCAATAATGATGTCGCCATTTGATAGATCATGAACTATGCATCTGTCATCAATAAATTTCACAACCAAGCCAATCTTGGCTAATGCAAAAAATGATAACAGATTTTTCTTGATCCCTGGCACAAACAAAGCATCTGACAAAGTGAAAGAACTACCATCAACAGTGGTCAAAATGATCTTACCAACTCCCATAACAGGATAAGAGGAGTTGTTGGTGCATGTAACAGTATTCTCTATAGGGGCATGCTCGAGTGAAGAGAAGAAACTATGCTACAAGGTAATATGTTTAGTCACCCTACTATCAAAGTACCAAACATCTAAGCCTATTGTAGACATGCACTACTCATGGGAAGATGGTTCAAAACTACAAACAATAGTAAACACCCATTCTTCATCGTGCACAAGATTAGTAGACTATGTTTTTGGTGCACATGCCTCTGCAACAACCATTCCAGTCTCTTTCTTCTTTGCCTCTTTAGCAGTCAGTTTTGGACAGCTCTTAATGACATGATCATTTGCTTTATAGTATTTGCAAAACAATTCCTACTTTTCTGATTTCTTCTCATCTTTGTCTTCCTTCTTCGAATGTGCAGCATTTGTAGATTTCTGCTTACTAGTAGAAGAGCTCCATTTTCCTTTGCCCTTTTGACTAGCCAGGAAACCTTGATCTGCAACAGGCATAATAGACATGTTCTGCCTAGACTAGTCTTCCTGTAGCAAAACAGAAACTAACTCTTCAAATGTTAAGGCATTTGGATTGCCTTTCATCATTAAACAAAGAGTAGAAGCAAGCTGTGATATGAGTCAAGAAGACCATTCAGAACAATCTGCATAAGTGAACTGTCAGGAAGGACTTCATCTGCAGAAATCAACTATTCCTTCAAATACTTGATCTTTGTCATAAAATTATCCATAGAATCACCTTCATTCATGTGCTCACTCTCCAACTATTTTCAGAGGTAAGCAACACGAGTCTCATTCCTAGCCTGGTACAATGTGGTAAGTGTATCCCAAGACCTTTGCTATCCTATAAGAGCTAATGTGAGGAATAATGGCACGTTTGACAGGCAAAGCTATCAATGCATGTGTCTAGGCATCTCTACCATCCCAACAAATTTGCTCTATAGTAGGTGCAACAGAAACAATAGCACGAATAGGAATCTACAAAATATCACCATCTTCGACACCTTCTGCATCAGCTTCAATACCTATAGTTGTAATAGTTGCATGTGTGATAGGACATTTTTCAACACCCTGCACAATGTTCAATAGTCCTTTTGCAACCAATACATGTCGCATCATATAATCCCATAATGGCTAGTTGGTTCCATCCAACTTATCCTCAGCAACCAACATACGGAATACATCATTGCTTTCAGCCATGGCCGATGACTAAAATACCTTAATGCAAAAAATTGACTGTATCTCAAAAAGTTGAGCAGAATTACCCAGACAAATTTTGCTAAACCTGTAGCGGACTTCGAAACGCTTATATTGGCAAACCGAAACTGGTATATACCTTTGGCACAAAAAGATGAAATAGGCTACACAAGCGCTACAATAATGCCTTCGGAGGCCGAAACGAGCTCAGATCGTGATTTCGGCACCACAGAGTGAAGCATTTTTGTTCTTTGAAACACGGTGAGTATGATCACCAAAATTTGTGCGATTCTAAGACTGCAATCGAAGAGGTTTTGACGACGCCCTACATGAAGCGACGACCTACTCTGATACCAATTGTTGGAGTTAGATGTCTATGGAAGCACGCAAACAGCACAAGGAAGAATAAGCTTGGAGCACAACACAATACTGAATGAATTACCACTATAATGTACAAAGATTAGTAGCACGTTAGAGCAATAGGCATATATACAAGCCGGGGGAAAAAACCTCCTAAAGAGGGAAAAATATGCCCCGACAATTCTAGAGTGTTCACACACATCACTATCTAAATATATCAACAAGGATCAAGGTATTATGTCTCATTTATTGATGACCATAGTAGATGGACTATTTTGTACTTTATCAAGAGTAAGAATGAAGTGTTTGATTGCTTCAAAAAGTATCTAGCACATGTGGAGAATCATACAAGTAGATCACTCAAGAAGCTCAGATCTGATGGAGGGGAAGAATACTTCTCCAAAGCAGGATAAAGGTATCAAAAGGGAAGTGACTACCAAGTACTCTCCTCAACTAAATGGAATTGCAGAGAGGAGAAACAAGACACTGGTTGGATCAGCCAAAACAATGCTTGAAGAGAAGAGGTTGCCACATTATCTATGGCTAGAGGCTATTTCAACTATTGTGTACCTTGTCAATAGACGACCATCCAAATCACTTCAAGGTATGACTCCTTATGAAGCATCACATGGAATAAAACCTAGCCTTGGGCATTGCAAGGTGTTTGGTTGTCTGGCTTATGTTCATGTACCATCACAAATAAGAGGTAAGCTAGATGAAAGGGCAACAAAGATAGTTTTTATTGGGTATGACTCAACTCAGATGGGTTACAGGTTCTATAATCCTTCAACCAAGTAATTCACTACAAGTAGAGATGTTGTGTTTGAAGAACACAGGTCTTGGTATGATGAAGAGAAACAAAAGGTAACTCTACCATATGATCTTGATTATGATTCTCATCAATTAGGAAGGAAGAATGATACACAGGTCCAAGATCCAAGAAGTGATACAGATGATGAACAAGATGAAAGGGAAAAGGACTACAAACTATGGAATTCAAGCGGCAAAACAAAGATGCAAGAGTGTGGAGAATGTTCCAAGCAAGCACCTAGAACAACAAGAGAGGATAAATGGTCATAAAGGTATGGATATGATTCCACATTTGTTGCAAAGCATTCAATCTACTTGGCAAAAGACTCAATTTGAGAATAACCCTCAACCAATGAGGAGGCAAAGGGAAACCCTAATTGGGAAAAGGCCATGAAAGAAGAAATAGATGCATTGAAGGAGATAGACACTTGGGATTTGGTTCCAATGGCATCCAATCAAAAGGTAATTGATTGGAGATGGGTATATAAAGTTAAAAGAAACTCAGATGGATTAGTTTGTAGGTACAAGGCAAGATTAGTTGCCAAAGGATGCTCACAAACTCACAGTATAGACTATGCGGAAACATTCTCACCAGTTGCAAAGATGACTACAATCAGAACATTGATAAGTGTAGTTGCTACGAGAAATTGGAGACTCCTCCAGCTTGATGTAAAAAAGCATTTCTAAATGGTTCGATAAGTGAAGACGTATACATGTCACAATCTCCAGGATTTGAAAACCCTAATCATGCATCTTATGTTTGCAAACTTAAGAAAGCATTGTATGGATTGAAACAAGCTCCTAGAGCTTGGAATTACAGGTTGGTTACATACCTTAAAGATCAAGGGTTCAAACCTAGCAACTCAAATCCTTCTCTATTCATCAAAAGGAACCACAATGAGGTTATCTATCTATGTGTATATGTAGATGATATTATTGTGACATGTGATTATTTGAATGGCATTCAAAGGATCAGAGACACATGCAAGAGGATTCAAAATCAGTGACTTAGGTGAGCTCACATATTTCCTAGGTATGTAGGTGATATACATGGATGAAGGAATGTATTTGACTCAGAGAAGATACATTCAGGATCTACTTCTTAAGTTCAAAATGGAGAACACTAAACCTGTAGGTACACCTTCGGAGATGAATCATAAACTTAGTGTTTATGAAGGTGAGAAAATTGAAGACATTAAATAATATCAAAGCTTGGTAGGTAACTTGATATATGCTACTCATACAAGACTAGACATATCATATATTGTGGGACTGCTTAGTCAATTCATGCACTCGCCTAGAAGGCCACACATGGATGCTACTAAGAGAGTACTTAAGTATCTCAAAGGTACAATCAATGAAGGTATATTCTATCCTTACTCTTCAAATTTGAATATCAAAATCTATTTAGATGCAGATTGGGCAAGAGCTAAGGATGATAGAAGAAGTACCTCTGGTTACTTAGCATTT
>CM035435.1:112677681-112777049 GCA_020310875.1 Ceratopteris richardii
ACTATCTGAAGTGCTTTGGCTTGAGACTATCGGAAATGCTTTGGCCTTGACACTATCAGAGGTGCTTGTACCCAATTCCATCATGGATATGCTATCTTGGACTTGGAAAAGATTTCACTTGTGATCGTGTTCCAATCTACTTCACCATCCTGGTTGTTAATGGAGGAGTGGATTGACCCACTTCTTGATCTCACTTGTGGTCATCCTTCTGCATCAGTACTCATCCATCTTGAAGAGGATCATGATACTAAGGGCCTTGTGGCTTGTGGACCTTGTGAACTAGATTGCATGTAGACCTTCCTGAGGCTATCATGATGACGTACGTATACTACTCAACTTGATGCACATCCACCCCATCTGCTTATGCTGCCGACTGCAATGAGGTCGAAGTCTATTCTTCGTGGATTGATAGATTAGACGTGTACAAACATGCCCTAGACTACGACCCAATACTCTTATTCAATGAGAATCCACTCTTATAACAACATTCATCTTTATGGATTGATTGATTTTTTTCTCAAAGGTCAACCAATGTTTCAAGACCAACCTTGATGCAACAATACATATCTTGTCGCCTCTTTCTTGTAACACAATACATGTCCTTATATCTCTTTTACATACCTCTTCTTGAAGGTTGAATCTCTTCATCCAAAGGCATTTGATCTCTTTTTGTCGACATGACCCTCTAACTTATACGAGAAATTCTAACAATAGGGGATAAGATGGATTGATTTGAACTTATCTCTATTGACAACCTCTATTTTAAATTGATGGTCAGTTCTACATTCATTTTGTTCTAGGATTTCCAAACCATATGTATCAGCTAAGAGCTCCTTGATCTTACTTCTAGGGGAGAGAATACAAACATATTCTCTTGTTTTTTTTTTTTCCAACTCAAGTACCTAACAAATAACATCTCAAAGTCTTTCCTAACGAGCGTGTGCAACTTTCTTCACGTTCTAACCAACGATTTGCAATTGCTAAGACTTCGTTTGCAATGCTATTTGCCTCCTCTTTTGAGAAACTAACACATGTCCATTTCATCTCGGGGATTTATTTCATGTCGTCGAATTTGGGAAGGCAAGCATATCCGATCTTACTTTGGAAATTCATCCATTGTCGTCTCGGCAGTGACGTTGGCAAGGAAAGGCGCCCACGTGTTTCTTCGTGAAAGAATGAGTCAGATTCGAGACTCCGCAAACGAACGACCATCAGTGATCGATCAGATCGCGTCTCTCCAATCGCAGCTGCACAAGCTTTGAGTTCGAGCCTGGGCATTGCGATTGCCGAGTTCCCGCTGCTGCTTGGTCTGCAGCGTCACTTCGTTTCTGAAACAATCATCCCTTAACTATTGCTGTGGCAATCGCGGATCGTTCTTCTTTTGCTTTGGAGATTCATCCGAACGCAAGGCTTTTCTCGCGCGTCAGAAGGATTTTTGATCTTGTGTATGCCTTTATCCGGGCCATTCTTAGATCCTGCGCGTTAGCAGGGCCTTATTTTCAAGGCATAAAGAAAACTAAAATCACAAGTGTATATAGTCGCTGTTGATGGTAAATACTTGCTATAGCTACTCTTCTCGGAAAGATTGCTAGTATGGAGTCCAGCAGACGTGCCGTTGAAGCTTACAAGAGAACTGTTCTCATAGATTATGTTATAACTGATGATGACAAAGTGGCTCCTATCTATCGTCTTGATGAGATCTGCGAGATGCTACGCACTTCGACGAGTGATATGGTCCGTGAAGTTGTGGAATACATCATGAAGCGCCTGAATAGCAAGAGCCCTCGTGTCAAGCAGAAGGTACTTTTTGCTTCACATTGACATCATGTCTGCGATGAACCTTGCTTTTACGTGAATGATCTTTGGCAAATGTTGCGGATAAGAACAAACGAAAATTTCTGGCAAATTAGGTGTCTGAATTTGTACAAGATTATTTCTCATTTCAGAAAAGATTCACAGTCGGTCTTTGTCTTTACCTGTTCTGCAGACACTGAGAATGATAAAATTTACAGTAGTGAAAGGAGGGCCAGAGTACAAACGACAAATGCAACGTCATGCAGCAGCAATTCGTCAACTTTTTGAATACAAGGGACAACCGGATGTCTTGAGGGGTGATGCACTTAACAAGGCTGTGCGAGACACTGCACATGAAGCAATCAGTGCTATCTTCGCTTCTGATGATAAGCCAGCACAAGCAGAAAGCGTGAACAACCGCATCATGGGATTTGGAAGCACCAATTACGAAATGCATGCAGTTCCAGATACAAAGAAGCCATCCCTTACAAATGTAGTCAGTGATGTTTTAGAATTTGGCAGTGCCTCTATCAAGCAGGGCCTTACAATAATAAGTGAGTATTCAGGTGGTAACATCGGAAACATGAGAAGTAACATGGGAACATACAGAAGTCCAGGGCTGACAAGGTCCTTAACTTCAGAAAGGGTATCAACAAACAGATTTGATCAAGATGGTAGATCAGTTTCCAGACTTTCAATCGAAAGGTCAGAAGCATACTCAGGGCAACAAGATGGAAAAAATTCTCATGTCATTTCACAAGAATCTATAAGTCCAAGGTCTGATACAAATGCCAATCAAGGGTGCTCATCATCATTAGAGAAACTCCTTGATGCGATCACAATGCCTGGAGGAATGCGGCTGCAACCCACAAGGGAAAGCTTACAGAAATTAATGGCGAGTGTAGTGAAATCAGACAGTACAAATCTCTGTCATGCTTTGGAAACAAAGTTACACTCACCTGCTTGGCAGGTATGAATTTTCTTGAGACAAAAATTATCGCTCAAATTTTAACTTATATTTCATTTCATTCAAGGGTTAATTAGTGTCATGAATGAAATTCAGACACGTTTCAAGACCTTATGTGTAATTGAGGCACTTGTACGGCAACGTAACGAGCACTTATTTGGAGCAGTGGCAGATCATTTTGGAGAGAATACAGCGTTAATCCAGGAGTGCCTTCAATCGCCCCAGAAAACTCTCATACAGAAGGCTATGAAGGTATAGTAATAGGTTTTTACAAGTTCCCCCCCCACACACACCCCCCCCCCCCCCCCCCCCCCCCCCCCGAACTTGGGAGGAGGCAGGGGGGATAATATTTGCTGCTATTAGATGGTTTGTATGAAATTGAATGCTTTTAAGTTACCCTGGTAATATATGCGAGGTGTTATGTCCTTTTATTTCTCTAGATTCTTAATATGCTTGGAGCTTGCTCGGAGGATTCTTTGAATATGACTACTGGAGGAGCAGAAGGGAACAGGGATGTACCCAAGCAAACTGGGGTTTACGACATGCCCAATCTTATAGACACTGATGATTCAGATGAACTGATAGATGACAAGGTTGTTCCACAGTCATCTGTCATATCTGGTACTTGTAAAACAGAGATTGATCTTTTAGGAGAGGGTTTCTCGGTTAAGGATGTTGGGGCCAGTATGGAAACAGGTCCCGATGATGTATTCACTGGAGTCTCTTTCATTACAACAGACACCATTGCAGGTGATAGGAGCGAGGATCTTTTTTCAGGCCTTTCCTTGAACAAGGAAGCTGCTGAACAGACTATACCCAGTCATATCCATGATGATAAAAAAGCTTCTACAAACATTAGCCCACCTGTATCATCAGAAAGCCTGGTAGATCTCTTGGGAGGTGTGACACTGATTGATTCTCAGAAAGAAACCTCTTTTGCTGGGCTGTCCCAAAATGGAGGTTCTTTTTCACTATCTCCGGCTATACAAGTTTCACCTCATGGCAATGTCCCCTTAAACCAACTATATGGAAACCTTTCGAATCTGGAGACAGCACAAATGACATCTCCAATGCTGAGGCCTCAAATGCCTCATTTTAATACATATGCCGTCCAGCCAATGGTAATGCCTCACTGGAATCAGCCACCTGTCTATATGCCTAATTTACATCAACAATCAATTTCTGGTGGCATCATTGGGCTTCATGGGCTAAATATGGGTATGAATGGGATTAACAACATATCTCCTCAAGGAAGGTCTGGCAAAGTTCTAGGAGATGGTTTTGATTTTTCAGGGGATGCAGGTCTTCATCTTGCAGGAGCAATAGCAGATTCTGAAAAGAGGGTGGACTCAAAGGCATTCGATTTCATTTCTGTAAGTCATATTTTCAGGTTCCTTGCATCCGCATACCATACACACTATGTATCTGTTAGATGGAATATGTAGGGACAAAGCTTAGAGGGGAATCTGCATAACTTGTCTGACATATGCATTTTTTCATGTTAAAGAGGGCAAGGATAGAGTATTTAGTGGATTAATTGCCATTGTCATGGAGTTAGCAATTGCTTGAGCTAAGTGTTCCGTGACATGAACCATGTGGCTATGATGGGATCAAATCAGGCCTACAAGGATAAAGCTAGTTATGAGGGTTTGTTTGGAGAAGGGTTTTGATGGATGACATATTCAGCTCTTGATATTTCTTTAATACATGAAATGCAAAGATTTTGAACAATCCATACTATGGCATGTTTGGTCGGATAATGAGTGCTAAAATAGGCATGATTTAATTTGGCATAGATGGGGGATGTAGATAAGATAAATTTAGGATGATCAGGCAGTTTCAAATAGAAAGTACATACACATAAGAGAAGCTCATTGATTTTCATCCCTATCCTCTCAAACCCATTTTAAATTTATCTTGGAATATATTACATATTTCTTGCATCTCATCTTCATTATTTTCTTAGGGATTGCTTGTATTAATTCACAGAGAAAGATTTTCCTTCAAGTTTAATTTAAAATTTGGGCCCATTTTTATATGAAGTGAATGAAATAAAGCCATTTTTCTTTTTCTAGAAATAAGATCTAGGTCAAGAGGGACATAGAAGTCAATGTAACATGCTGTGTGGGTGGTGCACATCATACCTGGACTTGGCTATAGTGTTAGATCACCATTTGTTTGGAATCTGATTGTTCAACCTACCTTCAAAGCTATTCATGGGCTATTTTATTCAGTGCTTGTGTTGGGATTCTACAATTGTATAGGTGAAGTTAATTCGCTGTATGACTTTTCAAATCTTCCATCTCATATCTTTTGCTGTAGATATGTGCTTTTGTGGATTCTACAATGGAGGCATGACCCCATAGATGGATAGATACATAGAGACATAGGTAGATAAATAAAATAGATTGATAGATAGATAGATAGATAGATAGATAGATGGATGTATAGATAACATAGATGAATATTAGTTAGATACAAAGATAGATAGATAAATAGATAGATAGATCTAGATAGATAGATGGATGTATAGATGGTTAGATGGATACATAGAGATAGATTGATAGATAGAGATAGATAGATAGAAATAGATAGATAGAAATAGAGAGATAAATAGAAAAATAGATAGAGATGGATAAATAGATGGAAATAGATAGGTAGGTAGGTAGGTAGGCAGGCAGGTAGGTGGATAGATATACATAAAGATAGATATATAGATAGATAGGCATATAGATAGATGGATAGGTAGGTAGGTAGGTAGGTGGGTGGGGTGGGTGGGTGGGTGGATGGATATATGTATGTATGGATGGATGGATGGATGGATGGATGGTAGATAGGTAGGTAGGTAAGAAGGTAGATACATAAATAGATAGATGCATAGACACAGAGATAGATGAATGGATGGATAGAGGGTCGGTTGGTGGGTCGGCAGGGGAAGGTAGGTAGGTAGAGAGCATAATAGAAAGACAAAAAAAAGATAGTAAGACAAACAAAAGGGTATATAGGTAGGTAGGGAGGTAGGTAGGCAGCCAGGTACCTAGCTAACTTGTAGGTAGGTAGCTAGCCAAGTAGCTAGTCAAGTAGCTAGGAAGGAAGGTAGGCATGTAACTTGGTAGCTAGTTAGATGGCTAGCCGAGTACCTAATTGGGTAGCCCGTAAGGAAGGTAGGTAGGTAGGTACCTAAGAAGGTAGATAGGTAGGTAGGTAAGTAGCTTCCTAGGTAGCTAGGTAGGTAGGTGGGTAGGTCGGTAGGTAGGTAGGTAGGTAGCTAGGAAGTAAGGTAGGTAGCTGGGTAGTGAGCTAGGTATCTAGCTAGGTAGGTAGGTAGGTATGTAGCTAGGTAGGTAGGTACTAGGTAGCTAGGGAGGGAGGTAGGTAGGTAGGTAGGTCGCTAGGAAGGTAGATAGGTATGTATGCAGATAGGTAGGTAGGTAGGTGTATAGGTAGGTAGGTATGTAGGCGGGTGGGTGGGTGGGTAGGTAGGTAGGTAGCGAACTAGGTAGTTAGTTAGGTAGGTAGGTAGATAGATAGATAGGTAGGTAGGTAGGTGGGTGGATGGGTGGGTGGATAGGTAGGTACCTAGGTAGATATGTAGGTAGGGAGCTAGGTGTTGGAAAACAATGTCAGAATGTCCCAAAATGATAAAAAGTTTAGCAACCCTGATTTTGGTACTTGGTCAAAATCTGGTCAAAGATGGTAATAATTTTCTATTGGCTCATTGGAAAGTACTCCTTGATAGATTTCTAATGATATGTAACATTTCACCATCTGACATTGGAAAGTCAACCAAAAGTAAAACACTATTTTTTGCTTTTCAAGTGCTTTTCCGGCAATAACTTGCTTTTCAGTAGATTTTTGGAAGCTTTTCATGCTGATTTTTGTGGGCACTTCAAATCCTACATAAAGAGGACCTAGGAAGCATCATAAATTATATATTATTGAAGCACTCAAGACAAGCTCTAGGGTTAAGACTCAAGAGCTAGGAGGAGTTATGGAAGTGTATATGCAGATTTGGAGTTTTTTGGCAGCTTCCCTTTGTTCTTCTTCACACCACCAACTGTGCATGCTGATTTTGGAGGGTTGTAGCACCCAATTTAGGGTTTCTTCATGTGGTGCAGCTGTATTAGGTGTTTACCTATCACTTCATCGTGAGAAGTGACCATTGCTGCTGCTCTACATTAGAGAATACCTAATTTCAGATTAGGGTTTTCTGTAATAACCGATTTGGACAATTTATATGCTTATTTTTGCACATATCCACACACAGAATACCTCTATGACACTCACACATTAGTTTTCGATAACAAGAACCCTTAGATTCAGTCTATATTCAGATTTTTGTATCATACATACATTGTATATTGAGATTTTGCATTTATTAGTGTTTAGTAGCATTAAGCTATAGTGTTTAGTAGCATTAAGCTACTGCACTTTTATAATTGTCTTCTCATTTCTCTATATTATCATTTATGTCCCTTGATCAAGTCAAGGTGTATTATGCGCTAAGGTCAAGTGTTGGAAAGATCTTGGATTCAACTTGTGATTATAGTTTGGGCCTACCACACTTCCAACACTTTTGTGTGTGTGTGTGTGTGTGTTGGGGGGGGGGGGGAGGGAGGGAAGAAGGGGGGGGGAGAGAGAGAGAGAGAGAGAGAGAGAGAGAGAGAGAGAGAGAGAGAGAGAGAGAGAGAGAGAGAGAGAGAGAGAGAGAGAGAGAGAGAGAGAGGGAGGGAGGGAGGGAGGGAGGGAGGGAGGGAGGGAGGGAGGGAGGGAGGGAGGGAGGGAGGGAGGGAGGGAGGGAGGGAGAGAGAGAGAGAGAGAGAGAGAGAGAGAGAGAGAGAGAGAGAGAGAGAGAGAGAGAGAGAGTTTTTAACGTCTATTAGAGGCCAAAATCGGCCTATGAGACAAAACATATACATCAGTATGATCCAATCCACTGTGATCCCAAAAGGAAAATAAAGTGTGAGTACAAAACAGGGTATAAAAGGAGTGGATAATAGCTGGCGTCAAGGGTGTGGGGTGCTCTGGGTATGCACTCTATATGCTCAATAGGTGAGATACAAATATGATATGCATAGGGAGGGGAGGCTCGGTGGTATCACAACCCTCTAAATGCCTGGAGTGGGTGTAGGATATAATGCATCGGTGGGTAAGGCATCGTGGCGATCTTCAAAATGCTCTGCACGTCGAAATCAACAGGGGTGTAGTGCTGATGTCTCCGTATCTCCATGTCATGGCGTGCGTGAATTGCCTGAATCTCTCTCTGGTGGGGACAGGCTCTCCGGAGTGGGGGTCTCGGTCGTCGATGCTATCGTCCAAGCTCCTCTGCTCTCTGTAATGTGACACCCCGCGTCGAGCTTGGTCCTCTGGTGGCTGTGGGTCGTGGGTCTGAAAAAATCTATATTATAATTCTGAGGGGGGGGCCAGGTGTATCTCTATCTGCTGCCGGAGAAGTGATGCACGGCGGCGCTGGAGCTCTACTAGGAAACGACCTAGAGGGCGTTGGTCCTGAGTCTCCAATAAAGCTCTGATCTCTCTGGGCCCCTTGAAGAGCTGTGGGTAGCGGTCTCTTATGTCCTCACATGCCTGGCATCTACATGTGTAGTTCTCCTCGTCCTCCACCTCCTCTCGGCTAGAGAGAGAGAGAGAGAGAAAGAAAGAAAGAAAGAAAGTCATATTAACGTCTTCTGGAGGCCAAACTTGGCCTATGAGACAAAAACCATGTACAAGTGTAGTAACCCTGTGTAGAAGATAAAATGAAATAAAAAAGTACATCGCTACACAAAGCTATATAGGGCTGGAAAACGCTGGGGAGACGTGGCTCTGACTCTGCAGATAGTGGCCACCTAATACATGGGGGATCCCAAAATGTGAGTAATACGCTCTAGCTACTGGTGATGGGTGGAGGTGGGTGTAGTATGTGGTACATCGGTGGTGGTCTGAGTGCCTCCTGAAGGAAGACAACCCAGGGGGTGGTGGTACGCCTATGCTCCATCATGTGGTCGTAGGCAATCCTGATGCGTGAGATATCCTCCTGATATAGTCGTGGTCGACGATATCCGCCCATGCGTGGTCGGCGCCGTGCTCTCTGTGCTGTTGCCTGGTGGAGCGTGGGCCCTATAGATGGACCTCTCTGATGTAGCTCAACTCGCTGAAAGAACTGGGTAATGGTCTGCAGGGTACTCACCCGTGGCTGATGTATGGGCTGTAGTGACCTCTCTCGCCTCTCGTATGCTGCCATGAGAAAGCGTCCCAAGCGTCTCTGGTCTCCCATAGTCATGCACAGCTGGAATGACTCCTCGATCTGGAACTGTGCTCGTAGGTCTAAGTATGTTGGACATCTGATAACAAAATGCTCCTCACTCTCTACCTCTGTCTGGCATACTGGGCACCACCTCTCCTCACGGGGGACTCCCCTGGACCGACCCCTCTCAATCTCGAGCTGATGTGATGAAACCCGGAGCTGCCCAATGACAACTCGTAGGTGGTGGGGAAGGTAGATCTGCATGTATCTCGGAATCTCGATGAAGCCCGTGCCCGATATATGTAGAAAATGCTCGCGGTAGTAGAGCATTTTCGGTGGCAATGTACCCCTAGGGCTCACCCATGTCCTCTGTATGTATGTATGCCATATCTCCTGACGAATGATCCTATTCCTCTCTTGATGAGAGAGCAAGTAGGTGGGTGCATGAGAGTCGTACTGTAGTGGTGGTAGCCTGTCTATGTCAAAGCCATGGTGGGCAAGCCAGTCTCGTGTCTGTGCATACCATGAGGAGGTGTCGCTTGCTAATGCCATATCACGTGATGCCTCGAAAGCACGATAAGCAATGCGCTCTGTATCCATGCTCCGAAGTCTGTGTAATAGGCATACTGTCTGGAATAGTGCCTCAACTAGCATCGGTGGTGCAGCGAGCTCTTCTCTAATGATATCATGTGGTACTGAAGGTTTGCTGCGGATAAGTCTGCCAATCATGAGGATCTGTGGCCTCTCTAATGCTGTCCATATTGATGTAGCTAATCCTGGTCCCCATATGGCTGCCCCATACATGAGCGCTGGTGTAACCAAAGTGTCAAAGAGCCACCCCTTTGTGCGGGGCTCCTGAAAGAGAGAGAGAGAGAGAGAGAGAGAGAGAGAGAGAGAGAGAGAGAGAGAGAGAGAGAGAGAGAGAGAGAGAGAGAGAGAGAGAGAGAGAGAGAGAGAGAGAGAGAGAAAGAAAGAGTGTTTTTACGTCTATTAGGAGGCCGAACTCGGCCTATGAGACAAATCGATGTACATGGGTGTATCTTCTGTCAATCAGAAAAGATAAAAGTGCTGAAAAGAAACTGGTTAAGCTGATATAGATCTCCGTAGTATGCATGTGGGGATACCCATGAAAATGGTGGGGGGTGTATGGAGTGCGATATCTATGATAGTCTATATGCAAAAGGGTAGTACAACAACCATGATAATGCATCTAAGACGACTACTAGCTCCATCCTGTGCTAGTGGGTGGGTGTAATATGTGATACATAGGTGGAGGTGGAGTCAGGGCCACCCTGATGGCTGCAACGGGATCGGCCATCATCTGGGATCGTCTCTCCTCCATGGCGCGATGGTCACAAGCCTGGATCTCCGCAATCTGGTGTCGGTGAAGTCTCGGGGCCCGATATCCTATAGCACGGGGTCGTCTCCTAGCTCGAGATATCTGAGCCTGCTGAAGAGTCACCCCGCTCGGTGTGTGGGCTGAGGGGGGGAGGGCTGCAGCACGTCGTGGAATAAAGAAGTCAGTGAGCTGACTCTGTCTCCCTCCTGTATGGAGTGCTACAGTAGGCTGGAGTAGGGAATCTCTGTGACTCTGTATCTCTAGTAAGAATCGCCCGAGCTGTCGCTGGTCTCTAGAGTCCATGATCTCTCGGAGGGTGGGCTGTCCTGCAAACAGAGTCTCGTATCTGCCTCTGATGCCATCATATGCGCTACATCTGCATACAAAGTGCTCCTCATCCTCCATCTCTACTCTGCATACTCTGCATATCCGCTCCTCTCTGGGAATGTCTGCGGCTCTGCCCGTCTCAATCTCGAGTCGGTGTGATGAGACTCTCAGCTGGCCAATCGCTACCCTCGAGCTATGAGGCATGTGAGTATCCATGTAGCGTGGTCACTGGATGGAACCGTCAGCTAGTATGTCTATGAACTGGTCTCTATAGTGCGATAGTCTCGATCCCATGTGTGGTGTGTGCCATGTCTGACTAATGTAGAGCTGCCAGAGATCCTGTCTGAGCACAACATTCCTCTCACGACGAGAGAGGTGGATGTGAGGTGAGTCTGGGTCATACTGAAAAGGCGGCAATCTGTCCATATCAAGTCCATGACTATCAAACCAGACTCTAACCTGAGTGTACCAAGCTCTCTCATATCCTGACTCTGATATCTGTATAGATGCCTCAAGAGCTCTGTGTGTGAGTCTATCTGTAGGGAGGTCCCTAATCCTCTGAATAAAGCAGATAGTCTGGAATAGTGCCTCTACTGCCATGGGTGGTGCAGCTAGCTCTGCCCTGATGATGTCATGTGGCACCGACTGTTTCCCACGAAATAATCGCGAGATCATACGTACCTGTGGCCTCTCGATCGCACTCCACTGGGTGACTGTGAGACCTGGGGCCCAAACCGTCGCAGCATACATCATAGCTGGTCTGACCAGTGTGTCAAATAGCCAGCCCTTCGTGCGGGGCTCCTGGAAGTGTGCTTGGTGACATCTCCGCTCTAACATGGCTAAAGCTGCATATCCGCGTGTGAGTCTATCGGTGGCTGCCTGTCTCATGCTGAAGGGGCCAGGCAAGCTCGTGAATGTGACTCCGAGAGAGAGAGAGAGAGAGAGAGAGAGAGAGAGAGAGAGAGAGAGAGAGAGAGAGAGAGAGAGAGAGAGAGAGAGAGAGAGAGAGAGAGAGAGAGAGAGAGAGAGAGAGAGAGAGAGAGAGAGAGAGAGAGAGAGAGAGAGAGAGAGAGAGAGAGGATCCAAGGACCTCCGTGCTAGACAAGTAAAGACACAAGCCATATTCATAAACAATAGAAGGGTGGTTATTAGACTCACCTATCATCCATAGAACCAAATGGGTTTATCCTAGAGCATGGTAGCTTGCAGCTAAGCAGAAAGCCTCCTTCAAGGGACGAGTCCCATGCCACCTAACCCCTCCAACTAATATGGGTGACAAAGCTCTACCTAAGGGCCAAGAGTCCAAGTGCCTCACAAAGGAATGTGTCACAAATGAGCCCATGGGTCCTATTTATAGACTCAAATGAGGTGGTGGCCTAGTTCACTTTGCTGGACACTCAACTACATATGCTGAAAGATCCCCAATTAGCTACCTGCCACTCTCCTCCCGACCTTAAATAGCCCTTGCCCTTGGCATATCTAGAGTCTTTTCTAAGGTCCAAATACTCCTCCTCATATGGCCACTCTAAGGAGATGGAATAACCTCGAAGACTCGTGCTAGAGCCTTAGCTCCGTCGAGCTCTGGTCCTTGGTTCGGCGAGGGTCCTCGACCAAATGCAGGTAGACCAATGGTAGACCATGAGGTCTAAATAAGTCTAACACTCTCTTCCCCTTCTAGGGATCACTGTCCTCAGTGATCAAGGAAGGAAAGTGTTTGCGAATTAGAGCTTCTAATTCCCAAGTAGCATTTGTGAGTGGACGGCTAGTCCATGCTACTAAATACTCTGGTATGGAGCGATTCCGTAACTTTCGCTCCCTCTTATCAAGGACTTGAAATGGAACATCTGGCTAAGATGCTCTATTTTCTAAAGCAACGAGACTATCTACACAGTTCTCATCTCGAGAAATCTGTGGTCTCAACTTGCTAACATGAAAAACTAGGTGAATTTTGCAATCGTCTGGCAATTGTAATTTATATGCGACATCACTAATCTTCTTGATTATTGTCCAAATTCCATAAAATCTAGGGGATAGCTTGGGTTTCTGACCCACTGTCAATGACGAACGAAGTGGAACTTGTAAAAACACACGATCGCACTCTTGAAACGTTCATGATGTACGATGTCGATCTACTAATGCTTTCATCCTTTGAGCAGCTTGCTGTAGATTGATTGAACTGAGCTATTTTCAAGTTAGCTTGCATGTCTGTTAGAAATTGTGAAGCACTCCGAGATTTCCTCGGTAACCCAATGGTAGCTGGACTATGGGGAATAAATCCATAAATCACCTCAAAAGGTGTGAGCTTAGTAGTCTTGTGCTTCCAACTTATTATAAGCAAATTCAACTAATGGGAGGAAACTATCCCAATCTGTTTGCTTTTCTGAAACATATGCCCGTAGCATATCTTCTAGTATCTGATTAACTCTTTCGGTTTGACCATACACTACTTGTCTTGAGTTGAACTTGAAGCTCATTGAACATGTGTTTCCAAAAATTTCTTGTAAATTTGGGATCCCTGTATGAAACTATTGATAGCATGCATGATGCTTCATGGATGATGGTACAATGCACATGGATGATGCACATTGCATACTATATAATATATACAATGCCATGTGGAATGTACATACTACATAGTACATACATAATACATATATATAGCATATGCAAAATTCAAATGCATATCTTAAAATTAAAACTTGAATTTTCAGCTATATTTACCTGTCACTGTAAGTCGAGCTTGTGATGCATCAATGGCACAAAGGAACATAGTGCCTTTGCAACAATGCACTAGTATGTTATATACATTCCTTTTCTTGATGTCTGTCCATCCATCGCACATAATAGTGCATCCATACTTCTCCCATATCCCCATCATGGGCTTTAACTTCTCCACTATATCCTTTGTCTTGCGTAGCTCACTAGTTCTCATCTCCTCATATGAAGAACCGCTCCATCGATATCACAATGTGCTCACTAACTCCATGGCTTCCTTCCATGTAGGTGTGCGTGCAACATTAAAAGAGAGGCCACACTGTATGAAAAGCTTCATTATACTTTGTTTGGCCTCAAGCTGCCGCTGCCTCTGAAAACCCGCACGTACGGATGCGGAAGAAAGTGATCTTCGAGCTTCTTTTATCAGTGGCTGAGTGTCATCCTCAAGATGGATGATATCATGTCCATGCTCATCATTCCCTCCACTAGAGGATCCCCTATGACTTTGATGTGTTAGAGCATCGTGTGGATGAGGATCACAAGAGCTGATAGAGGTGGAGGTGGGCCGAGAGCTCTGTGGATATTTTTTGTCTTCCCTTTGAGCTACCCACTCAAGGAGCTCATCCTTGAGGTCAGATGGCACAGGCTGCTTGCATGCTGCAATGCCCAAGCCACTAAATTTGGCAAGATAGGCTTTGATATGATCTTCCCGCTTTGATACGATCTGCCCACTGCCCCCTTTGTAACCACATAGGTTACATGTCCATCTCTCACTCCCACCGGACCCAAACTTTCCTTGGCTAGACACATATTTCCAACAGTTTTGCTTTGGTTTAGGCATGGTCACTAATCTCTCTCTCTCTCTCTCTCTCTCTCTCTCTATGGGCACCACTCAACACTCGGAGGCAATTGACTATCGGGACTCGGCACGAGCAAAGAGGAAGCATAAGAAATGCCCTCCTCATGAGCCCGATTCGGGCTTCTGGGAGGGCCAAAAAAATTTGACTGCAAAGCAACGCGTTGCGTCCGTTGAAGACGGTACGCAACGCATTGCATTGCAACTACGATATATACATGTGTGTGTGTGTGTGTGTGTGTTCCATGTACTTATCCATCTCTCACTCCCACCCGATGCAAATTGTCCTTGGTGAGACACATACTTCTAGCGATTCTGCTTTGGTTTAGGCAGGGTGACAATTTGTAAGGAAGCACTAACTTCTAACTTCTAAGGAAGCACTAGCAGGAGCAGGTTCGAATCTCTCTCTCTCTCTCTCTCTCTCTCTCTCTCTCTCTCTCTCGGCAGCTTATGGAAGCTTCAAGTAGAGTGGAGCTCTCTGTGAACTTAGAAATGCAAAAAGCTTGAAATGCCCTCCCCAGCGAGCCCGATTCGGAATCGGGCTCGTTGGGGAGGGCAATTTTCTTTTGTCTGCAAACGCCGTTGCATCGTGTATGTTGTAGACATTACATGACACATTGCATTGCAACTATGGTGTGGGATGTGGGGTGTGTGCGTGTGTGTTTGTGCTTTCTAACATAAAAAAAAGATCTTTGATTTCTGTTTGTTGCTTTGTTTGTTTGCTTATTTAGTTTGCTTCATGTTCCTTTTTGTCTGTTGTTTATTTTGTTCATTTATTGGATGATTAAGAAAAAAAAATCTAAGCTCTATTAATAAATTTTTCTGAAGTTGAGATGTGCCTTAACTTATGGAAGCAGATAAGTATTGTGTATACTGTAATTATGTATTTTTATGTGACAGCTTACAATTTTTTAGGTTTCTTGGTCTCATGTCATATGAGGAATGAAGTTGGTTGTGTGCAGTAATATTTAACATCATGTGTGCTGTGTTCTTGGTATTTAGCACAATTATGAGCGAACTTCTCAATGTGGAACTTGTGCTTCCAGGATCATATTTCTGCAGCTAGAACCCTCAAAAGATCAGCTTAGATGTTGCTGGACTTGCGGCTTTTTGATTATGCAGTTTCAATGCTCTGGCTAATGCAAATGGGGAGTTTTCTCCACGAAACTTTTCAGTGTAGTATGTGTATGATCTTGGTTGATCTAAAGGTTTAGATCTAAGTTATGCATTGCCTATTTGGCTTTAAGAAGCAGATTGTCTATGCATGTGGAAGCTGCTATTGAAACTCCAAATGGAAAATCAGGTTTTCCATGTGCATGTTCTGCATTTGCAATAATGCTAGAGCTCTGACTGTTATCTCACCCGGGGGAACTTTGGAAGTGGTGATGATTCTGAGAAAATTTTGGATGTTCTACACAGCAATTGGAGTTCTTTTGTACCACTTCTGCTGTTAGTTGACTGATAAGAATAATCGATTATGACTTAGTTGACTATTCTCTATCAGTTTGCTTGTATATGTTGTGAATGAAATCTCTTTATGATTATTGATGATTGAAAACTATCTTTCTTGATGTACTATATTTTCTTGTGATTGAATTGTGAGTGAATTACTAACTTGGTGAATAGGCGCAATGAGCTTGCTTTATTATTGAAACCCTAGGGAGAGACCTTTGTGAGAGGAAATCTGCATTTAGTTGGGAAGGGGAGGTTTTACTTGAATGGTAGGAAAAGGGAATTCTCACTACTAATTTTTAGTGAGTGGTCTATGTCATACTTTGTTGGAGTCAGTTTGACTGCATCGTCTCGTAAACATGTATAATAAATTACAGTATCATAGATCATAACATTTTTATAACAAAAAAAAACCTGAAAGACACAGAACTTGATTTCATTACTTACAAGTAACATTTCAAATGATACCTTTTCATCGTTAATTTACTGGTTGTAACCTAGATTCCATATGTAGTCTTAATTTCATTTGTGGGGGGAATTTTTGGACTCTCTCTCTGTCCTTTCTTTGCTATTTTCCAATTCTACAAAGATATCGAGGGTGGTTCTTTTCTCTTTATTTTCTATGACTCTTTGTAATTAGTCCTTATGATTGCACATCATTTTTGCCCAATGGGAATAGCAAATGGCATAAGAGGAATGCATCTCAAAAGATAAGTAATGACATAAACATGTAATTTAACCAAAGATAAAAATATGAAAATAAATAATTGATTTAAACTTAAATTTTCTTGAAGAGCCTCACCATGCATTTCCTCTCTTCATCAATATGACAAGAATCTTTGAGTGTGTCATTATTTTCTATATTGATCATCAGTTGTTTTGAATTTCCAATTGACAATTTCAGCTTTGATCATTTTTTATCCAACCGTCATCTAGTTCATAACAAAATTTCTTGCCCTTTTATATCAACTTACTAAATTGAACTAGAACTAAGAAATCATAATCTATAAAGATTATAAAACAATATAGATATGTGGATATGCATGCATGTATGTATGTATGCATGCATGCATGCATGTATGCTTGTAGGTAGGTAGGTAGGTAGTACATGTATGTATGTATGTATGTATGTATGTATGTATGTATGTATGTATGTATGTATGTATGAAGCAAGGTGGTACGGTTTGTAAGGTTCGGTAGGCATTTGGTTCAAGGGAAGAACCTTACCTTGGGGGTAAGGTTCGTCCAGTAGTATATATGTCAATTAATATGTCAATTGACAAAGTATATCAATTCGTCCAGTAATGTATATCAATTGACAATGTCTCATGTTGATGCTTAATAGTAATTACTAATTAGTAATAGCATTATAGGCTATAGCTCTAACTTCTAACTTCTAAGCTATCATCTATGTATATTTCCACATCAAACATTGTTGAAACTTCAAGATCCTCAATTCAAATAACAATGAACACAAATTAAAGTTCTAGCTCTAACCTCTCTTTGAAAATTGAAATTCCAAAAAACATTAAATAATGAATATGAGAGATAGGAAATTCAATATACGTTTACAATCACATTATCACATAAATGTCTCATGAACCATGAAATTATGAAAAAGCATACTTTTGTCATCAATACATGGTACATATGACATCAAACATGATACATCTATCATCAATGTATATGATATATCTAAGAATAAAATGTCAATCAAAATATCTGAAATAATTGGAACTCCGAATAATCACAATGGACATGTCACATATGGCAACAATCATGGCCCAAAATCCATATAGTAGTAAGTATTAAGGACTGAAGAGTCAAGACTGATCATCAAAATCCATCCCCTCTGATGAAGAAGATGAAGATGATGATGGAATATCTCCCCAACAGTGACATTTCCATCATCATCATACTTTGGCTCTACAATGTGAATAGAATCGAGACTGGTAATGTGGCTACATCATCATCTCCCTCAAGTGGATCTCCTCGACGTCAGGGGCCTAATTTATGCCTCCTAGTATATACTGGTGTTGCACTCATGGATGGAACATCAACCTGAGGTTGAGGTTGAAGCCCCAAATGACATGCACGAGCATGTGTCACCCTCCGATCAATGCTCTCTAACTCTGTATGGAGCATACGATATATATCCTCTTTCTCGTCTCTGATAATCGAAATCTCTTCCTCTTTCTCCATGGCACACTCGAATATAGTAGGTGATATTTGCATGGAATATCCACAAAACAATATTATGGTATATATTGAACAATGTTTATGAATATGAGATATATTGATGATTGAAATTTGAAAGTATTAATACCTCTTTGGGTCCATCTGTTTTACTTTTCAAGTCATGAGCAAGTTTCAAATTGGACTTGCAAAAGACCAATCTCACTAACTGTTGTAAACTTAGCCTATTCCTTAGTTTCGTGTGAATAAGGGAATAGGCGCTCCAATCACGTTCACAGGCACTAGAAGATGAATCCTATATATTGTAGAAAGAATTTAAGAAATAATCAATCATCTATTATTCACGCCACATGGATACTGGGAATTACATCTATCATCTCAATGACAAAATTGAAGAAATGCCTGAGATAAAACTCGCAACGCATTTATTATTCATGCCACCACTCCAATGGTTGGGATGTCACCTCTTTGCGCATGGACGTGCTACATGCATATGCAATGCCAATGTTCCCCATGTAGCATGTAAACTCTCGATCGAAACATAAATGCTCATCCGGGGGCATAACACATTGCATATACTCATCCTTCATCTGTCGAAGTGAAACCTCTGACCATAAAGATGGACTCTTCAAATATGGATACAAGAGTGTCGCAAACCTGTGTATGGGCATAGACAAATAGGTCCACCTGTAATCCACTCACAATATATCCTCCTTCCTGTAAGTGTAATGGAAGGAAATTAATGCCAAGTGGAAATTTGCAAATGGTTATTGCTTAGTCACTATTGCATGAAACATGTTTAAAACGCTAAAGCAAAATATAAAACCATAAATATAAAATTCAAATATAAACATAGCTATTTAGTATTAGCATGGAACATCAATACACAATGCACATACCTCTCTCAACCTAATGTCTTAGATCGTGCAATGGCATGTCTCATCTGCATGTAGAAGTGATAAACAAGCCCGAGTGGCAAAATGCACCCAATCTCTGTCCAAAAGTTCTCGTCAAGCACCTTTCTTTTCACATAGCGTGCAATCTCTATCTGAGCCTCTGGTAATGTTGTCCATCTCCTATCTATAGTAGTCACGCGCAAAGCGTCCACATCTTGTTGTAGTCTACATAACACTAGATACATATAGCCAAAGCATGTCTCAGCAGGATGAATCATCTCTATGCTGCTATTTGCTCGAAAAATGGATAGAACTTGATGATTTTTTGTATGGTCACAATATGTTTAGCATCATTCAATATAGGTTGAATCCATGGAAGCTTGCGTATGTTTTCCATCAACAAATCAATGCAATGGGTTGCACATGGGGCCCACACTATACTAGGGAATTCTTGTTGCACTAATTTTCCCATTCTCTTGCAATTGGACGCATTATCTGTGATGACTTGTACCACATTTTTCAAACTGACATCAATAATAGCACTTTAATGTGCTCAAATATGAATTCCCCTGTGATATGAATACCTGCTTTATTGGCATCCACTGCACGAAGAAAATACATACCTAAACAAGAAGAGACAAGGATGTTGATATCCATCCGATATAATGGAACATCCATATGTCATCTAACCTGTTTTGATGGGATCTTAAAGTACTTCAATCCGTTCCTTTTCTTCATCTAGCATGGTTGTACGTAATCTTTTGTAGTCCACACCATACCAGTCATCACAAGGACCCACCTGTGCAATGGCTTTCACCGTTCTCCTCCATGCATCAATACACACCACATTGAAGAGAGATTGCACTCAAGAGTGCATCTCTCTATCTGTATCTCTGCAACTTTTTGGCATTTCCTCTAGATTGCGAAGGATACAAATGTAGAGTCAAGTCCATGTTTAGGTCATTGTGAAGGTGGCATGGTGATGGACTCCTCTTCTACACTACAAGTCCGAGTAGCAGTAGCACTATGACACTCCATCATCTCGATATCGACCAAAGCACTACGAGCATCTTCTGCCAAAGCATGCTCATGTCTTACAATTTCAACAACCTCTGTAGGAACTTTGTCACATGCGGAAATACCCATTCCTCCCAACCCGAATACATGAGTATAACTCGTATAGTAGTGGCAGTGAATGACTTAGCGCAATACTTGCACATCCACTTACGAGTGCCAAAGGTTGAGGTACTTTGACTATTAGCCAAAGAATGGCTAATGGTATGGATATCCCACATGGCATTCATGCTTCAAGGCATCTTAAATGATGATGTAAGGCTAGGGTTGATGTGAGACACGGTGATATATGGGCTGAAATATGCAAAGGTGAGGTGATGTATGGGCTGGAATGTGCAAAAGGATGTGATATATGAGCTAAAATATTCAAAGATAAAAGGACGAAAATTTGAATGAATGGGCTGCTTTAAAACCCTTAAGTCTCAATCAACCTCCAGGCAGAGTCTCATGAATGCTCATTGTTCATTGCTAACTTCTAAGTACTTCAAAGTTCATGCTCAACACAGCTCAAGTACCTAGTATGTTAAGTTGCTAACTTGGGCTGCTAGTATGCTACTCGGACAGTCGGCTCCTAAGTTCTGACTCGAGAGTCAAACGCTGAGTGAACATTGAAGAGTACGAATTCGCAATAGGCTGAAGAGTGAGGGCTGAAGAGTGAGTGACTCATGAGCTTTCATGCTCGGATGGTTGGACTTTGGGGCAACCGTTTCGAAAAAGTTTGATGTAGCAGAATAGGGAACATTCTTCAAGATAATAGCAAGACTCATCACTCAATAATTTTATGCATCAAAAGCTGAATGAACAAAATGAATCCATCTCAAACCATATGCTATGAACCTAAAAACGAACCAAATACATTTGGTTTGTGTAACGAATCTATCGAGGTATGAAGCTAGGTATAGGTCATGTGGATAGTTAAGTATGTGGATAGCTAAATATGTATGTATGCATGCATGCATGTATGTATGCATGCATGCATGTATGTATGCATGCATGCATGTATGCATGCATGTATGTATGCATGCATGTATGTATGCATGTATGTATGTATGCATGCATGTATGTAGGTAGGTATATGGATGGATATGCATGTATGTAGGCATGTAGTAATGTGTGTATGTATGTACATACATATGCATGCACGCAAATGGATAGGTACGTAGATTTGTATGTATGTACATGTGTACACTCATACATACATATTGTTGATATATTATTTTGGTAGTGATGTGTATGAACACACCTAAGATTATTGGGCTTTTTCTTCTTTAAGAGGTATGTACATGTGTACACTCCTAGGTGTGTTGGACTTTGGACTCCTCTTCTACACTACAAGTCCGAGTAGCAGTAGCACTATGACACTCCATCATCTCGATATCGACTGAAGCACTACGAGCATCTTCTGCCAAAGCATGCTCATGTCTTACGATTTCAACAACCTCTGTAGGAACTTTGTCACATGCGGAAATACCCATTCCTCCCAACCCGAATACATGAGTATAACTCCTATAGTAGTGGCAGTGAATGACTTAGTGCAATACTTGCACATCCACTTACGAGTGCCAAAGGTTGAGGTACTTTGACTATTAGCCAAAGAATGGCTAATGGTATGGATATCCCACATGGCATTCATGCTTCAAGGCATCTTAAATGATGATGTAAGGCTAGGGTTGATGTGAGACACGATGATATATGGGCTGAAATATGCAAAGGTGAGGTGATGTATGGGCTGGAATGTGCAAAAGGATGTGTTATATGAGCTAAAATATTCAAAGATAAAAGGACGGAAATTTGAATGAATGGGCTGCTTTAAAACCCTTAAGTCTCAATCAACCTCCAGGCAGAGTCTCATGAATGCTCATTGTTCATTGCTAACTTCTAAGTACTTCAAAGTTCATGCTCAACACAGCTCAAGTACCTAGTATGTTAAGTTGCTAACTTGGGCTGCTAGTATGCTACTCGGACAGTCGGCTCCTAAGTTCTGACTCGAGAGTCAAACGCTGAGTGAACATTGAAGAGTACGAATTCGCAACAGGCTGAAGAGTGAGGGCTGAAGAGTGAGTGACTCATGAGCTTTCATGCTCGGATGGTTGGACTTTGGGGCAACCGTTTCGAAAAAGTCTGATGTAGCAGAATAGGGAACATTCTTCAAGATAATAGCAAGACTCATCACTCAATAATTTTATGCATCAAAAGCTGAACGAACAAAATGAATCCATCTCAAACCATATGCTATGAACCTGAAAACGAACCAAATACATTTGGTTTGTGTAACGAATCTATCGAGGTATGAAGCTAGGTATAGGTCATGTGGATAGTTAAGTATGTGGATAGCTAGATATGTATGTATGCATGCATGCATGTATGTATGCATGCATGCATGTATGCATGCATGCATGTATGCATGCATGCATGTATGTATGCATGCATGTATGTATGCATGTATGTATGTATGCATGCATGTATGTAGGTAGGTATATGGATGGATATGCATGTATGTAGGCATGTAGTAATGTGTGTATGTATGTACATACATATGCATGCACGCAAATGGATAGGTACGTAGATTTGTATGTATGTACATGTGTACACTCATACATACATATTGTTGATATATTATTTTGGTAGTGATGTGTATGAACACACCTAGGATTATTGGGCTTTTTCTTCTTTAAGAGGTATGTACATGTGTACACTCCTAGGTGTGTTGGACTTTGGACTCCTCTTCTACACTACAAGTCCGAGTAGCAGTAGCACTATGACACTCCATCATCTCGATATCGACCGAAGCACTACGAGCATCTTCTGCCAAAGCATGCTCATGTCTTACGATTTCAACAACCTCTGTAGGAACTTTGTCACATGCGGAAATACCCATTCCTCCCAACCTGAATACATGAGTATAACTCGTATAGTAGTGGCAGTGAATGACTTAGTGCAATACTAGCACATCCACTTACGAGTGCCAAAGGTTGAGGTACTTTGACTATTAGCCAAAGAATGGCTAATGGTATGGATATCCCACATGGCATTCATGCTTCAAGGCATCTTAAATGATGATGTAAGGCTAGGGTTGATGTGAGACACGATGATATATGGGCTGAAATATGCAAAGGTGAGGTGATGTATGGGCTGGAATGTGCAAAAGGATGTGTTATATGAGCTAAAATATTCAAAGATAAAAGGACGGAAATTTGAATGAATGGGCTGCTTTAAAACCCTTAAGTCTCAATCAACCTTCAGGCAGAGTCTCATGAATGCTCATTGTTCATTGCTAACTTCTAAGTACTTCAAAGTTCATGCTCAACACAACTCAAGTACCTAGTATGTTAAGTTGCTAACTTGGGCTGCTAGTATGCTACTTGGACAGTCGGCTCCTAAGTTCTGACTCGAGAGTCAAACGCTGAGTGAACATTGAAGAGTACGAATTTGCAACAGGCTGAAGAGTGAGGGCTGAAGAGTGAGTGACTCATGAGCTTTCATGCTCGGATGGTTGGACTTTGGGGCAACCGTTTCGAAAAAGTCTGACGTAGCAGAATAGGGATAATAGCAAGACTCATCACTCAATAATTTTATGCATCAAAAGCTGAACGAACAAAATGAATCCAGCTCAAACCATATGCTATGAACCTGAAAACGAACCAAATACATTTGGTTTGTGTAACGAATCTATCGAGGTATGAAGCTAGGTATAGGTCATGTGGATAGTTAAGTATGTGGATAGCTAAATATGTATGTATGCATGCATGCATGTATGTATGCATGCATGTATGTATGCATGTATGTATGTATGCATGCATGTATGTAGGTAGGTATATGGATGGATATGCATGTATGTAGGCATGTAGTAATGTGTGTATGTATGTACATACATATGCATGCATGCACGCAAATGGATAGGTACGTAGATTTGTATGTATGTACATGTGTACACTCATACATACATATTGTTGATATATTATTTTGGTAGTGATGTGTATGAACACACCTAGGATTATTGGGCTTTTTCTTCTTTAAGAGGTTTTATTCCTCCGCTTGCGTATATGTCTATAACCTTAATGGGTCACTTATCTATGCACATTCACTTGGTAATATATTTTGTATTGTGTTGTGTTCCAAGCTTCTTCTTCATCCTTGTGTTGTTTGTGTGCTTTTGCAAACCTTGAACTCAAAGAAATGGTATCAGAACAAGTGGCGATTTCATCCAGGGCATTGCCGACACCCCTTTGGTCACAATCTCCAAATCACACAAAAATTAGTGAGCATGCTCGGGGCAAGTGGGAATTCAAAAGAGTTTTGCTTTGTGGCATCAAAATTTTTGAGTTGATATCGTTTTGGCCTTTGACCATACTATTCGCAACAATTGTGCATAAAATTTTATCCTTTTGTGCCAAACATATATACAGGTTTTAGTTTCCCAGGTCTCTCATGGATATGGTGAGGTGTATGGTCAAAAGGAAGGCTTTGCCACATAGGTTCTGGCTTGAGGATATTGTGTGTGCAACATATGTACTTAATAGGTGTGCCATCAAAGCACTGCAATCGATCATTCCATATGAGGCTTGGTATGGTAGTTAAGCCATCTATTGCTCATCTGGGTATCTTTGGTTTTTTGGCACATGCATTGGTGCCTTAACAAAAATGCAAGAAATTGGATGATAAAGCAATGAAATGTATTTTTGTTGGGTATAGTTTTGAAAGCATTTGTATCATCCATAGACTAACTATAGTTTGGTTTACCGTGGTGTTGTTTTTGTAGAAGACGCAATTCAGCCATTACTTTCATATACCAAGGAGACATTTATGAGCTCCAAGGATGTTTCTGATACTTTGCTGCCTCTTTTTACGAGTGGAAAATCAAGTGCTAGTACAAATGAGGCATTTTCTCAACCTTTACAGGTTCCACATGATGATGCAAATCATTCCATATGTGATGTAGATTTACATGATGCACTTGTTTATGAGAGGGTTGACATACAAGAGGTTAAAACTATGTTTAAATGGCTGGTGCAGACTTAGAGAGATAACAAATTAGATGCAACTTTGTCATATCGTACTTGGTCAAGCTCTCATAGTGCTTCCTTTGCATGAGATTTCTATGCAATGACTAGCTCTATTCTTTGTGATGAGAATGAGCTTGTTTCTTTTGGTTAAGCACAAAATTCAAAAAATTGGATGGGTGTTATGAAATCAGAATATGATGTTATTATGAAGAATTGTACTTGGTCTTTATCTCATTTTCCTCCATGCAAAAAGGCCATTGGCACTAAATAGGTATAGAAGCTAAAAGACAAGTGGAATGTGACAATTGACATGTATAATGCTAGGCTTGTTGCCAAAGGTTATGCTAAAGAGAGAGGCATTGATTTTGATGAGACCTTTGCTCCCACATGTTGAATGACCACTGTTCATAGCATTACTGCACTTGCATCTTGTCATGGTTGGAATGTACCTTGGTTGGACATAAAAATTGCATCTATATGGTGACTTATATGAAGAAGCATTGTCAAATAAGTACTTAATCTAAGTAACTCCACAAAAAGATTCAAAAATTAAAACCATCGATTGCATTGGGTAACACACACTAATGTTAAACTAAGTCTATTTATTCCAAGATTAGTTGTCCACCTTTAATTGATACAGAGCTAAGGGAACAAGTTAAACATGGTGTTCACAAAATTTTAATTAGGTGTGGTACAAATTTAACAATTAAAAGGATGGTGAAACACTCTTATAATGTTTATTTCTAATTAGTTTTCAAACCAAGATAATGTAATTGCATGTTTTAGGTTCAATGTGTCACCCAAAAACCAATTGTAAGGTCATTTTTCTTCTAAGCACAAAGTGTTTCTAAATAAAATTCTACTTAAGGGTCAAGGAGATCATCATAGTTGATGACATAAACATCTTTCATGATATATAAGAGAGGTCTAGTAAATTAGTGGAGACTTCCAAGATATATCATTATCATCCAAAGTAGATTGGAAGGCCGACAATGGAGTCAACATTATCATACCTATTATAAGGAGTATATTATTTAAGCCATATATAGAACATTTTAGAATGTACTTATGCATGTGATTTTATGACTAGGATCGGAGGATTTCTTTCCTAAATTAACTAGGAATCGTTTGAAGATCAATGAAAAAGTGAACTAGTTTGAATTTACGAACAATCATATGCTTTAATACAAATGCATTAAGTGAAACATTAAACTGGTTTGTATGATCACATATAATAGTTCTACATATGCCATAATGTCTCCATAAGTGAGAGTTTAAGCAAGATATATTTTTTATTGCATCCATGATTCAAAGGTTCAAGAAGGTTAAATATAGTAAGACATGTTTAAGTGGTTCTTTACACATTAAATAATATCTTAGTGTAATCCTAATGGCCTTCTAGTATCCTGTTTATCTATGAACACTCTTCTTTAACCTAAATGATCATTACTAAAAATCAATTAACAATAATGTGCAATAAAAGAGCTCAAAAGGGAATATTCCCTAAATTTCGTGTAAAATGATCACTTTTGACCTCAGTTTTGAAAACCCTTTATAACAATGTACACACTTTCAAAAAATGAGACAAAATTATATGGAAATTTAACAAAATCATAAATAAAAAATCCAAAACTAGCTTAAAATGTCTTTATCTAATACAAAGGATACAATCCCTTTTCGTAAAAATAAATAAGCAATTGAAAATCACCCTTGAAGAAATTTTTGGTAGTATTATAAAGGTGAATGATTATTCACATTATAGTTTTTGTTTAGAAAATCATCATAATATGATTTTTGTCAGCAATGCAAAACCGAGACAAAATATCTAGAAATTTGTATACATAATTTCAGATAGCTTCCTCCAAACTACAACCACCTTCATAGGTTGATGTGGTAGCATGTGAACCTTGAGAGATATCTTCTTCTTTAGAGGAAACTAAAGCTCCGTCTGTTCATCCAAATGCATGCCAAAACTCTTGGGATCATACATTGAACTCTATGGTATTGTATGAGATGCACTAGATACATGATCAACAAGTCCCTTCTCAAGCATTTAACTATTGTTTTCCTCATATGATCTACCTTTGTTAATGTGAAATCATAAAAAGTATTGCAACCTCATCAAATTTAAGCTCTAGTGTACTACGAGATCTTTTTACTTTTTGATCCATAGTTTGAGGACTGTATCATCTCCAGTATATATTTACTTGTATAAGAATCCTTGGTTCTGATATTATACCAATGAATGATGACTGAAGCTATCCTATTTTGATGTTCATCCATTGTCAATTGTAATACCTTGGCAATCCAAAATGGCCCTTCTAGATCATCCCCATTAGCTATTCTTGCCACAAGTATCCCTAGAATTATCTTTGTTACATTACCACACCATTGTTGTTCCCTTTGCCTTGAATTTTCTAGAAACTAAATAAATATTCCCCTCAAGAGAATGAAAAATAGTTTGTAATTCATCTGTCATATGTTGAACATTTGTCATTGGACAAGATCTTTTATCTACAAGATTTCATGAGAAGGGTATGCCAAGTTTCCAATCACCTGCAATATAGCATTGTATTATTTGTTGTTGATGAGTGAAATAGATATCGGCTGCCCATAATCAACTTTCCAGTTAAACATGATGCCAAGCATTGACATTATGTAGGAATTCGATGTTAAGCATCAAGATTCCATATAAAATTGATGCTTAGCATCGACATAGAGTCTTCGACATTTAAAGAATCTTAAAACTATGAAAACAAAGACAGATGCAATTGAAAAGAAAAATACTTGAACACTTGTTCCAAAGCCTCCTAATCATCAAGCTATTGGAGTCAAGTGGCTATACAAAGTTAAGTACAAATGAGACGGTACCTTGGACAAGTGCAAAGCAAGAATTGTAGCTAAGGCTTATAAACAAAAGCACGACATTGATTATGAAAAAAAAATTGCCCTTATTGTAATATTTGCAACTATAAGAGACATTCTTGCATTAAGTGTACACTTCAAATGGCCCATATACCAACTTGACATCAAAAGTGCTTTCCTTAATGGTGATCTTCAAGAAGAGGTATATGTAGAACAACCTAAAGGTTTCAAGATCAAAGGCAAGGAAAATCATGTATAGAAACGTCAAAAATGAGTTTATGGACTTAAGAAAGCTTCCAAGGCAGTCCATATTTGCAATCATCATTCTTTATGTTGATGACTTGATTTTGATAGGTTCAAATGACGAATTACACAACTTCGTCTTGAGTATTGCATGATAGATCTCTACTTCACTACTTCTTAGACATGGAAGTGTGGTAAACAAAAGAAGGCATATTCCTCTCACAAAAGAAGTATTGCTATGATCTTGTTTCCATATATAACATGGACCAATGTCCCTTAGTATCCACACCACTTGATCGAAACATCAATCTCACAATGGAGGACTCATCATCGCTAGTGGATGTGCATGCTTATGGACAACTAGTTGGATCTTTACATTACTAGCCGCCACTAGACTAGATATGCCTATGCAGTTGGCTTACTCAATCAGGTTGCACATCAGCCTCATCATAAAAATTAGGATGCTTCTCAGAGACTACTTCGATACCTTGGCCTCACCCAACATCATGATCTTTGGTATAGAGAGGACATTGATGTCTTAGGATATTCAGATTTAGATTGAGCTAGTGATCCTGATTCCTGAAAATCTACTTCTAGATACATATTCTTAATTGGATCAAGACTTATCTGGGAAAGTAAGAAGAAACCCAGAGTTGCTCTATCATCCACCGAGGTTGAGTACCAAGCATCAAAATTTTCCACATGTGAGGTTGTATGGCTTTGATGTTTATTATCTAACATTGGTATTTGTAGGATAGTCTAACATGCATCTACACTAACAATCAATGAGCCTTGGCCATTGCCAAGAATCCAGTGTTCCACGCTCAGAGAAACCACATCGAGATTCAGTCCATTTCATCTGTAAGAAGCTCATATCATAGGAGGTCTTTGGACTTTGTGTAGGAGGTGATAGAAGTTGGCATGTTTGTAGCTAGGCACAAATGTGATTGAGTATCTCATGAATGTAGCTTCTCACTTGCAAACTACATTGAGAAACTTCCCAAAGAACATTTTGTAATTTTTCATTAGGATTATAGTCCTTAAGGGTACTTCATGACATGGTGTATAAAGGCCTTCAGTAAATTGTTGTGTTTATCAAACATTACACGTGGGAACAATTGTGTTGTTTTTCATTGGAAAGACCCTTTTGATTAAAATCTTAGTTTTAGACTTCCATAGAAAAATTTAGGTCAAATAGGTATATCTTTAGGGTTAGGGATGAAGAATACTGCTAATATAGCAAAGTCTATTTTGACTTATACATTAGCTATGACTTTGGAGCTCCAAAAGAGATTCATTGTGAAAGTCAAAGCTAATCAATGTAATATTATCAATCAAAAAATAAATAAATTTTACTCAATTCTTCTTTCCATGGTCTCTTTTGAAATCATTATGTGTATTTCATAGCTTAAAGTTGTGTGTCTTGTTTTTTTTCACTGGAGGCATATTTCAAAAAAAAGCCTACCATAGAAATGCAAGAAATGGGTGTGCAAAAATTTTGCAGAGCCCTCTATCATGTTTCCATGACATGCCTTCATTTTTCATTCCCGATTCATGGGAAGTGCTCTTGAATATTTAAATAAGAAAATACTTATAATTGCATGCATGTCACAAGCTTAAAATGCGAGTTTTCTATTCAACCATTAAAATGTATTTCTAAATATCCTACAACTACCAACCATAAATTCTTATGGCTAAGGGAGACCAAAAAAGAGTCTTCCATAGAAATGGGGGCGAAGGGCTTGCAAAAAAATTGTAAGCTCTACTCCCATGTTTTTATGGACAAGCTTTTTTTGTCTTCATTGAAAAGTGGGAGATGGGCCCGCAAATTTTCCTCTCACATTTCTATCGCATGCCTTTTTTTGGCTTCCATTGGCCAAAAGAGCACATGATAAGACATGTTGGCAAATATATGTTTCAAGCTTTCTATTGGTATGGCTCCTTGATTCACTAATAGTTCCTTGTCGACCACATTCATCCCATGATTTGATGGGATCTCTAGGTTTTCAAAGGGCATCTATTTGGATTTCCTCACTTGACTCCTGTAAAAATGATCCATATCAATGCATGATAAATGCTCCATATGCAAACCAAATATGCTTTAACTTTGTAGATACATACAACATACTCTTTTCAACAAATACTTTGAAAGATTAAGAAAGCTTACAATGTAATGTGTAATATTTCTCTCTCCCTAAGAGAGGACAAACTTGTATCTTGAAAAAATTGGCATTGATTATCATTGGAGCTAGTAAAACTTTTATTGTGATCATGCATATATATTTCCGTAGGTCCCAACATCCAATATTTTTAGTGTGCATGCCTCTTCTGAAAAACCATATTGTCGTCTTCCCTATCATTGATACTTGTTGCAAGCTATATTAGGATTCATGATATTTTTTTGAAAAATAGAGTTATGTTCCCATCACGAAAATCAATTGAATTAAAAAGCTCCTCCAACTTTTTAATAATGTTTAGATTTATCATTTGTCTTCATGGAAAATGTGTATTCCATATGGTGCTTCAATCATCTTTAAAAAATTCTCATGAAGGCATGCAACGTGCAAAAGTGAACATTAACTAAAGTTAACTAAAGTCTCTTTTTACTATTGGGGATTGACGTTTAACTTTTCAATTGTGATCTCCTTTTCTTCCATATCAATTTTTCCTTGTAAATATGAAACCTTGTTCCATAAGGTGACCACCTTCACATGATGGAGTTGACATTGTTACTTTTCCACTAATGTGCATATAGCTTTATCAATCTTTCCCCAATATATGTTGTATAATTTATTGATTGTATTTGTTGGATTAAGTAGGAACTTTCATAGCTTTCCAAACCTTCTACTATTATTGCCTTACAATTAAGATTTATATTGCATGATAGTTATCCCCATTGGATTGAATTTGAGGACCTTTTATAGGTCTTGACATGTCTGAATAGTGGTGGTCATTGAGTTTTAATGGCATTTCTTAAACGGTTTAGCTTTAGTAATTGGATATTTTTTTCCTGGATAGCCATGTAAATTGATATTTTTGACTTAGATATAAGCTATTAAAATTCTCAAGAGAACTTTTGAAAGATCATGTGAGAATTATACCCAACCTTGACTTATCATTAACATTTATACTCTGTCTTTGGTACTTATAGAGGCCTTGATAAAATATTTTAAGCTTTATTATTGGCACCATTATATATTCATTGCTTTTAGCATGATTTTGAATCTTAAGAAAATAATTTCATGACCATGTGATGTGTAGAATCCATGGGATTTATTTCGTTGATTAGTATCTACCAAATAATTCAATAGCCACCTAGTTAAGTATACATGTTATGCTAATCATAAAAAAAAGAATCTATCTAGGGTGTTGAAAGCTTACACTAGTTTGGTTAAAAATATGTATTTCGAGTGATCCAACTAGTTGATATTGTAACATTATCCCCTCTTAAAGTTCCCAACTTAATTTCTAATAATTATCTTCTAGTTAAAAAAAAGGTTTTCCACAAATAAATAGGATACTAGAAGGCTATTAGATTTACACTAAGATATTGAATAACCTGTAAACAACTAGTTAAGCATGGCTATTGACATTCGCCTTCTTAGACCTCTGAATCATGGATGCAATACTAAACATATATCGTGCTTAAATTGTCACTTATGGAGATGTTATAACATTTACAGAATTATTATATTTGATAATATAAATCATTTCACTTAAGGTAATTATTTTGAAGAAAATGATTATAAATCATTTCACTTAAGGTAATTATTTTGAAGAAAATGATTGCTCCTAAATTCAAACTAGTTAGCTTTTTCATTGATCTACAAATGATACTGAGTTTATTTAGGAAAGAAATTTGTTGATCTTAATCATAAAACCATATTCATAACTACATTAAAAAATGGTCTATATATAGTTTAGATAATATAATCCTAATAATAGGCATGATAATGATGATTCCAATTTAACCCTCCCAATCTACTTGGATAATAATGATATATTTCGGATGTCTTCACTGATTTACTATACCTCTCTTATATATCCTAAAAGATGTTTCTATCATGAAATATGGTAATCTCCTTTAACCTTAAGTATAAATTTTAGGGTGTGAAAAATTGAATCTAATGTATGCAATTAGATTATCTTGGATTGAAACATAATTAGCAATAAAGACTATAAAAGTGCTAGACCATCCTTTTAATGGTTAAACTTGCACCACACCTAGTTAAACTTTTGCAAAACCCCCTTTAGCTTATCCCCTTACCTTTATTTCAATTAAAGGTGGATAAACTAGTCTTGGAATAAATAGAATTAGTTTAAAATTAGTGTGTTTTATCCAATGCAATTGGTGGTTTTATTTTTGAATCTTTCGATGGGGTTGAAAATGGCTGGATACTTTGATATTTTGTAGATTAAGTAATGGTTGGATACTTTACTTTCTTGTAGGTTGAAAATTTGGATTCCTGCAAATGACATTAATATGTAATTCTTTGATATTTCAAACTCTTTCTTTCATTACACGTGAAATTTTTGGATGCATCTTGATATGTCTTTAGTTCTTCTATGCTATTGTACCGTAAAATACTTTGGACTTTTATTGTGTACTAAGCACATTTTTTAATGCAAAAGAAAGGTAGAATAGGTAAACCCAATACCATGATGACCTATGAACTTCACTTTTACAATATTAATTCTTTGTTACTTAAGATGATACAAGGTATACTTGAGTTCTTTTGAGTATTTTTTCTTATTGAGAAGAGTCATGATATAGATAGATGCATTAACTTGTATCATAGTAAACCAACTAGGCATTAATTTTAAAAACTTTTTTTGAATACTGATCCATTTCTCTTAATTAAGGACATTACTCATTCCCTTATGAAGAGTTTAAGACTATTATTTCTAGTAAGATAGGATGATTTTTATATAAAGCTTTTGTTTTCATACTGTAAGTTATATAGGTATACAATTCCCCCTTGTATCTCTAGTACTTAGTACATAGATATAAAACCAATGGCATAGGGACGAGTGTGAGTACTTGCCTTCCCTTTTAAATGTATTCATACTAGCATTGGGTTTCTCTGGATGGTGGTGGGTATCAACTTACCTTGCATTTTTTTTTGTAGATTCTAGCTAGGGCAGATGGTGTCAATACTTGGATGGAGAGATAATACATAGGAGTTTCCCCAAAACATATGTTGGTGTATCATTATATCATTGTAAAAATCATCAACCAAAAGAAATCTACAATCAGTTTGATTCTTTATTTTATATTTATCCCTCTTTGGTTTGATGTTTTGATGGCATCATACATTTTGTATGAGAATTTGTTTTAAAAGGTTGTCCATCCTAACATACATAAGTTATGATTATTCAAAGTCACCACTTATTTGTGGTATAGTGCTAAGGATGGTTTTTTTTTAAGACTACAATGAATTGGAAAGAGAGACACGCCCGACCTCATAAGGTAGAGGCACGTGTCTTAGGGAACTCATGGACACCCATCTTTGGGGACTCACAGATATGTCGAACCAGGATTTGAACTCAATACTTCCTCCCATAGATTCAAAGCATCAACCACTAGGCTATGCAGGCTTGGACTGCTAAGGATGGTATTGATGCGATCTACTCCATGGATATTTTGCAACTCCAAAATCCTTCATTACTTATGAATATCACTTTTTTAAAGACTTTTTTTTACACATATTCCTCTTTTTTTGGGGCGATTCTCATCTTCTAAAAGTTGGAAAAGGATGCTTTTTTCAAAATATCATCCAATTTTGTTCATCTTAACTCTTGCAGGCTTAGGAAATTTTTTTACAATGTAATCTTATTCAATATCTGTTGATATATTTAGGTGGTGATGTGTGTGAACACACTAGGTCCGCCGGGGCACTTTTTTCCCTCTTTAGGAGGTTTTTTTCCCCCGGCTTGTATATACGCCTATTGCCCTAATGGGCTACTTATCTTTGTACATTCTCTAGTAATACATTCAGTATTGTGTGTTTGTACTCCAAGCTTCTTCTTCTTCCTTGTGCTGTTCGTGTGCTTCCACAGATGTCTAACTCCAACAATTGGTATCAGAGCAGGTCGTCGCTTCATCTAGGGTGCCGTCGACACTCCTCCGTTTGTAGTCTCAGATTCGCATAAAATTTGGTGAGCATACTCAGGGTGTTTCAGAGATAAAAACTACTTCGTTTTGTGGTGCCGAAATTGCGATATGAGCTCGTTTCGGCCTCCGAACGCACTATCGTAGTGCTTGTGCAGGCTACTTCGTCTTTTTGTGCCAAAGGTATATACCAGTTTTTGTTTGCCAATTTAAGCGTCTCCAAGTCTGCTACAGGTCTAGCAGAACTTGTCTAGGCAGTTCTATTCAACTTTTTGAGATATAGTCAATTTTGTGCATCAAGGTATTTTAGTCACCAGCCATGGCTGAAAGCAGTGATGTATTCCGTATGTTGGCTGTTGAGGATAAGTTGGATGGTACCAACTACCCATTGTGGGCTTATATGATGCAACATGTATTGGTTGCAAAAGGATTATGGAACATTGTTCAGGGTGTTGAAAGACGTCCTGTTACACCTCTAACTATAGGTACTTCAAATACAGGTGCTGGAGTTGATGAAGATGGTGTCGAAGATGATATTCTACAGATTCTTGTTCGTGCTGCTGTTTCTATTGCACCTACTACAGAGCAGATTCGTTGGGATGGTAGAGATGCCCAGGCATATGCATTGATAGCTTTGTCTATCAAACGTTCCATTATTCCTCATATTCGCTCTTGCAGAACAGCTAGGGATGCTTGGGATACACTTACCACATTGTACCAAGCTAGGAATGAGGCTCGTGTTGCTTACCTCCGAAAACAGCTGGAGAGTGAGCACATGGATGAAGGTGATTCTATGGACAGTTTCCTAACGAAGATCAAAGATTTGAAGGAACAGTTGATTTTTGCTGATGAGGTTATACCGGATAGCTCACTTGTCCAGACCGTTCTGAATTATCTTCCTCATTCATATCAGAGTTTTGCTTCTACTCTTCGGTTGATGATCAAAGGCAACCCGAATACCTTATCATTTGAGGAGTTAGTCTCTGTTCTGTTGCAGGAAGATCATTCCAGCCAGAACAGGTCCATTATGCGTGTTGTAGATCAAGCTTTCCTGGCTAGTCAGAAGGGCAAAGGAAAATGGAGCTCTTCTACTAGTAAGCAGAAATCTGGAAATGCTGCACATTCGAAGAACCAGGATAAAGATGAGAAGAAATCAGAAAAGCAAAAATTGTTTTGCAAGTATTGTAAAGGGAATCATCATATCATAAAGAACTGTCCAAAACTGGTTGCAAAAGAGGCAAAGAAAAAGGAGGCTGGAATGGTTGTTGCAGAAGCCTCTACACCAAAAACAGAGTCTGCTAATCTTGTGCAGGAAGAAGAATGGGTGTTTACTACTGTTTGCAGTTTTGACCCATCTTCTCATGAGCAGTGCATGTCTACAGTGGACTCAGATGTTTGGTACTTTGACAGTGGGGCGACCAAACATATTACCTCGTAGCGCAGTTTCTTCTCTTCACTCGAGCCTGCCCCTATAGGGAATACTGTCACATGCGCCAACAACTCCTCTTATCCTGTTATGGGAGTTGGTAAGATCATTCTGACTACTGCTGATGGTAGTTCTTTCACCTTGTGAGATGCTTTATTTGTGCCATGGATCAAGAAGAATCTGTTATCAGTTTCTGCATTAGCCAAGATTGGCTTGGTTGTGAAATTTGTTGATGACAGATGTACAGTTCATGATCTGTCAAATGGTGATGTCATTGTTGCTTCTGGCATTTTATGTCGTGGGCTGTATAAGCTCATAGACTATGAAAGATTTGTGAATGATTCGGCATGTGCAGTTCATGATTCTCAGGCTATGTCAGATGCAAAGCTTTGGCATGGACGCTTTGGTCATCTGAATTTTGCTAGTTTGCTACGCCTACAGAAATCTGATATGGTGTCTTCTTTGCCCAAGCTTCAGGCACCTGGAAAACATGTATGTGAAGGCTGTATTTTGGGCAAAATGCAACATTCCTCCTTTCCAAAAGATGGTTCAGTTCGGGCTACACAAAAATTGCAGCTTGTACATAGTGATGTATGTGGTCCTATGCAGACACCCTCTTTTGGAAATTACCTTTACTTCGTGACTTTCATTGATGATTTTTCTAGGCATGCATGGGTATATCCACTCAAAGCAAAGTCCGAAGTGTTCATGTGCTTTAAACAGTTTTTGGTTTTGGCTGAAAATCTGTCAACATGTAAAATGGGCACCCTCCGTTCTGATCGAGGGGGGGAATCTTTTGATTTTAATGCATTTCTGGCTGAATGTGGGATAAAACACCAGTGTACAGTGCCGTATACACCTCAACAGAATGGAGTTGCTAAAAGGAAGAACAGGTCTCTCATGGAGATGCCAAGGTATATGGTCAATAGTCAGGCTTTACCTCATAGTTTCTGGCTTGAGGCTGTCATGTGTGCAACATATGTACTGAGTAGGTGTCCCACTAAAGCGCTGCAGTCCATCACTCCATATGAGGCTTGGCATGACCGCAAGCCATCTGTTGCTCATCTACGTGTTTTTGGTTGTTTGGCATATGCACTAGTGCCTCAACAACATCGCAGAAAATTAGATGATAAGGCAGTAAAATGTATTTTTGTTGGGTACAGTTCTGAAAGTAAAGGCTATCGTTTGTATCATCCACATAGTAAATGCATTCTGGTTAGCCGTGATGTTGTCTTCGTGGAAGATGCTATTCAGCCATTGCTTTCATGTACTAAGGAGACATATGTTAGCTCCAAAGAAATGTATGATACTTTGATGCCTCTTTTTACAGGTGGACAGTCTAGTGCTGGTCCTAATGAGACAACTTCTCAGCCTTTGCAGGTTTCATATGATGATGCAGATCATTCCATTTCTTATGCAGATTTACATGATGCACTTGTTGATGAGAGAGCTGATATTGAGCAGGCAAAAACTATGCCAAAATGGCTGGTGCAAACTTTGCGTGACATCAAATTAGATGCACCTTTGTCATATCGTACTCATTCAGGCTCTCCTAGTGCCTCTTTTACATCAGATTGCTATGTTATGGCTGCGTCTAGTCTCTGTGATGAGAATGAGCTTGTTTCTTTTGATGAAGCACAGAATTCAGAAACTTGGATGGCTGCTATGCAATCTGAATATGACGCTATAATGAAGAATGGTACATGGTCTTTATGTGACTTGCCTCCTGGCAAGAAGGCCATTGGCACTAAGTGGGTATACAAGTTGAAGCATAAACCTGATGGTACAGTTGACAGGTATAAGGCTAGGCTTGTTGCAAAGGGTTATGCGCAGGAAAGAGGCATTGATTTTGATGAGACCTTTGCACCTACATGCCGTATGACTACTGTTCGGAGTATTTGTGCACTTGCAGCTCATCATGGTTGGAATGTACATCAGTTGGACATTAAAACAGCATTTTTGAATGGTGACTTGCATGAAGAAGTGTATGTTTTTCAACCCCGTGGCTTTGTGCAGAAAGGGCATGAAAACCAGGTGTGCAGGTTAAAAAAGGCATTATATGGTTTAAAGCAATCACCACGTGCTTGGTATGAGAAGATACATGCCTATTTGGTTGCACATGGTTTTGAGAACAGTCCAACTGAAAGCACCTTATATGTTAAGCGTGCTAATGATGTGCTTCTGATCATTGTTGTCTATGTTGACGACATGCTGCTCACTGGTCCTATTGAGAAGCATATTGCTGATTTCAAGGCTGATTTGCATGCCTCATTTGAGATGTCTGATTTGGGGCATTTGCATCACTATTTGGGCATTCAGTTTATGCAAGTTGATGGTGGAATGGCTTTGTGTCAAACGAAATATATTGACACATTATTGCAGCGTTTTGGCCTTGAGGACTGTAAGCCTATTGCCACTCCTATGGAGACAGATTTACGATTGAGTCTTCATGATGCTGGAGATGCATTTGATGCTGTTCTCTATCAGGAGGCTGTTGGATGCTTGATTTACTTATGCATTACTCGGCCAGATATTCAGTTTGCTGTCTCACAGATGAGCAGGTTTATGCATTGCCCAAGAGTGAAGCATTGGCAGGCGGTTAAGTGCATCTTTCGCTACTTGAGTGGTACTCGGATACTTGGGTTCTTTTATCCCAACGGGGGATCACTACCGCCAGATTTGCATGCTTTTTCTGACTCTGATTGGGCTGGTTGCTATGACACTCCTGTGTCCACTAGTGGCTTTTGCTTCATGCTTGGTAGCTCATGTATATCTTGGTTGAGCAAGAAGCAGCCTAGTGTGGCCACTTCCAGTTGTGAGGCTGAGTATAGGGCAGCTTTCACAGCGACTGTTGAGTGTGTGTGGCTCAGACGCCTTATGGCTGATTTGGGTGTTGGTCAGTCTTCTACCACCACCATCTTCACTAACCGTCAGAGTGCATTGGCAGTTGCGAGGAACCCTGTGTTCCATGCTCGCACTAAGCACATTGAGGTGCATTATCAGTATGTCAGGGAGAGGTTCTCTGCTGGGGAGATCAGCTTGGCATATGTGCCCACGCAGGAGAACATTGCAGACCTTTTCACGAAGGCTCTGCCTAGGGAGAAGTTTGAATCTTTCTGCAAAGCTTTGGGCTTACTTCCTTTTGTGGAGTGATTTCCACATCGCTTGTCACTTCCTTATACATGAGTGCCAGCTCCTTGTTCACTGCATCAATCCTAGGGGGGATTTGTTGATATATTTAGGTAGTGATGTGTGTGAACACACTAGGACTGCCGGGGCACTTTTTTCCCTCTTTAGGAGGTTTTTTCCCTCGGCTTGTATATACGCCTATTGCCCTAATGGGCTACTTATCTTTGTACATTCTCTAGTAATACATTCAGTATTGTGTGTTTGTACTCCAAGCTTCTTCTTCTTCCTTGTGTTGTTCGTGTGCTTCCGTACATGTCTAACTCCAACAATATCAAACCTATCATTTATAATGCCTCTAACTACATCAATGTGATTGCGTATTGAAGGAAATTAATCTTCCTTTTGCAAGAAAAATGATTTAATTGTGGAATTCTAAAAAGTTAAGCATTAAGGGATTTTCGACCTCTATTCTAGGCCTTTTAAGCTTCCAAAAAATAGGCAAAAAGTATGCATTCGTCCAATGGAACAAGGGAAACATTACATTCTAGTACATTTTTGGAAAAGAGAAATGTCCCAAAAATGGAATAGAAGATTGTTTATTGCAGGGTATGTTGCATAAAATATTATGTTTGATTCAAAAATTGTAATAAAATATATTATACCATCCTGAGGATAGTAATTAAATATAACATCTCATCTTACACCCAATAATTTAATATAATATTTATATAGGAGCCCAAAAATAAAAAAATATCGTTTCTCACACGTTGACTAAGAATAAAGGATGATCCTCATTATATATAAAGGGTTTATTGATTACATGACAATAATGGCAAGATTTTAGATATATATCCTCATCCTGATACAAATTGGAATTTTATATGACATTATACATTCTCATTTTATAGAAGAGATTCAATATAATGGAATGAGATTATCTCTTTGATTGTATATATTTTTGCATGCATCTCTTTTGCTCCATATATTTTTTCATGTTTTTGAGAGAGTGAAATAGAGAGAGATCGATAAAGGGGGACAAAGAGGGAGAGAGAGAGAGAGAGAGAGAGAGAGAGAGAGAGAGAGAGTGAGTGAGTGATAGAGAGGCAGATGGGGCAGGTGCATTTCTAGATTAAAATGGGTGCAACACACTTCGAAATGCATAACATCGTGAATAGATATTTAAATTCAAAAGTTATATCATACATTGGGTTTTAGCATGCAAAGAACTCATATAAATGCTATGAAAATCTAGCCTCACATTCCAAAACAATATAGTCTGCTCTCTTTTCAACAAAGTTAAGAGCCAATGAACATCCACACACAAAAATTACCCCTTCTACTCTTTACCATTGATACATAAGAACATGAAGTAAAAGACTTTTCAGGAAATCCTTGAAATATCCCAATTAGCTACCTTAGAGTGAATTGGTCCATGCGATGAAATACTCTGGTATGGAGCGATTCTGTGACATGCTCCCTCTTATCAAGGACTCAAAATGGAACATCTGCTGAAATGTTCTATCTTCTAAAGCAACTAGACCATCTACAAAATTCTCATCTTGAGAAATGTACAGTCTCAGCTTGCTAACATGAAAAATTGAATGAACTTTGCAATCACCTAGCTACTGTAATTTGAATGCGACATCACCAATCTTCTTGATTATTATCCAAGGTCCACAAAATCTAGGGGATAACTTGAGTTTCAAACCCATTGTGAGTGACAAACGAAGTGGAACCTATAAAAACATAAGATCACCCTCTTGAAACATTTGCAGTGTGGGATGTTGATCTACAAATTTTTTCATCCTCTAAGTAGCTTTTTGAAGATTAAATTGAGCTATTTTCAAGTTTCATTGCATATCTGTAAGGAACTGTGAAGCAGTCACAGATTTCTTAGGTAACCCAATGGTAGTTGGATTGTGGGGAATAAACCCATAAATCACTTCAAAAGGTGTCAGCTTAGTAGTCTTGTGCTTCAAACTATTATAAGAAAACTCAATTAATGTAGTCTTGTGCTTCCAACTATTATAAGAAAACTCAACTAATGGGAGAAAACTATCCCAATCTATTTGCTTATCTCAAACAGATGCACATAACATATCTTTGAGTATCTGATTAAATCTTTGAGTCTGATTGCCCATTTGTGGATGCTCTCCACTACTCATCTTGAGTTGAACTTGAAGTTTCGTAAACATGTGTTTCCAAAAGTTTCCTATAAACTTGGGATCCCTATCTGAAACTATGGATTTTGGTAGACCATCCAGTCTAAAAATATTATGAATAAATAGTTCAAGAACCTATCGAGCTTCCATTGATTCCTTGATAGAAATAAAGTGTGCCATTTTTTCCAAATGATCGACCACCACAAGAATAACATTCTTCTATTGTGGTGTCCTAAGTAAACCCATTATGAAGTCCATGGAAATATTGTCCCAATAATACTACGATATTTTGAATGGGTGTAGTAGACTTGGAGGATTGATCCTCTCTCCTGTATTCATTTGACATTTAAAAAACTAATTGACATAATTGTTTACATCTCTGACCATCTTTGGCCACCAAAAAGTGGACAATGCATGTCCTCCCATCATGCCTCTCAGTGGCATCTCATCCTTAATTATCGGAGTCTAATTTCACAGACAAATGTTGCATTGCTTCACATAAGTATGAGCATCCATGTGGAGGGTTGACCACCAAATTCTTGCAAACAGTATAGGTTTGATCACCCGATCTAGTCCAAAGTGTCCTCCTGCTACACCTTGGTGAGCAGTTTCTAAGATCTTGAGATATTCACTCTCATGGAAACACAGTCTTAAGTATTTGTCTCTCCCATGGATGTATAAACTATCTCCATGAGTGCATAATCTAGGGCTTCCTATTCTAAGTTCTTTTGTCTGGCCAAGGTCATCTCTTGAGGAAATTTCTTTGCCCTCAAAAATTTTATCAAAGGTTCGCTCCAATCTGGTATTAACGATACTTGATACAGAGTAGCACGTTCCACTGGTGGTGTAACACCATAGATTGGGCATTCCTTGCACATCCTATGGACATCTGCTTCCATGGTTGACCAGTATATGCCTAATCTTCTTAGAGTCAGTAGGCTTCAATGCTTAGAATGATGTTACTTTAGTGCACCTATATGTGCTTTTTGCGACCATTTCACGTATTCGTCTTCTTCCACACAACAAGCCATTATGCCTTGATGGATGTGCTTATATACATTGCCTACCATTATGTGATATATTTGAGATTCCACCACTTCTTTACCTTTGACTTTCAGTACTAGATGCTTAGGTCCAAAGGTTAGAGTAGGCAATATAGTTTTGGCCCAGTTAGGCACTACATCTAAGTTGAATAAGTAAACATCAGGAAGTTCATCTGACACTCCTTGCAGGTATTCTCTTGAGGTTAGTCTAGAAAGGTGATATGTTCTCATGTGGGTTTTGCCTTTCCTGGCAACTACTTCAAACTCCTATTCCATTAGTAAGAGGAACCATCTTACTAATATGCCTGTATTGCAAGGTTTGTTTACCAGATTGAGTAATGCTTAATGGTTTGTAAAAAATTTAAACTTATTTGCAAGCACATAATGCCTAAGCTTTTTAACTGCATATACCATGCCTAATCCTTCTCTTTTGGTTGTGGTGTAATTCCACTCAGCTGCATTCAACTGCCTACTTGCATAAGCTTTTGGAAGATGAATCTTACCTTCACCCATAGGTTGTGCTAACACACCTCCTATAGCATAATTGGAAGCATCCACATGGACATGGAATGGCTTATTCCAATCTGGTGTGGTCAAGATTGGTGCTCAACACAATCATTGTTTAAGCTCATTGAAAGAGTTTTCACACTCGTCCCTCCTCTCAAAATTAGTCAAAAGTTTGTACAAGGCCTTTGCAATGATGGCATACATGTGAATAAAATGTCAATAATAGCCACAATGTTCCATGAAAACTTGTACTTCCTTGACATTCTTTGGACAGGGTAACTCAACAATAGCTCTAACCTTATCCTCATCCATTGAGATTCCATTCTTTGACACTGTGTCCTAGAATCTTGGCTTTCTTGACCATGAAAACACTTTTTTCTAGGCTCAAGCAAACTTGATATTCTCTACATTTGTCAAAAATTGACTTTAGCTCAGGGATGTGTGTTTTTCTAATATTGGAATGCACCAGACCTCTTAGTTCTTTTGCAAGAACTCTTTGAACACGTGACACATTAGTCTTTTAAAGGTAGTAGGTGCATTTGTGAGCCCAAAAGGATGAAATGCAAATATACCCCATTCTGTGGCAAAACTTGTCTTGCATTGGTCCTTTGAGGTATAGCTACCTAGTTGTAGCCCAAAAATCCATCAAGGAAGCTATAAAACTCCTTACCTGGAACACATTCAAGTAAATGTCCGATGATAAGAAGTGGATAGCTATCTGTGATAGTGGCAGCATTGACTTTTTTCAAGTTAATGCATACTCGTAGCTTTCCATTCTTTTTGGGCACTACCACGATGGGAGATACCCATTCAGTATGCTCAATTTTGTAGACAAATCTAGCTTTAATCAAGCGATCTTTCTCTTCTTTGATCTTTGCTTCATAATTGTCATTACATGTGTATGGTTTCTACTTCATTGGCTTGGCTTGCAAAGACATGGGAATTCTATGTGAACAAATATATGAGTCAACTCCTTTGAAGTCTTTGTAGCTCCATGCAAACACATCTCTATACTCTCTTAACAATGCAATCAATTGTTTTCTTTATCTTTGGGCAAGTCATGTCCTATGTAGGTGCATCGTTCTTCACCTTCTTCTATGGTCACAAACATTTTCTTAGTTTTCTCTTTGTTATCGTATGCCACTCCTATGAGTGCTTCCCTATTAGGCATCTTGATCATGACCTTTTAATCTTCTATTTCATATGAAGTTCTCTAGGACTTCAAAGAGGATCTCTTCCTCTACAGGCTTAGGGTTTGGTCTCTCTCTTTTCTTCTTTTTGGTTACCATCAATGTTTCTTCTAGATTTGATCTTTCCTCCTCCTTAGTTCCAACTTCTATCAGATAGAGGTACTCTTCCTCTAAAGCACAGAAAGGCTCCATGAGGATAGACTCTTCATCCTTGTCACTATCCTTCTTGGTTTACTCATATGAGGTTCACACTCTTCAATAACCAAATCATACATGATTGGTTGTATCATGAAAATTGAAATGTCATAGCCGTCTTCATCATAATGGGGAGTCCATTGTTCTTCATTGACATCTATGTCCATGGTGATTAGAATGTTGGCCCAATCATGAGGTTCAAATTCTTCATCTGGGAACACTATGGATGCATAGGTTGGGTCTTGAACTGATCTAGAGTGCTTCTCTGTAGCTACTTCACATGCAGTTATTCTTTTCTCTTGTTCAACTACAACTTTGCACATCCATAAGTGGGTGCCTTCATGCATCCAAGAGGATCCTGATCCTATGGAGTGCACTCATTCTGTGTCATCCAATGCTCTATGGACAAGGTTCCATTGTAACAAGGGTATGTCTCAATGTGAGTAGTCCTTGAGATTGACCTTAGTGGTGACTCCTAAATGTTGCAAGTACAATGAATTGGTTCCCAATCCTGCACGATTTGCAATTGTCTCATAAATGTTCTACCTAAAATCATCATGTAGACATGTTTTTTGCTAAATTCACATATAGCAAAGGTATGTTCAAACTCCATGCCACAAGTGATGAGATTTATCCCTTCTAGTAATCCTAGGGGATTCTCAATATGGCCATCTACCATTTGCAATTTCATTCTTGTCAGTCTGAGTGTCGGTTTTCTCCAATGCTTCCATAAGGAGGTGGTAGCAATGGCAACACCCGCACCTGAGTCTAAAATAGCCTTCATTGTGTAGCCCTGATAAATGATAGGGAGATAGGTATTTCCTTCTTTTCCTTTGCTCATATCACCTTTTTTATCCAAGGGTATCTCGAGTAATGTCTTATGTGGTCCTACCTAGGAATGAGTTTTAGCTACTTCTAGCACTTGATTGGCTATGTGTTTCCACAGTTTTAGTTTAATTTTGAGTAGCTCCTCCAAAGTGAGATGACACTGCACTTTGGTGCTCTTCACTAGATCGATGTTTCTAGGTATGAATGATTCTTTGTTTCTCACCCTGATTGTAGGGGTTGTCATATGGATAGACTTAAACTCCCATGGCTTATGGAATGAGGTAACTCTTGTAAAGAGTTGGATTCAAAGTCTAGTCATTCATTTGATCACACATCTTGTTGCTCTCCATAGATTGAGGGAATATCCTATGGGAATTGATCATGTAGATCATCGATGAGCTCAATGGGAGGAGGATTCTCACTCTCCTTGGCCCATTTTTATTCTTGAATTTTTTGAAGGAATTTTAGTGAGTGCTAATGCACAAAAGAACGGAGTCCAAGATCAGTAAAAGTAGGATCATAGTCTTCCTTTGGGGGAAGATTCATCCCTTCACTTCTAGCAATACTCATATGTGATGTGGCTGGCTTTCTCGATTTGGCTATTATTTTCTCTAGTTTCTCTAAAAATCCCTCAAAGTGCAATTGTGCCTTGGCTGAGTTAGTGCAATCGAAAAGATAGCTCGCCTCAAACATGATTTACGCCAGTTCCACCATTTTGGCACATAGTTATGTTCTTTCAATCTCTAGGTCAACTCTAGGATAACATTTTCCATGTTCTATCATATTTGGGCCTTCTTGGATTTTGGCCTAATATGCTTTAAGCATCATATCTAAATCCTTGGGAGTAGGATCCGTTAAGACTGATCCTGGCAATGAAAATATGAAGACTTGGAGATGGGAATCCAAGCAAAGCTCCATACCCTCCGACCTACAACGTTGTATGAAGCTATCTCTTTCGCGCATGATGCTGAAAAGGAGTTCCAATCTATCACCAAAACACTTCGCTTACAACAAATTCATCAACATCAACTACCCATCAAAGCCAATTTTCCTTTTAAGCAACCTTTTACTACGTTTGCTTCACCTACTTTCCAACGTCCTCCTCAATCCTATTTAGTACCATCCAACAAATCAACCCTTGGCCAACCTCACAAACCTACCACTCTTCAAAATACGACGATGAATGCTCAACAAAAATGATCCCGTATAACTTGTTGGAATTGTGGAAAGATTGGTCATAGCAAAGCTACCTGTAGGATGAGATCTACTAATAGGTAACCCATTGAAGGTCAAGTTCACAACATGGAGGTTGTTCCTGCTGACACTGAACCTAACTAGCCTGAGGAAGTATTAGAGCAAGAACTAAGTATCCTGAGTAATGAAATTTCTAACCATTCTCTACTCTGCATGCATGGCACCATTAATGGCATAGTAGTAAATGGGTTACACGACGATGGTAGCTCGCATGATTTTATTTTTCATAAGCTAGTTAAAAATCTTAACCTTACTACTCATCCTTCTATGTACAAGGTTAAGCTAAAGATATGCTCAAAGAGCTACAGTATGTCAACAATAAGCTTAAAAACCAAGTGAGCTCTGCATGATGGGGATGCAAAGATTATAAACCTTCTCTATAACTTCATGTAAGCTTTGTAAGGTCTACCACGAAGGTATGACTTCTTGACGTGTTAGAACTGCTCTTGCGTTGTGCGACTTGGGGGGTCCCGAAGACACTAGTCCTATTCACTTGTATTCTTCTTTTATTTAAGTAAAGTCAGGGAGAGCAGACATTGCCGAACTTCTTAAAAAAAAAATAATTCCGTTCAAATTGAAATAGATTCTGACGCCGTGAGGGTCTAGCGCTCTTAGTGCACAGCTATGGTGTGTTTCACACAGAAGACAACTAACTGCAGCGGAACAAGATCTATCTTTCTCTCGTGTCGTGGGTCTGTAAGTCACCGCACCATACCTCCATCTCGCAACGAAGTGAGATCAGAGTTTAAAGACAAGGAACAGGGAAATAACTTTCGACAGTTCCCAAGAGAGAGAAGCGAACGGAGAGGAAGGATGACAAAGGATGATCAGACAAATGTAATTATTGGCTTTGGGAAAAGATCCATGTAATATATAAGATTAAAACTTTTAGTTGTTGTGCCCACACACGAACGGATAGCTCGAGAGGTCTTTGGAACAGATGCTGGGACATTACCTTCTTGCTAGGAAGACTTTAGTAAGATAATATGCAATTTAAAGTGAAGCTGACGAGCTTCTATAACAGCTATGTCATGAGGAAAGGAACGAGCATAAACGAAAGTGCAGATATGCAAATTTAGTTGTTCAAATTGCAATTCTTCAGCTACTGTCTAGTATTCATAAAGAACTTGTAGAAGAGAGTGCCCATCCGGCAGGATTTAAGAATGAATTCAGGAAGTGAATACAACAAGTTAAAGCTCAAATTACCAAAGAAGACGGCACAAATATGAAAGCTTGAGGAGACAAAACTATTCTAGGAACTACATAAATACTTCACCAACTAATCGCCTCGCCAAGAGACTTAATGAGCAAGCTAGATATTAAGGCTACATTTGATTTCGAGTTTTACTTCTTGATGTGAGGATCTGTAACGACAGGACTCACTAATAGAGACGATGAATGTCTACTTCACGTGGGAATTCCAATAGTGTTTGCCTTTTTTCTTCACTACATCTATTTACTGATCATATTCGTGATCTTAAGGTTGCAATTATACCTTTAACACTCCTCACCAAACTCAGGTTGTGCTACATGCATCTAAATACAACATATTTATGGTTTTCTTAAACTTTATTTACATGAAGAAAGTGAAAAACGTTGTGAGCATATTTTTAATCTCTTAATTAATGTTCACAAAATTAACTTGAGAATCTTTACGTATCCATTTTTCTCTAATATGATGGAAAGTTTCTATACTATGCTTACAACTAGCAAAATACATTGGATTGTTTGCTAAGTGTATACTTGACATATTGTCTCCATATCCCAAAATATTTTTACCTTTGTTTCTAAATTCTTGAATAGCTTCTTGAACCACATAATCTCGCATGCTACCTTTTTTAGTAACCTTCTAGTCCTCCTTTTCTTACGATAATGAAATTGTTGGTTCTTTCTTTAAACTCAATGTGATAATTTTGCTACCTTACAAAAGCATGTAAGATATGGGCTTCTTCTAACATCATTTCTACTTTCCGCATTTAGCATTAATAAATACTTTGGGCTCTATTTTTTTATCATAGACATAAAACGCCAATTGAAAAAAACATTTAAGCATATTAACATTCCCCGAGCTGCATTCAAGTTTTCTTATGTAGATGCTCGTATGGATAATTACAAACGATCTACAACATGTGAAGAATCTAAAAAAACTTTTTAGATCTAGAAACGTATGATGGTTTCATAACGGCGTACGTCCTAAATCGTGTCTCCTTGACCTTCACATAGTTTTACATTTGTATTCATGGGTTGTGTGACTAGCCACCTATAAAAAATATGTACAAGACATCTAATAAAATTCTATTTGGATTAACTATAGGTCATGTTGAAAAAGAAAAACTCAATGCCAAGCAAATACTTCAAGAATCTATGTTTTGAAATTCTGAACACTATGCCTAAATTTCTCTTTTTCTCTTTGATGCTTGCAATATTATTAAAAATTATGATGAATTCATCTAAATTCCTCTTTATTTAAAGACATGCATCTACATCACTTGGGTTGAATCCAAACTTGCAAAGGTATAACATAAAACTTTTACTCAATACCCATGGAGTTCTCCTTAGCCTACTTCTCCTTATCATTAAAAAAATATATATATATATATTGATGTATGTATACCTCTTTCTATAGACCTTCATTCAACTTCCCCATTTGTTTTACTATGAAAATGTTCTCTTTGTAATCTATACCTTGATTTTGTGGGTACCCTTTTTTTAATAACCTAGATTTGTTTCATACTAGAATTACATGTACATTCCTTTAGATTTTACAAAACTATTCACTTTAAATAATCTTTGAGCCTTCATTTCTTGGAACCCATTTCCAATTCTGGTTTTCCAACCGATTTCCAATTTTGGTTTTCCAGCAATGCTTTGATTTCTTCATACATAACATCTTGCTATGCTTTGCTTTTTCTAGCTTCTCCATAGCTTTAAAACTCGTTGTCCATGATAGCTTCTATCATATTAGCAAATTGTTTTGTAACAAAGCTATGAGAATTGAATATTTCTATTAGGTTCTTAAATCTTGAAGATATTCCTCAATTTCTCAATTAGGTCTTCTAGATGTTCTTATTTACAAATTATTGATAAGCTTCATAAACCTTGGCTTCCATGGAGTTTGAGCATTAGTTGATTTTGAAGCCTTTGTTCAACTCAAATCCATGTCTTGTGTGTCTTCCACATTTTTGGATATATAAATCACGTCTCTTAGACTATATAAATATTTATAACAGATCATGGGAATCTTCCTTTCCATTCTATTTGTTATAATACTGCATTCAATATTGTAATTTCCAATATGTGTTGGACAAACTTGGATCATGCTGAGTTTGAATGTACTCGAATATTTTTAAGATTAACTTAACCATTGAATAAAAATCCCAAACTCCTTTCTATATTCTCTCATATTCATCCCCTCCCCATTAGCCTCACACTCATTCCATCTTATGGTCTCTTAATCGCATACCCTATATCTCTTCTACCTATCACTCTCAGTATCATACACTTGTGCGCTTGTTTAATCTTGGTACTAGAATGACGGAAGAAATCATTGCCACCCAAGGAGTAGCATTCATGGTTTATCTTCTACAGTGTGACACTAAAAGCGTGGTGCGCACACACACACACACACACACACACACACACATATATATATATATATATATATATATATATATATATATATATATATATATATATATATATATAATCCTTTTTATATATGCTTTCTCGGATATGGTCATGCATTGGTGCTGCGAAAGTGGATCGGATCACCATTACCCTAAGAGTGGCTTTCACATTTTGGATATGTTAATTCTTGCATAATCTGCATAACCTGCTTTCTAGGATCCTTGTGAATACTACACATTGTTATAAGTTGAGTGTTGACGACATGTAGAAATACCGTTTCCGTACTACTTTGCTCTCCTTTTAACTATCGCCCTCTCTCTCTTGTTTGTGTGCATATATATATATATATATATATATATATATATATATATATATATATATATATATATATATATATATATATATATATATATATATGTGTGTGTGTGTGTGTGTGTGTCCATATATATGTGTGTGTGTCTATGTGTCCTAGTTAAGTCAAGAAATCAAGTGGATGATTCTAAGAAGCTCTAAACATCTTGGTGCATAAGACTCTCCGATGACTCTAGGACTTGAACCCAAGACCTTCTCCTTTGCATCCAAATGATTTGACCACTAGGGCACTCTGCTTGCTTGTCTCTCGAATGAATCTTGGACTTGAACCCAAGACCTTCTGCTTTGCATCCAAATGATTTGACCACTAGGGCACTCTGCTTGCTTGCTTGCTTGCTCAAGACTTTGGTCCTACACAAGAATGATGGAGCAATGTTTGATTGAAGATCTCTATGAACTAGTTAAACATCCATAACCTTAGTTCATGACATTCTTCCTTCCTTGTAAAACATTTTCTTTCTCCAAAATAGAGATATAAACAAAATTGTAGGCATACCCCAAATTCTCATGCTCAAATCATGGAGAACATGTTTTCGTCTTAGTGGTGGGATTCACCTCATATTCCCAATGAAGGGAGGGGTATGTACTCTTGAATCCCAACCTAAAATCTTCAAAACACCCATTTTCTACGCATTTTACATACCATACCTAGTAGAACGTATGGCATGAGTGGAAAATATCCCTTGAACGACTCAGCATTTCACTATCTACTATCAAAAAACTAACATGTGCAATGCTTCCATTCAAGATATTAGTCTGATACCGGGCATCACTACTGCATGGACCTAGCCAAGGGGGTAGGATTCGTATCCCTATCAAGATTTTGAGAACTTTTTTTTTATTGGAATTTTGTTTGGAACTTTAACTTTCGGTTGACCCAAACATTTGACTTGGATGTTTGTACCATGGTACACTTTCAAGCAACATTTGATTTTATACTACCATATTGAAGGATTACTTTCTCCAATTGGGATTGGAAATCCTAGATAAAATGTAGGTTGAAGTGTACCATACACTCTTGTTCAACTACACTTCAACTTCACAAAACGTAGATTCATAATGAACTTTGTTCAACATAGGACACTTTTCTCAAAAACGTGAGCTTTAAGTTATTCGGAATTTTCAATCTTATGAACAATTATTCACGTCTATTTTCAAGAGTGTACTAAAATCCATGAAATGAATTATGCTACTTAGTCCTGACGCAAACTTAAATAGATAAATTAATGTAAACTTAACATCTTTGAAGATTGAAAGGGTTCTCCATAGAACATGTATCTAAGAAACCCTCTATAAATAGAATTCGTATGCATAAGTTTGAGTAAAGAATTGATGTCACCACGTTTTCACTAGAAACTTCGTGCTTTCATTTTAATTTAGTTCTATTTAACCTTAGATGAAAGGTTCATTACCTTTGAATCTAAACTTGATTTAGAACATTTAGCCCGTAAAACGTATAATAGAACTCTCCTTTATTCATTATCGATTCCTTCTATATAGTTACATTGCCCTATGTACTTTCTAGAGAGAAGGATAACTTGATTGATGCTCTAGATGAATGATGAGTACTTTTCTTCTTGGCCATTAGAGAAAAGTTCTCAAAGGGAGTTAGCATTCTAATATCCCATACCAAGGGACACTTTCTCCAATCCACAAAAATATATCCTGCTTTTGGCCTTCTTGTGAGGTCCCTGTAAGCACATGAGTAGCACGAGTAAGAACAAGAAGAATCTTGGAGCACAACACAACACAAAATGAATTACCAAGTGAATGTACAAAGAAAATTAACCCATTAGGGTTATAGGAATATATACAAGCCACGAGAAAAAATCATCCTAAAGAGGGAATAACATGCCTTAGTGGTCCTAACTGTGTTCACTACTAAAATATATCAACAAATACACCTTGGGAGTGATGTGATGAACAAGGAGTTGGCACTCAAGTATAAGGAAGTGCCAAGCTATGTGGAAAGAGATCAGTCCCCAAAAGGAAGTAAGCCCAAAGCTTTGTGGAAAGCTTCAAACTTCTCCCTAGCTAGAGAGTCTGAAAAAATGTTTGTAATGTTATCTTGTATGGGCACATGCCAAATTGATCTCTCTAGTAGAGAACCTTTTCTTAACATAATATTAGTGCACCTTAATGAGCTTTATATGAGCATGGAACACAGGGTTCCTCGCAACCACCAATGTGCTCAGATTGTGAGTGAAGATGGTTGTGGCAGAAGACTCACCAACACTCAATTTAGCTAAAAGGCATTTGAACCACACACAGTCAACAATCATTTTGAAATATGGCCTATACTTAGCTTGATAACTAGAAGTGTCCATAGTACGCTACTTCTTGCTCAACCAACATATGCATGAGCTATCACGCATGAAGCAAAAACCACTAGTGCACAGACGAGTGTCATAGAAACAAACCCAGTCTGAGTTAGAAAAAGCATGTAAATTTGGTGGTAATGATGCACCCTTGGTATTAAAAAAATCCAAGTAGTAGGGTACCACTCAAGTAGCCAAAGATGTGCTTAACAACCTACAAATGCTTGTTTCCACCTTTGCAATGCATAAGTCTACTCATGTGAGAGAGAGCAAATTGAATATCATGTTGGCTTATGCATAAATAAATGAACCATCCAATAGCTTGATGGCCACAACATCATGAAGACTCAATTGTAAAACTCTTTCCATATGAGTGGCAATAGGGTTGCAGTATTCAAGGCCAAAACATTGCAAAAATGTGTCAATATATTTTATTTGACATAATTGTTTCCCCCAGCAACTTGCATAAACTAAATGTCTTGAATAGTGATGCAAATGCCCCAAAATGCATATCTCAAAAGAGGCATGCAAATCAACCATAGATTCAAAAGTGTGCTTCTCATTAGGACCACTAAGAAGCATGTGATCACCATACACAACAATGATTAGAAGTACATCATCTACATGCTTAACATAGAAGGTGCCTTCACTTAGATTGTTCTCAAAACCATGTGCATTCAAATAGGCATGTATCGTTTCATACCAAGCATATGGTGCTTGCTTAAAACCATATAATGCCTTTTTCAACCTGCACACTTTGTTTTCATGCCTTTTTGCACAAAGCTACAATGTTGAAATGCATACACTTCTTCATGTAAGTCACCATTCATAAATGCAATTTTAATCTTCAATTGATGTACATTCCAACCATGATGAGTTGCAAGTGCACAAATGCTATGAAGGGTGGTCATTCAACAACTGCATTAAGGAACAAAATAAATTGTGCATGGGCTTTTTGAATTAAGGAGTGATTAGTGATGGACCAATGGGAGGAGGGTGGTGGATGGAGTCTATAACCTATAAATCACTAGGTTGAAGGGGATGAGGGGACAGGATTCCCCTATGTTCAAGTTTTGCCTCTAGAGAGAGAAAGGAATCTCGTAACTTACTTGGGTCCAAAAATTCAAAAATTTCAAAAAGTTATAAAACTCATCATAACATCATTTAATGGTCCCCCAACCACTTTTTAGGATCAAAAGTGCTATTTTTGAGTCCTAAATCAAAATCTTTACATGAAATGACCTGAAAAAAGAGACTCTTTCAAAAATAACTCAAAATACAACTTTCTCCCTCCAAAACCTCACATTTTCATACCCAGGTCCCAAAAAGTCATCTCTTTCCACTATTTTCTCTCCCTAGCACACAATTGCAACTCTTGCATCTCCATTTCTTTCTGTATGCATCTTCTTCTTTGAATTCTTATTGTCACTTCCATAGCCTAAACTCTAATGGAGAAACCTAAATATCATAGACATCCAAAAGATGAGGTTATCGCGCTAAAATGTCACAATATCAAGGCTCTAGAAGGAATTTGTTTAGGAAATAACTTGGATCTTCATTGGAAAGGGAATTTATTAGGCTTCAAAAATCTCAAAAATGGTGAAACTGTTTCCATTGTACAACATGTTTTCACAACCTCAAGCATGAAATTGGAAACTCAAACAAAATGAGATATCCTATCAACTATAAGTATTACTCATTGACTTTTGTTTAAATTTCATAATATACCTTGTTAAGCTGAGTAGTTTTTTGTTGTAGACATATTTCCTTCTACCTTAGTGGAAGAACAACCACTTCATGGTCTTACAGGTACTTTCCAGGCATTGCATGAAGATGTTGGGTCGATAGTATTTCCACAAGCCTGTCCTCCTCAGCTATTACGTGAGAGAGTTTTCTTTTACACACATACATATGTTGTACCCTCTTCATCAAATGATTTTGACAAGTTAGAGATGATTAAGGTAGATTCTCGTTTAAAGCTCGTGGCCACAACGTGACAATACTTGAAACATCATACTTCATTGTACATTAGATTCTATTAGGATCGTTGGATGTGTAAACTTGGTGAATGGATACCATTACAAAGTTTTGAGGGTTTTTTAATTTCATTTGAAATTAAGATAAATCTACCCAACAATGAAATGGAAGCTATTTCAGTAATTCATCATTCGACTCTTGCGAACACGAGAGAACATCTAGTAATAATGGGATTTGAGGATCTAAATCAATCAAAGTTCAGAATACAAGGGCATAAGGTAAACAGCATATGGTATTGTTTCTTTTGTTTATACAAATTTTTATATTCAAATATGTTAATTTAAAGTTTTCTATTTGTTTGTAGATTGGTAAGAGGTTGGGGGATAAAATTAAAGTCCATCCTGAATAGAGTGTAGATGGAACTCAACTTTCATTGTCATACCTCAAGAACTATTTGAGTGTTAGAGTGTACATAGAACCCATGTTCCATTCATAATCCTTCCTTTGCTACAATGTATTTAACATGCAAGACATGTAGCATGTATAATTTCTTGATCTCAATATGATGTACAATTTGCCAAATCTTTGATTTTTCTAATGTCAATTTATTATAATTTTAAAGTTCTGAGAATATATTTTTTCTATTGTATAGATGTGGTGTATCGTATTTTGCTTAATGATTTTGTTCAATCTTTTTTATGATCCAAAGTTTCTTTTTGAGACTTCTATGCATGATTCTTTTATTCGAAGGTATTAGTTTTAGTTTTAAAATGGGTCCCACTCACTTAAAAATTTTGAAACTACTATAAATGCAACACTTATTTTCTCATTTCTCACTTTTGCAACCAAGAAGAGCTAGAAGCACTCGTAGAGCAGGCACACAAGCTAGTATCATGCGCAATGGCTGCCTCAACCTCCAGTACCTTGGAACCCAAACATCCTCGAGAACTCTTCAATGCGTTCTTGGAATCAACTGAGTTCAAAGGTCAAACACACTTGTATGACCTATTGTCTAGAGTCCTTAATCTAGACAAAACAATTCAACTGAACTCAGATGTGCTCAAAGAAATCATAGAGTTCCTTGATTACTACATCTTCCGTTACTCTATAGAAATATCAATTTATGAGGGTAAATGGGTCCCATGTGACCTTTTACTCTACATATAGAAAGACGATGAAGCCTTCATGAAGCGCCTTAAGCACTTCATGGCAATTGCTGAAAATGTAGGGCACTTATTAGATGATTCTGTGCCATTAATAAAGAAACTTAACAAAAAGAAGAGGATGGGTACAAAGTACATTTCCTACATTGCAACAACATAATTTATCATCAATGAGGAGCCCGAACCTACACCTGTTGATCTCCCTAACCTTGTCATAGGGGGCTTTGTTAAGGAGAAGAATGAACCTCAACCAGAGGCCATATATTTTGCAAAAGAAAGCATTACAATCCACCAAGACTTCTCTCATGGTGTTGAGCACAAACTACGTGAGCTATCAAGCATGGAGGAGGCCCCCCTTCAAATCTCAACTCTTCTCAGCCTAGATTACTGGAGTTGGAGATTGAATATCTCTCCGTCATCATTGTGGATGGAGAGGAATTTATTTTTCTTCATGATATTGAGAAGGCATTCGGTCTACGTCTAGACGAATGCCTAAGTATTTTCTCCACAATGTGAGATGTTCTGCTTGACAACACATCTGACATACTTGAAAAGAAGGCCATCCCACTTGGAGATTTTGTGGCAGACACCATAGGTCAGTGCAGATATCTTAAAAGATGAAAATAATTATACTACGGAGGAGGACTTCAGCACAGTACAGGAGAGGATAATCAAGCAGAAAGTTCCTACATCCCCCGTAGCAGAGTAGAGTGGCATGGCCCACTCTAGCATTGATCTTGATGCCCCTGGAAGAGGGGAGGAAGAAGACAAGCTTCATGATGTAAGTTTAATTAAATTAAATATATTAATAATTTAAGTTAACAAAGTAAGAGTTTGAATTCTCATTTTTTCTTAACAGGAAGCAATTGAGCTGGACAAGTTCGTGGCAAGATCTCGTGGGATGGAGCTTCTCGTGGGAGTGGTTCATCCTTGGAAAACTACATCGAAAAGTTGCCCAAGGATGATTTTGTTATCATACATAAAGACTATAGTCCGGATGGGCACCATGACTTGGTGCTTGAAGGCCCTTAGCAACATTTTGTGTCTATGTACAATTACACAAGGCACTAATTGTGTCATTTTGGTTAGGAAATCCTTAGTTGTAACTACATTAAGACTTAACTTTAGAGGAAAAGTACTAGGGCAAATAGGTATTGCCATGGGTCTAGGAATGCAAGACCCCCATGTAATATTAAGATCTATATTGACTTATGAGCTGCTTCAATCTCTCCAAAGGAGAAAGAAACTTGTGGAGAAATTGAGGGCAGCCGAGAAATGATGTAAATACTTGGATAATACAATCTTTAGTTTTTCCTATTTTGTCTAGTCATGTGTATGAAATGTGCTTCATAAATTGAACCTACCATTGTCTCCACAAATTCTATGTAATTTTAAGTTTTTTGCTTCATCTAAATGCTGCCTATGGTTTGTGGTATCTTAAAAAGCATAAAATAGGCCAAAAAAGCCCCAGCCATAGAAACAGGGGAATCAGCCTTGCAAAACTGTTGCAGGGCTGATTTGCGCGTTTCTGTGGCTGGGGCTTTTTTGGCCTTTTCTAGTGTTTATGAGGGCTCCAAAGTGTAGGATAGTATGATATTATTCAATTTCTCTTGCTTATGGGTGGCATCAACTATACACTGAAGTTTGAGCAAGCCAAAGATTACCTAAGTGACTAACCTCTATATTATACACACTTAACATCTCATCTATACATAGGGTGCATAAACAAGGCCATAAAATGCAAAACAAATCCCCAACCACAAAAACGCGAGATTCAACCCTGCAAAAAATTTTCACGGTTGAATCCCACATTTTTGTGGGTGGGTTTTTTTTGCATGAAAGTTACCTCTGGGGGCAATATTAGGTACAACATGTACATATCTAGTCAAAAAACAATAGGCAAATGCATGCAGGTTCAACTCATTCCATATATAACTGACTGAAGCTAAAGTTGTTTGCATACACTTGTGGTGGAGAGTAGAAGATAGAGAGAGTGAGAGAGAGAGAAAAAAAAAGACACAAAGAACATATAGGTAAAAACAAAGTTTTCTATTAATCACTGTATTGCATCACAAAGTAGGCCTATCGAAGGGTACAATATACACATGTCATGGGTTATTGCGTCTAATTCTTCTTGCTAGCTGAATGTCCTTGGGTTGTATGGTTACTCTCTTGGCATGGATAGCACAATGGTTAGAGTCCTCAAGCACGGAGATGAGGTAGGCCTTAGCTGCCTTTTGAGGTGCTTCAAGTGTTATCCCTTGTATTCATAGACCTACACAGTAGCTTTGTAGTTCTTCTTTTACTACCCTTGCAACTCTTCGTGGTATGAGTAGTTCAATGGACTTTTGGTAGTGTCGTATCTTTGCGAAAGCCCTGCAGTGCGTCCTTCATCTTTGTGGAGCTCTTGCGTTGGGAGTTATGTTTGGCTGTCGTTGAGGTCTAGGTCGTGGTTGATAGTTTTTCTTTCTCCAATGTACACGATGTGAGGGTCCAGCTTCATCTTGCACATTTTGTTGTCGATGTGGTTGTTGACTTTGCTCTCTTTCCTCCTTTGTTGGTATTTGCCCTTGTCCTTGTGGAAGTGTCTTGCCTCCATGTGTCACCCTATGGCTCATTCGAATTTGCATATCATTCCATGGTAGTTGATTGCTACTTTTTTCATAAGTGGATGACTCCTCATCGCTCTCTGATACAACCCTTCATCATCTTTTGTTTGGGTCTTGCCTTGATGGGTGTCCTTGTTGGTGGCTCATCATCTAAATCTCACTCTGATCATCTTAGAGTGAAATACTCTTGTCTATTGGACACTTCATGTTCTCATGATTGATTGCTCCCACATGGTGTGCCATCATGTGACACAGGCACAGATGTGCTCTCGGAACCACTTCAGGGTCTTTGGGGGGGAGGGGGGGGGGGGGTGTTGCAACCATGGTGGGAATTGTGTCCCTAGATGAGGGCTACTAAAGAACACGTGATCTTTCCTTGCAGCTTGCTTGGAGCATGCCATTCTCTTGAGTTGCAAAAAGTGTGAAATGAAGTGAGTTCTCTCTATCTATAGAGTTTTTTTTAAATTGCTTAGTCACACTAGAATGGAAAAAACCTGTTTATAAACATACACAATATTATAATATAAATAATAACACATTGAGACCAAGATAACAATAATCATAGGTTTTACCACATAATGGGAAATAACGAATTCACTTTACTTCCAAGTTGAGCCTTCCCATAGTCTCCTAGCATGCCACTGAGCATGATGGAGATGTCCTAATGATGACTTCCATTTTTCACTGGCAATGTTGTGTTGCATCCTTCTCACAAGTTTTGCCAATTTTCAATCACTAAGCCATTCCACAAAAAACTTTCTCGAGAATATAGTGGAGTAAAACCAATTAAACATCTCCTCCATGTAGTTTGATTGCATTGGACCACCACCATGTCACGTGTTTTTGAAGTAGACACCCCTCACTTTGTTCTTTTCCATTCCTTGGGTACTGAAAAATCTCTAACGACCCATATCGATGCATGAAATAAGCTCCATGTGCAAATAAAATATGCTAAAAATTGCTAAGTACATTGGGAAAAGGTAAGTGCAATGAACACTTTTAGAAGAAGATTACACTTACAATGTAGTGTATTATATTGCTCTCTCCCCAAGATTGAATGAAACACTTAGTGAACTCCACTAGTGTCTTGAAACAATTGATGTTGAATAGCACTAGACCTAATCAAACCCATTAAGCCTACCAACTTATCAAAGCTCAACCAAACCTTCGTTTTGGTTTCTCTTTGCTCATTTATAACCTCGTCTACAATATGGACAAGGATAGAGAGCAGATGCACCTTGTTTGCACCCTAACATGCATTTGATAGTCTTTAAGTCTCCACCTAAGTGCCACTCTACTTCACAATCACCTAGGCCTTTTATAGTGATTTTGGCACCATGAATTTGAGAAGTTATCACCTCTGTCATCCATGGGGTCCTACTAAAAATCCATGTAAGATCATCATTGGATTCTTTAGGTACTTCAATAGCACCTAACCACCATATATCTTTCTCGGATTGGACACTATATGTAAAGTGATGGGTAGATTCTTCACTTTCATCAATAATGGCATGGGGCATAACTTCATTCATGAGTGTCAAACTAAGTCTCTCCATATGTCGTCCCTTTATGATTTGACATTCGTCTAGCTTCAATACAAACTTGAGTTTGGAACCACAATCTACATCAAATAACAAACATTATATTAATAAAAAATACTATTAATGTCATTATCACAACAAATATTATACCTTGAATTGTGCATTTGTAAAATTTAACCATTTCCTTTTGAAGCCTCTCCAAATTGACAACTATATTGTTGTACTTTTTGTAGATGAATCCCTTTCTAGATGCGTTTTTCAACTCTTTCTTTGATGTAGTTGAATGATAAATGGATGCAGGCATAATGCAAGATTATGATCACCACGTGCTAGAGAGATGACTCTCCTCCCAACCAAATGCCTCTATATATAGCTCTCTCCAGGGGACTGTCTTCTTGGGCAGGTGGATACTAACCATCCAAGTGTCAGCCATGTAACTACATGTGTGCCAAGTGTCCCACTCAACTTGATTTAACTCAAGTGGATGCTTCTAAAAGGCTCTAGAGCTCTTTGGGCAAAACACTCTCCCCATATACCCCATGGTGGTTGAACCCAAGACCTCCTCCTTCACATCCTTGAGTCTTAACCACTAGGCTAAGTGGATCACTTGGTTACAAGAGTAAATGACCTTCTAGTAAGTCTAGACTCAAGACCTTTGGTCATACACATGGGTGATCAAACGGTGTCTGATTTCAGATCTGTTTGAACCAACCGGACCCTTAGATCATGGACTTACTTTATTATATTCTTACTCCCTTGGCAAATATTTTCGTCCTCGAAAATATAGCTATATACATACTGTAGGCAACCCCCCAGCCTCATGTTCTAAAACTGGAAGAACATGGTCATGTTCTAAAAGTGGAAGAACATGTCTCATCTCTATGGTGCCATCCCTACCCAAATGATTCAAAACACTATCTTGCTTTGCACTTTGCTACACTAGTCAAAGTACAAAGTAGTGAATGAATAATAAGGGTGGATCTAAAGTCATCCCTGGCCAATTCAGAGTTTCTCGATGCGCGATCTAGGGACAAACATGTGAACTAGGTGGATTCAAATTTCTAGTCCATTTCTCGACATAACTGGTGCATGGACTTAGTAATGAAGGTGAGATTTTTATCCATCAAAAGACTTTGAGAACTCTTGATTCACTTGAATTTGATTTGGAGCACTTAATGTTTGGTTGTCTCAAACATCTAACTCGGATGCTTGTTCAATGGTTTACTCTTATCCAATAGTTATTTGATTTTTTCACTCGACTGGAGGACTACTTTGTCCAAATGGGTTAAAAAGTCATACGTAAACTGTAAAGGATAATTTACTATTTACTTTGGGTCAACCAGAGTACAGCTTGACCAATTCAAATTAAAAATGAAAATTGTCCAACTTAGGACTCTTCTCCCAAAGACTTGAGATAAAAGTTCTTGGGAATTGTCAATCTATTGAGCAATTCCTAACTTCTCTATTCTAGAGTATACTAGACTCTAGGAAATCATTTACGTTATAACTTAAGGCAAACTCAAATAAATAAGTCCACTTAGACTTATTATCTTTTGAAGATTGAAAAGGTTCTTGTACATAACATCTATCTAGGATGTTCAATTTAGTTATCTAATTCTAATTGGCTAACCCTAGTCTTTTGCAAAAGGAATCAGATACCATGTCTGAGCCAATTACAAAAGATTTGGAAAGCGGAAAGAAATAACTAAAACTTCTATACAACCAATTCAAACTTCAAAGATACGTAAACTTGCTATGAGTCAAAGTCTAGATGACTTAGGAGTTTAACTTCTGAAAGATCTGTTTCAACAGGGTATTGAAGCATTTTCTTTATCTTTAAGAGAAATAAGCTGGTTTCTCAAAAAGATTCAAGGCAACTCGAAAACATCATCCAACCACAAGATACTCTTGTGGTAACCAACATCAGTGTGTTGATCCACTGAGGTTCGATTGATGAGTTTTTTACTTAAATAATGCTTCACTTGAGACTAAGTTTAGGTCATATTCAATCTTTCTGACTCCTTATTGGCAATGCATTTGTTGTGCATTTCTTTGAGTCAAAAGAGTGAATTTACCAAATTACACTAAGAAGTTGGTGCTTGACTTAGTCAATCAAATCTTTGGTTGAAAAGATCAGCTAAAAATCAATGTCCATTTGTTTCCGAAATTTATAAAATATTTCTGAATTAACAGCACTTTATCTTGAAGTGTTTCAAGAAGATCTTGGAAGTTAATTACTTCATATCTTCTGTTTCCTTGATCTTGAAGTTATCTTGAAGTATCTTGAGATACTATTTTCATCCTCCTTGAATTAAACTCCCTCTTTGAAGTCTTAGTTCCCTTGAGGATTAAACCTAACTTCTAGATCCAAACTAGGACTTAAAGATAATCATCAACTCACGGTCCGATGTCCCATACCATCTTTCCTACATCAATTTGAGTATAACATTTGGTGTCCCATACCACCCTATTTTATATTCACTTTAATGTGTGGGAGATATTTATCCTAAAGTCAAAACATATCTTAATAGAGAACCTTCTTGCTTCAATTCTTGACCAGAATTTTGAAGTTTCAGGCATTATCTCTAACTAGATTTTATAGGTTCTAATCCCTTCACATGATCATTTCATGATCTTGTGCTTTCCTTTAGGAACTTCAAAACCTTTTGATGGAACATCCATCCTTCTTTTCTAGGGTTTTCAAATAAAAACCAATTAGAATTCCAAGTACTTGAATTTTCTTAATTTCAACTTCAATTGGTTTATCCTTGACCAATTTTGTAGTGACAAGAGCTTTTGACTTCTTGTCTTTAGATTCCTTTCTTTACTGATGCTTTAGGTACCGACCCTGGGGACTTTATATAGGAATTTTTCTACTGCTTAAGTCTTAAGCATCCGTGCATGCTCTTTGGATTTGTACCAAAATCCCTTTAAGGATAGGAAAAAATTATGTTTTACCTTCCACAGACTTAATTACTGTCGACATGGTTGTAGACTACATACTTGGAATATCTACTCTATTCAAACTTGGAACAACTTAGTATTTCGATTGCCAGTACTTGGGCAAACTTCACAATGGTTCTAATCGCAATTATCTTGGACAAGCATGGCCAAGATTGATCGTCTTGTTGATCATGCGATAATAATAAAGACTTTGTCTTTATCATTAAGATCTCTTGAGCTTTTCTAAGCTTTTTGGCTTACCTGTAGGATTCTTAGAGATCTTTCCCTAACTTAAGTCCAAACATGTTCTAATGCTTTTCAAATTCTAAAGCTAAGAATCTTTGATATACCTTTACGTTATATCACTATTTGGACTTGAGTATACTTGTGGTTTTGGGAATTACTTGGAACTACTTACTGACTAAAAGTTTAAAGAATTTCCTTCTCACTACTTGGGAGAACATTATTCTTCAAAGACTTGAGATTCCTTCTAGGGAATCAAATAACTTGAAAAAATGATTCATCATGGAATCTTTTGCAATGTTGGATTCTTACAAAAAATATCGAGAAACTTTAGTGACTCAATTGTATTCATTTACTGAGTATCAAACTAGAGACTAAATATCACCTTTTGGATATGGTTTCCCATGCCACTATGAAAGTTTAAGTTGAACTTGTATTTATGTGATATTGACTCCTATTCTTGAGTTTGATACAAGATTCATTATTATTGGTCCATCTTTAGATGTTACTAGAGTCCTTTAAACATATTTCACCAATCAAAATTATGTTTAAAGTCCAAGCATCTATTAATGATTGATCCAATAGTAATGCTACTATAAACACATAACTTTGAACTTTATAGCTTGTTTAGGAAAATTTCATGGATTGGAGATCCATTTCTTGGAAATTTCTATTCCTAAATGAAAAGTTCACACTTTCTTCAAGTCCGTAGGAACTTATCTTATTTCCTAAAGATTGCTTACTTTGATTTCCTCTTGAAGCTTCAATTAGCTTAAATGAAACCAAAAGTTTAACTCTCTAAAAGAGTCCTTCCATGTTTCCATAATTGCTTAGATAGTTGCATCATTTGCGAGAGATGCAACTATAGAACCTAACATCCTTTTATTAGAACATCATCATTCCTTGGTCCTATCATACAATATGAATTTATGTGTATTTTGGGAAGTGTTCATGAATCAATTAAGATCCTCTACTTGGAACGTCTACCTTCCCAAAAATAAATTCATCTCAAACATGGTAGGAGAATGATCTCACGTGGAATAGAAGGCTTGACTATCTCATTTTAGTGTTTCTCTTTTAGGAAATATCTTAATTCCTAAAAGTCACTTACCGAGGTTTCATCGTGAGATACGAATCTTGAAACCACAAAGAAACTTCTTAGAACTTTTGAAATCTTCTAAATAGAAGAGTGCTTTCAAAGTTTCCATGTTTTCATGGCCCTATGCATCATTACGAGAGATGCAAAACATGAACGAAACACAAATCTATTGAACTTCAAAGTTCAATTTGTGACTAAGTTCATCGATTTGGTTGTTGAGTTCCATGGAATCAAAGAGTGCTCATGGAACTTGGAAACATAGCTGAAGTTATCATCCAATCTTGGGATGCTTGAGAAGTTACATAAATTACGTAAGTAATCAACCAAAGCTTATCCACATGACTTTCTAAATATCACCTATACTTAGAGTAATCATTATAAGCTTATCTTCATGACTCCTTAAGTACATGCGGGACTTAGAGTCATCATACATCGCAAAAGGTTTGCAAGTAATTAAATTTTCTTGGTCATCAAGAAAATTTAATACTTGACTTTCTCCTAGTGCTTACTTATACCTAGTAAGACATCAAACATAGTTAATCGTTATTAAGTATTCATTTTTGATAACGGAGTATCAACTTGGGAAGGAATTGGCTAATTACTTAAGTTGCAAACTAGAACTAGTATGTCTTTGCAACTAACTAGTCCTCTGTCTTCCCTAATGTCAAGCCGTGAGCTTTATAAAGTAAAATAAATACTAAGAGAGTAAATTTTCATATCTACTTGCAAACAACATCCCGTTCTATCATGCAAATGCATGTGCCTACATGCAAATGCATATGCTCACATGGGTATGCATGCATGTTCTTTGCATGCCCAAAAACTAATGCAAGAATCATGCATGAGGTTGATGCATGACTTTTCCTTGTACTAAGAATGTATATCATGCAATCTTGATGAATGTATATCCTTTCCTTTGTCCTAATGCACTATGATATAAAAACATATCCTTGTGGTGCAATAAAAAGCTTACTCAATGGAAAGGAAATATGGAATTAAACTACCAAAATACATTCTTTGATGCACAAGGATCCTTTTTTAAATCAAGTCTTTCCTTAATGCAAACTAATGCTTGAAATGAGAAGTGGATTTTTTCATTATCCTAATCTAGACTTATGGCTATTTCAATGTGCATCTAGGATTAAGTGTAGAATAATGAAAACAAGATAAATCAAGCATTAAGGCCAAGTAGAAAATGGAAAATACTTAGCTTTGATCATAGCTTCGTCCATCCTCTGTTCTTCTCATACTTAAACAATGAATCAAGACTAGTTCTGATTCGGATTTGATCGGGAATAGCTTCTCAAAAGAAGTATTCAGATGGGAGATGACTTCAAGGCTCGGGTCAAGCAGAGCTTGTGTCCAGAGACTGACTACACATAGATTTTCATACAGATATATGCCATCCAAATGCTGGTAGTGTAGTGGTTAACTGTTACGGATCTGGAGTAGATCATCGACGATCGAACCCCAATGTCTACCCTTAGAAGATTTTCTTTTTCTCTGTTGTTAATACTTCTGCAAGCTGAAAATTAAATAATATGATGGCAAATCCTGCAACATCTGGACACGAACGAGAGCATAGGGGAGTTCTCTACTATCTTGCATTAGGGGAAAAAATGAACCCTACATGGGCCTTTTAGATTAAGGAGTAATTATTCATGGACAAATGAGAAGAGGGTGGTGGACACAGTCTAGTCCCTTAATCACATAGGCTAGGAATAGGCTTCCCTTGTTTTTGTGTAGTCAAAGAAGAGAAAACCACCTAGAACTGGTGGTTTTAGCCATTTGAATGGTTTTGAGAGCCTTGAAAATGACTTAGAGCCCTTGGATTGGCTCAAGGATCTAATGGTTGAGCTTTGGTTGCAAAAGTCAAGGCACCTTTGGATTTGGGACCTTGGATTTGCTTGATATCCAATGGATGAGATGAAGTAGAGCCTCAAAAAGGCGCCTTTGTTTCTAGGCCCTTGGATTGTCTTTGCATCCAATGGATGAGATTAGTAGCTTCATTTGAAAGGCGCCTATGATGTGGACCATTAGATCTCACCTTGATCTAAGGGCTGAGAATGATCCCCATCACTTGAAGGCGCCTTTTCACCTCTTCCCTTGGATCTATCCTTGATCTAACGGCTCCAAGTGCATCCGGATATGAGCGCAGCCCCAAACGCGGACGTCCCTTGGATTTCCATGCATCTAATGGCTCTAAATACACACAAAAAAGAGGATCAGGCCCAAATCCGGGGATCCGTCAGATTGAGCTCCATCCAATGGGCCAAAAACTTGCAGAAGTTTGCACATCAATGATTGTGTGTCTCCCTACTCCCCACGAATTGTCAGAGCTTCTCTCTATTGGCTTCCATCGATTTAAATATAAGCCATTGATTTCAACCATCTAAAGGCTACAATTTACTCCATTTAAGAATTCAAAAAGATAAGCATATCAAATATTATTCTATTTGAGAATACCACTAGTGGTTTCACTTGCCCCCTAAATCTCCTTGATTAAGCTTTTTAATCCCTAAAAATTAAAAATCCTTACAAGGCCCATGCAAGGCTCACTTTTTCCCCTAATGAAACGTCAGGGTTCAAACCTTGTGCACCGTCTATAATTAACCTCTTTCTTTTGTCATGCTTTGGAAGCTCTACGTACGTGCAGATATAGTAATAAATGAAGCAAAAAACATCATCAAATCGCGTTGCTTCAGATGATATCATGTAGCGCTTTCTCGAATGAAGTCGAGGGTTCCAATCCATCGGGTCTGCGCAGAGCTTTTGAATTTTGCTCATGGATGCTAATCAAGGCCCGTTTCCATAAGGAGACAAGGCATTCCGTCCGTGAAACGAATATCAAAAAGCTAGCGAACGTATTGGCTACAACACCTGTAATTGCTGAAGGAGGTGCTGTATTCGAATCCCGTGATCGTCAATCCTCCAAACTTACTAAGGTCTGCCTTTTGCTACCTAAAACTCATGCGGGAGATGTATAGAAAAGTGACGAGTGAACTCATTTGCATTCGAAAAATAACTCACGCAAAACAAATGAATATTTCCCTATGTGTATAAGAAGATGATGATGGACCTATCAAGGTCACCATGGTTTCTCCGCCTAATGCAAGATTATGACCACCATGTGCTAGAGAGATGACTCTCCTCCCAACCAAATGCCTCTATATATAGCTCTCTCCAAGGGAGTGCCTTCTTGGGCAGGTGGATACTAACCATCCAAGTGTCAGCCATGTAACTACATGTGCACAGTGTCCCAGTCAACTTGAGTTAATTCAAGTTGATGCTTCTAGAAGATTATGGTTTCTCTAATACCAATGCAAGATTATGACCACCACGTGCTAGAGAGATGACTCTCCTCCCAACCAAATGCCTCTATATATAGCTCTCTCCAAGGGAGTGCCTTCTTGGGCAGGTGGATACTAACCATCCAAGTGTCAGCCATGTAACTACATGTGCGCAGTGTCCCAGTCAACTTGAGTTAATTCAAGTGGATGCTTCTAGAAGGCTCTAGAGCTCTTTGGGCAAAACACTCTCCCCATGTATCCCATGAGGGTCGAACCTTAGCCCTCCTCCTTCACATCCTTGAGTCTTAACCACTAGGCTAAGTGGATCACTTGTTTACAAGAGTAAATGACCTTCTAGTAACTCTAGACTCCAGATCTTTGGTCATACACACGAGTGATCAAACGATGTCCGATTTCATATCTGTTTGAACCGACAAGACCCTTAGATCATGGACTTACTTTATTACACATAACATCTTCTATATGCAGATAATTGCCAAGAGTATTGGCTACATCCTCGTTGGCCATTTCTTCTTCAGAGATACCTTGTAAGGGCATGGAAAAATGCTTTGGAAGATACCTTTGTTTTGCAGAGCCTGCTTCAAAAGATTGTACAATGTAGTGTATGCTTTAGTACTAACACCTACTTGATCACATACGATCTGTACCTCACTAAGACTAATAATATCTTCTAAGTTGCCTGCAAAATCTTCAATCACTTGGGTTTCTATGTGATTTCCTATTGCTGAATCCAAAATCATAAGCACATGTTTGTTGCTAAGAGAAGAATTCAGAAACTTCAATTGATCCTCCATTGTTGAGGAAGCACTGACATCTTCAACAAATGACCTACACAATAGGAAACTCAATCTAAAAGTCTTTTAACATAAATAAACAAGTGAAACACATACCTAAGTGCCTAAACATGTCACGTCCGTGTTGTACCACTAGTTGAAAGAGCTTGAAAGGATGATAATGGTTGTTTCCTATATCTCATCCCAAGTGGAGTCTCTTTTAGTTGCGTAAGATTGGCTTTGAACTTTGTAATTGTGCTCTCCTTTTCTTCCACATCTTGTTGTAGTCTATTATTGTGCTCATCCAAAGATTTGATAGCACTTTCTAAAGTGTGTATAGCACTATCTAAACTGTGTATTTTGAAATGGTTGTGATGACATTGTTGCATCCAATAATTTTCTATAGTTGTAGAATGCTTAGACAATCGCTTGCAGTAGCCTAGCAGTCCATCTTCACCGCTACCAAGGAATTGTAGAAATGTGGAGATACTATGGAATCTAAGATTAACATTAGACATTGGATCTAAGGGATAAAAAGCACCATTGACCCAAAGATCAATATTCTTCTCTCCAGCTGAACGTCGTTCATTTTGAGAATCTATGTCATCGTTATCTCTAGTTGTTGGTGCAAATTCTGTTGGAACACGAACATGTACACTCTTTAAGGGAGGAGCACGTGTTGGTGCTAGTGTCATGTTCGTAATACATGTGAGCACCATGATGTTCCAAAACTCCAACACTGAATAGGAAGAAGCACAGAGATGGCTGGAATGGCTTGTACAGTAGCTGTGTGCAAGAAAAAAAAGTGTTTTTTTGTATGTGGATAGCTCAAAATGACTTTTTTCAGCGTGTAAGAGGGAAATAAACATTTTTTCAAAAATTGATGTTTTGGGGCAACCAAAGTTAGGAGTTTGATGATGTGGCACTTAATTTTTGGAGGGATTTTGAAAAGTATGTTTTTTTTAAGTATTTTTTATAAAAACAAGACTAAAAAAAGTAACTTCTCACATATACATAAAAGTATGGGCCATTTTGGATACAGAATAGCTGAAAAAGAGACTTTTTCAGAAAAGTCATTTTGTATTAAAGATGGATGGATTTGATGAGGTGGAAAGTGGTTTTTCTCTCTCTATGTATAAAAGAGAGAGAAGATCCTAGCTCAACCTAAAAAAAAGCCTACTTCAGCCTACCAAAAAGTTCTCTATTAAATGCACTTAGTCCCCTTAACGAAGTACAAGATTAAGATTATCCCTAAAAATTTGAATCCTTACAAGGCCCATGCAGGGTTAACTTTTTTTCCTAATGGGATGCAAAGGTGTCATCAAAATCAATGCCTCTCTCTTGAGTATAACCTTTTGCAGCAAGTCTAGCCTTGTATGTGTGAACTATTTCTTTAGTCTTATGTTTTAGCTTGCATACCCATTTAGTGCCAATGGCCTTTTACCTAGAGGTAAATCACATAAAGAACAGATACTATTCTTCATAATAACATCATATTATGATTGCATAGCACCCATATAGTTCTTTTAATTTTGTGCTTCATCAAAAGAAACAAGATGATTCTCATCACAAAGACTAGAGGCAGCCATTGCATAGCAATCTGATGCAAAGCAAGCACCATGAGAGCCTGAACAATATGATATGACAAAGGTTCATCTATTTTGCAATCCCTGAAATTCTACACCAACCACTTAGGCATAGTTCTTACCTCCCTATATCAACCCTTTCATCAACAGGTGCATCATGTAAATCTACATGATAAATGGAATGATCTACATCACCATGTGCAGCCTGTAAAGGTTCCAAAATTGCCTCATTTGTACTAGCACTTGGTTTTCCACATGTAAAAAGAGATAGCAAAGTGTCATACACATCTCTAAAGCTAATTAAAGTCTCCTTGGTACATGAAAGTAATGGCTAGATTGCATCTTTCACACAAACATCATCATGGATAACCAAAATGTGTTTAATATGTGGAAAATACAAATGATAGCCTTTTCTTTCATTATTGTAGCAAAGAAAATTACATTTCATTCCTTTATCATCCAATTTCCCATGTTGTTGTTCAGGCATCCATGCATATGCAAGACAACCAAAGACGTGCATATGAGCAATAGATTGCTTGCAACCATGCTAAGCCGCATATGGAGTGATGGATTGTAGTCATTTGTGAGACACCTGTTAAGTTCATATGTTGCACACATAATCGTTTGAAGCTAGAAGCTATGTGGTAAACCCTAACTTTTAACTATACACCTCATCTTCTCCATGTGAGACCTATTCTTTCTTTCATAAACTCCATTTGTTGATGTGTATATGACACTATTGTTGGAACATCAAGTTTACACTATGCTTGAGGTGGATCTAATCTACATCAAAAAGCTATCGTTTGGATTACATCAAAAGAGTATGTGTTGGAGAGTTCTTTTACTTATGCTCATTTATTGTATTTTTTTGAAAAGATTTTTTATGGATCATTTACCATTGTAAAATCCTATAGCTTTACACATGTAAAAGTAAAAAAAGAGAGATAAAATTCTAGGATTTGAGCTTGTTGAGTTGGAATCAATGAGTCGATCAATCACCTAAAAATAGATCAAACTAGATCTTCACTTTTCCTAGATTGTAGGATATTGAATTGATTCCCTCCAACAATTGATCCTACCTTCATTTGATTTCAAAATCCACTTGTGGAAGTCATGGAGCACTTGAAGATTCTATATAAAGACCTCAAATCACTTCTACATTAAATGGAAGCATTATACATGCACTTGTGTCCATCATTGTCTTACTCCATTCTTCTGCATGATCTTCTTGAATAACAATAAGCTTGGAGAGGTTGTGGCTCTCTGTAAAGAGCTCCTAATTGGATGTGTGAGCACTCATTGGAAAGTAATTAGTTTCTAGTCTAATTTTGACATTTCCAAACCATTCGGTTTAGTAAATTGGGAGGAATCTCAATTTTTCGTTCTCGGGGTCTATCTCTACACATTCCTAAAAAATAGTAGCTACCACTGTTGAGTGTTAGGTTCATTTCAAATACATATTTCCCTTATTTCTTTACTCTTATGCATTATATATGGTCAACCCTGTGTGTATCCCTCCTCCAAAAGGATTTTTTCTAATTGTAATCATGCTGGTTTCTATGAGCATTTGAAGTTGATTGTCTCATCCAAATATAGTAAGTTTCTTGAGCTAGTCAATGTGCAAACCTATCTGTTTTGTATCTACTCTTTCTCCTTGATGCTCCAAAGTGCATAGTGTTTTTTTATTACACTTATCGCATCACAATAAGGTCTATTTGAGTTTCAATAAGCTCAAGGGCTGGTCCTGTGCCCATTGGCTAGACCAAACTTCATCCTTTCGAAACTTACTTTTCTACCTCCTACAAGCTTCTCCAAGTTCTTTCAATGGTATCAGAGCTAGATCAAAATGGGTGACGGTTTTCCCTCAATGATTGAGAAGCTTGATCGACACACCTATGTGGTTTGGCAAATCATAATGGAGACCTATTTGTAAGGTATAAATCTTTATGGAATGTAGGAGATGATGAAATTATGCCTATTCCAAGATCCAAAGGAGGACCTACACAAAAGGAGACAGATAAGCTCACAATTTGTAGATCAGTTAGCATCGAAGAAGAGGCTCTCATGAGGCAAAATATCAATGGGATTTGAAGTGATAAGGAATGGAAATCCTTCACCATGGAGAGCTCATTGAAGAAGAGGCTCTCATGAGGCAAAATATCAATGGGATTTGAAGTGATAAGGAATGGAAATCCTTCACCATAGCTTATGATCTCATCATGGATATGCAAACTCTAGACTTCAACATCTTTCTTGGACAACTCTTCAATCAAAAGGCCAAAAATAGCATAAAGGTAGCTAACACATACTATGGTAATTTAACTAGTGCTCTATATGCAAATAAGAAGGACAAGAAGTTAAAAGGCAAGAAGAAGGAAGAAGATGAAGAGGAGACTTCCCAAGCCAACTTTCCAAGCAAGAGCAAGTGGAAAGGGAAGAACAAAGGACCAAATCATGACAAAGCCAAAGGTCAAAATTTTCAATTTTTTGCCATCTCTGATAAGACCAACCACACCACTCAAAATTGCTAGTTCAATGGGAAGACCCAGAAAGGAAGTGGCAGAGGTGGATATGGAAGCAATAGAGGCAGAGGCGGACACAATTTCAACAATAACAATAGAGGCAATAATACAAGGGACTTCAACAATTATTCAGAAGATCAACCACATGAACAATCATTGCTTCTAATGAATCTAAGCCACAACTAACGTAAAGAAGATGATCATTTGTTTTACATAGATTCAGGATGTTGAAAACATTTTGTAGGCAACATTGCTCTTATATCTGATTTGGAAAGTCGAAAGCATAGACATGAAGTACAAACTGGGGATGATACTAAGCACAATGTGGAGAAGATTGGTAATGTCAAAGCTTCCAATGGCAGGACAAACATTCTGAGTAAAGTTCTCTATGTACCCACTATCACTGAAAACCTAATAAGTGTAGGCCAAATAGTTGAAAAAGGTTTGCAAATTAGGTTCACCCAACATGGAGCTTTTGTGGAAGATCCATGTCAAGGATTCAAGAAGACAGCTAGAGGTGAGAAGCATGGTAGGACCTTTACTTTTGAAGTAGGAGAAACAAGGAACATAGCTCTATTCACTTTTGGGTCTCGAACCCTAAATGAGCTTGAAGTGTGGCATAAGATACTTACTCATGTGAATGAAAGAACCTTAAAGGATATATGCAGGGATCAAAGTTTTTTAGGATTGCCAAACATATCAAAGCAACACATGATCAATAGATGTGATGCATGTTAGATTGGGAAGGCACAAAGATAACCATTCAACCACAAAGGCTACATCCACAACAACTTATTAGACTTAGTACATAAAGATGTATGGGGATGAAGTCAAGAACCTTCATTCAGAGGATCAAGGTATTATGCCTCATTTATTGATGACCATGGTAGATGGACTATTCTACACTTTATCAAGAGTAAGAATGAAGTTGTCTGATTGCTTCAAAATGTATCTAGCATAGGAGGAGAATCATATAGGTAGATCACTCAAGAAGCTTAGATGTGATGGAGGGGGAGGATACTTCTCCAAAGATTTTGATGAGTTCTCATAGGATAAAGGCATCAAAAGGGAAGTGACTACCAAGTACTCTCCTCAAATAAATGGAATTAAAGAGAGAAGAAATAAGACATTAGTTGGATCAGCTAGAACAATGCTTGATGAGAAGAGGTTGCCACATTATCTATGGGCAGAGGCTACTTCAATTGATGTGTACCTTTTCAATAGAATACCATATAAATCCCTCCAAGGTATGGCTCCTTATGAAGCATGGCATGGAAGAAACCCCATCTTGGACATTGCAAAGTGCTTGGTTGTTTAGCTTATGTTCATGTACCATCACAAATAAGAGGTAAGCTAGATAAAGGGACAACAAAGGCAATGTTTATTGGGCATGACTCAACTCAGATGGGTTACAGGTTCTATAATCCTTCAACCAAGCAATTCACTACAAGTAGGGATGTTGTGTTTGAAGAACACAAGTCTTGGTATGATGAAGACAAACAAAAGGGAACTCTATCACATGATCTTGATTGTGATTCTCATCAATTAGGAAGCAAGCATGATACACAGGATCATGATGGAAGAAGTGATACAAATAATGACCAAGATGAAAGGGAAAATGATTACAAACTATGGAATTGAAGAGACAAAGAAAAGATGTAGCAGTGTGGAGAATGCTCTAAGCAAGCTCCTAGAATATCAACAAGAGAAAATAAACAACCAGAAAGGTATGGATATGATCCCACATTTGTTACAAAGCATTCAATCTAATCAGAAAAAGACTTAATTTTAGAAGAACCCTCAACGTATGAGAAGGCAAAGAAAAACCCTAATTGGGAAAAGGCCATGAAAGAACAAATAGATGCATTGAAGGAGTTGGACACTTGGGATTTGGTTCCAATGTCACCAAATCAAAAGGTAATTGGTTGCAAATGGGTATATAAAGTTAAAAGAAACTCAGATGGATGAGTTTCCAGGTACAATGCAAGATTACTTGCCAAAGGATGCTCACAAATGCATGGTATCGACTATGAGGAAACATGCTCACCAGTTGCAAAGATGACTACAATCAGAACATTGATAAGTGTAGGTGCTACAAGAAATTGAAGACTCCTCCAACTTGATGTAAAAAATGCATTTCTAAATGGTTAGATAAATGAAGAGGTATACATGTCACAACCTCCCGGTTTGAAAACCCTAGTCATGCATCTTATTTTTGCAGACTTAACAAAGCATTGTATGGATTGAAAAAAGCTCCGAGAGCTTGGAATTACACGTTGGTTGTATACCTTCAAGATCACTTAGAACATCACACATCGATGCAACTAAGAGAGTATTTACATATCTCAAAGCTACAATTAGGGAAGGTATATTCTATCCTTCCTCTTCATATTTGGATATCAAAATCTATTGAGATGCAGATTGGTCAAAAGCTAAGGATGATAGAAGAAGTACTTCTGGTTACATACCATTTGTAGGTTCAAAGCTAGTTTCATGGAGTTCCAAGAAGCAACCTACAACGGCCTTATCCTCAATTGAAGTAGAGTACAGAGATTTGACCATAGCAACTCAAGAGGCAATATGGTTAAAAGCATTGTATATAGGTTTGGGACTTATGAGTTCCAAATCTCACATATTTGGAGATAATGTAAGTTCCACGCATCTAGCAACAAACCCTATTTTCCATGCAAGAACCAAACACATGGAGTTTCATTACCACTTCATCAAGAAGAAGCTGATGGCAAAGGACATTGAAATTTCTTTTGTTCCAACTAACAATTAAGTAGCAGATATAATGACAAAGGCACTTGATGGAATAAAGCTTTGCAAATTTAAACCAATAGCAAGTATTCAACCCATTAGAGAATGGAGACTCAAGCATACTTTATCTTGAGGGGGAGTTGTTGCAACATCAAGCTTACACTATGCTTGAGGTGGATTTGATCTACATCAAAAAACTATCGTTTGGATTATGTCAAAAGAATATGTGTTGGAGAGTTCTTTTACTTATGCTCATTTATTGTATTTTCTTAAAACAATTTTTTATGGATCATTTACCATTGTAAAAGGCTAGAGCTTTACACATGTAAAAGTATAGAAAGAGAGTTAAATGTCCAAGAATTTGAGACGATTGATTTTCAATCAATGAATCAATCAATCACCTAAAAATAGATCAAACTAGATCTTTACTTTTCTTAGATTATAGGAAATTGAATTGATTCCCACCAACAACTAATCCCGCCTTCATTTGAATTCAAAATCCACTTGTAGAATTAATGGAGCACTTCAAGATTATATATAAAGACTTCAAATCACTTTTACATTATATGGAAGCAATATACATACACTTGTGGCCATCATCGTCTTGCTCCTTCATTTTTTGCATCATCTTCTTCAACAATGGTAAGCTTGGAGAGGCTTTTGCTCTCTCTGCATAGCAAATCAAATCATTGTGTTTGGTAGATTAACAAAAAAGAAAGTTTTTCTATCTCGGAGTTTATCTCTATGCATTACCCAAAAATAGAAGGTAACACTATTGAGTCTCAGGTTGATTCCAAAAACATATTTTTCTTATTTCTTGTACTCTTATGCATTTTATACACTCAATCCTATGTGTAGCACTCTTCCAAAAGTATTGTTTCTAACTATAATCATGCTGGTCTCTATGAGCATTTGAAGTTGAAATTAGTTGGAAGTTCTCATCTACTTGTGCAATAGCAGCCAAATATCTCTTATGTTTTTGCAGTAGTAAGCATGTTCTCTAATAAGCCTTGCCAAACTCATTGGAAGGCAAGCATGTGAATACTTAGGTATGTGAAAGGCACCATTGATTATGGTATTCCATATGAAGAAGGATCATCTTTGGTTAGATATTGTGAATCAAACTAGGCAAGAGATATTGATATCAAAAAATCACTTTCATGATATTTCTTTTCTTTAGGATCATGGATTTTCTCTTGGCTGAGTAAGAAGCAACCAACTAAAGCATTATCCTCTACTGAAGAAAAAGCTACATGTTTTGTACGATGTGAAGTAGTATCATTGAGGAGGATCCTATGGCATTGAAGGACTGGAGGGTACAGAGTTGCAGTGTGACAACCAAAGTTACATCCATCGCTAAGATTCTATTTTCCATGCATGTACCAAACACATAGAAATTAAGTATTGTTATGTGCGTGAGTTGATTGAGGACGAGATCATGGAGAAAAGATATTGTCCAACTGAAGAAAATGGAGAAGACATCTTCACCAAGGCTCATGGGAGAGATCAATTTCACTGATAGTTTCCAAAGCTTGGGATTGGACCAATGAGTTAGTTCACTACAAGGTGGACGTTGATGGCGGTGTTAGATATGCTTAATACTCCACCCTCAAATGACCACAAATGATCCATGGTGCTCTAAGTTTTAAGGCCCCCATTATGAGCAAAATCCATTGTGAGAGCCCGAACATTTGTGGAACCCTAACTTCTAAGTTAGATGAGGTCTATGTGTGATCATTGATGGTTATCGATGATCTTTGTGACCCTAGCCATTAGGTTAGGTAGGGCATAAACTCCTATGCCATTGGGTTACCATTAAAGGCAAAAATAAACACCATGTGGCATGACACAATTTCCCCATAGAACTTTAATAGTGGGAGTGTAGAGAGGGCTGTTATTTTCTTACATCATAAAGCATGGATTCTGTTTGCTTCATATGAGTGACTGCTTCAATGACCCTCTTCATTGTACCCCAGTCATCAGTGAGACCATATCTCTTCCCTCGTTCTTCAAGTCTTCTCTCAACTTCTACTCTCACATCTAGACTCACAATTTTGAGGAAATGTATTTTGTTGTTTGAGGTTTGGGTGAGCTTATCCACTTCATGAAACCCTCTTGAGCATGCTGGCTCAAATCTTCTAGGTAGAATGCTTTATAGATTTGTTTCCTAAATTGCTCCTAGCCTAGGTTTTTCATGGGCTTTGATTGTTGCAACCAGAGATCTGGTTGCCAGTCGTATCAGATAGAGAATCAACTTTTGGTCAAGTAAACCATAAATTTTTATGAGTTCCTCAAAAGAATCTCAATAATCAATCACATTAGCCCGAGTGAATTTCCCCTTTTCCTTTAACAAGGTTTCTACTACTTTTTGTCCTTTGTTTTAATGCATCATACGTGTAAAAGAATCTTCCACATTATTCTTATATTCAATTCATGATTGCTCTTTAATACTTTTGATTATGTCTTTGACTTCCAATTTCAGATTTTCATTTTGATATGTGACTAACTCACTTATCTCATTCTGTTCGAGTGTAAGTGTCTCTTAAAATATGAAAATATGTTTTTCTGCTTTTTCAATACATGTATGCAAGTATATGTAAAATAAAAGTGTGAATTTATGAGATGAAAGTGATCTTTTTTCTTCAAGGAAGTACGTAAGAGTAAAAATGTTTAAAGTGAAAATTGTGACAATGTGAACGTGAATCTTTCAAAGTGAAAGTATTATTTTTATGCATTTCCAAATGTAAAGATGTGTGAACTCGAAATGGTATACTGAAGAAGAGGTTCAATGTGTGTGCATGTGTGAAAATAGATACATTTTTGTTTCTTGCAAAAATCCTAAATACACTAGAAATCTACGTGAATGCTTTGTGTAAACATGGCAACTTTGATCAATTGAGGGGAAGGGTGATCTGAAGAGGTTCAACAACTTGCAAGTCTCCATGGAGGTGCTCAGATCACATGGATCAAACTTCAACACAAAGGAGATCATACAAGGTTTTGATCAAGTAGTCGCTCCCAAGGATGAAGAGGCTACTACATCAATCTCGCAAATTGTATGAATGCATATGCACAAACTTGAAATTATACCACCTGAACCACCTAAGTGCCATGGCGTTTTTCATGTCAAGTTGAAAATGCCGAAGTGACGAGCTCAGTTGATGGATTAGGTCAACTGCTAGTGTTCCAATGATACGGTGCACATGGGATGCTTATACATGAACATAAGAGGTTTATAAATGGAGGCTCAAAGAGAAGAGAAACTTAAGAAGCTGAATTAGCTCAAATTCAGAAATTCTAATCTTATCAAGAACTTTCGAAAGAATTTGTCATGTTTAGTTACATATCAATTTTGGGAAGTTGAAGAAGAAGGATTGGAAAATGTTACCATATTCTTATAAACAATTGACCTTGTTGAAAGATTCATCACACATGTTCCAAGATTCATTATTTTTGTTTCATATCATATGACTTCATATTTATAATTATATTTGAATAGTTCTTTCAATGGAAGCAATGTATACACCTTTGATTAAGCTATATGAATTTTCAAGGTTAATAGGAGTTGTTTCAATTCAAGACCCAAGTCGAGTCTTTCATAATCAATTGAATATAAGGTACGACCTTTTCATTTTTTTGTTTTCAGAAGACTTATTCGGTAGAAAATGTAGTGCATCAGATTTAGACTCGCGACCTATCAAATGTTAAGGACATGAACATCCGCGATGCCATGCATGAGTTCAATCTACAAACTTTCTTACCAATATTCACACAATGTTTCTGAGTCTACAACTCTCGATGTCAGCGCCTATTTATACTATGCAAACTTTTGTTGCACAGGTATGAAAGTATACATGTACATTGCATTCCAATATACTTTCAATATTAAAGCACATTATGCATATAGACGGTACATTACGCATTCAAAGTATAATTTTTTTGTAAAATAGGTGATGTAGACCAAAACTTACTATGATCGTATGTTTGAAAAACAACGAACTTGAATAAAAATTAGATTTGAACAGTTGTAAGAAGTTGCGTACGGAGACATTTAGTAGTGAAGATGAAAATTGAGTTCAAAAGAATTAATACAAATGGTTAATGAATATCAGCAATTGGAGTTTTCTCAGAAGAACGAAAGTAGGAAAAACACTCTTACAGGTAATGAACAAAATCCTTTTTGTTGTAGGGATTAGCTTCCACTATTCACCATCTCGTCCATTAATATCCACAACGTCAACTTCTCCTCCAGTCTTCAGTTAATTGTTTCAATCTCCTGATATCTCTTCCTTCAGCTAGTTGTTCCTTCAGCTAATTGTTCATCTCATTCCTTCAGCTAATTGTTCCAATCTCCTGATATCTCTCCTTTGCGTCTCATCATTATCCTCCATCAAATACTCACAAGCAATAAGTGTGGCGTCAAGTTATCTATCATAGTTTTCTTCAGTGGACTTCACCCTCACTCATGTCCACCAGATGTAGGCATAGCAAAGTTGAGCATCTCATGCATGTATATTTCCAATAATAAGAAATCACATATAAAATGAATTCATGATCAAAGTCTATTGCCAAAGGTGCGAGTCATCATCAGATCATCTGGCGTCAGTCACAATCTCTTACCACCTTCTGCCCAATTGTCCACCACAATAACGGCATCATTGTCCTTAATCTCCCTCCAGATCGTTCCTTCAAATCTTTAGTGAATTCTCAATCCCCTGCTTATCAATAGTGTTGTACCTCTGATTAACCCATCCTCAAACATGCTAGATTCGTCCTTAATGATAATTGACCAAGCTCTTCAATCAATCAAATGTGAGCTTCATCACGATGATTTGCCGCCTTTGAGCCTTGATCGCTCCGTCCCTGGTCACCATCTGATAATGCTCTCTTGCAGAATCAAGCCCTCAAGTTGTTTTAGTGTTGAAGCGCCATCAATCGCCTCCCATAGCATTGAGTTCTCCCTTTTTTATAGGCCGAATACTCTAAATTTAGAGTGTTTGATTTGTTGCCAAAGTAGTGGTCAAAAGAAAAGCGGCATTCAAACTAAAAAGCATCACTAATGCCACCTTGAATTTCCACCATCAATTACTTTGAGTACTTCGACTTCTACTCAACAATAGCACACATGGCCTGTCAAAAACCCAAGATATAACTATCTTCTCCCTTTTGTATGCCTTACTTCTATTTCATATTTATATACGATGCCTCGTCCATATGCTCTCTCTCTCTCTCTCTCTAGCATTCAATTTCCAATGCTATTTTACTCTCATTTCACCATTGAACTCTCGTTGCCATTTAACACCCACCAATGCATGTCATAAGATCAAAATCCATATAAAAAGTAAGTAGAAGCCATTTATCATATCGAAGGAATATTCTTTCGTGCTCTATCACACATAGCTTTTCCATGACAAATTAATAAGAAAAACTCAAAATCCTCTTTCCAGAAGACCATAACAGCCAATGTATAATCATTTCCTTTCTTATCTTTTTGAAAAACCCATTGAAAAGATTTTTTTGCCTTTCAATCCTCTTCTACATTTCCTAATTCGATCCATGGCCATGGGAACTGGACACCCTCCCACTACTTCCTTTTTATCATAAAAACCCATTCAATTCTCCTTCGGTGTTGAGACTCAATTTGCAAGAGAATGAAGATTACAACCACCACCACGTGCTTGAGAGATGAATCTCCTCCTAACCATATGCCTCTATATATAGCTCTCTCTAGGCAATTGCCTTCTTGGACAGGAGGATTCTAACCATCCATGTGTCAGCCATGTAACTACATGTGCACCAAGTGTCCTAGTTAATTGCACTTAACTCAAGTGAATGCTCATAGAAGGATCTAGATCTCTTTTTGAAAAGTACTCTCCCCATGTACCCCATGGGGGTTGAACCCAAGAACTCCTCCTTCACACCCTTCTTAACCACTAGGCTTAGTGGATCACTTGTTTACAAGTGCACATGACCTCCTAGTAAGTCTAGTCTTGAGATCTTTTTTCATACATATAGGTGACCAAACGATGTCCGATTTCAGATATGTCTGAATCGGGCGGACTCTTAGATCATAGACTTACTTTATTACATTGTTGCCCCCTTGGAGAATATTTTTGTCCTTCAAAATAGAGCTATATAAATATTATAGGCAACCTCCGAGCCTCATGTTCTTAAACTGGAAGAACATGGTCATGCTCTAAAATTAGAAGAACATGTCTCATCTGTGTGGTGGGATCCTTGCCCAAAACACCATCTAGCTCTACACTTTGATAAACTTGTCAAAGTACAAAGTAGCAAATGAATAATAAGGATGAATCTAATAACATACCTAGCCAATTCATAGTTTTTACTAGGTGTGATCTGGGTACAAACATGTAAACTGGGTGGATTCAAATTACTAGTCCATTTTTGGGCATGGCTGGTGCATGGAGTTAGTAATGAAGGTGGGATTCTTATCCCAACCAAGACTTTGAGAAATCTTGATTATGATTCAAAACACCATCTACCTCCATATTTTGATAAGCTTGTCAAAGTACAAAGTAGCAAATGAATAATAAGGATGGATCTAAAAACATACCTGGCCAATTCATAGTTTTTACTAGGTGTGATCTGGGCACAAACATGTAAACTGGGTGGATTCAAATTACTAGTCCATTTTTGGGCATGACTGGTGCATGGACTTAGTAATGAAGGTGGGATTCTTATCCCAATCAAGACTTTGAGAACTCTTGATTCACTTGAATTTGATTTGGAAATCTTAGATTTTGGTTGACCCAAACATCTAAGTTGGATGTTTGTATAATGGTTTAATCCCAACCAACAATGACTTGAATTTTTCACCTAACTAGAGGACTACTTTGCCCTAATGGACTAGAAAATCCTACGTAAACTGTAGGAGAAATCTTTCCATTTTCTTTGCATCAACCGTGCTATAATTTGACCAAGTCAAATAAAAAATGAAAAATCGTCAAACTTAGGACACTTTTCTCAAAGATTTTATCTTTAAGTTCTTGGGAATTGTCAATCTTATGAGCAATTCCTAACTTCTCTTTTCTAGAGTGTACTAAACTCTAGAAAGTACGTTAACTTAGTTATCTTGTTCCAACAAGCTAACCATAGACGTTTTTGAAATTAAGAATCAAATACCATATCTAAGTCAAATCCAAAAGATTTAGGAAGTGGAAAGAAAGAACTAAAACTTTGTATAACCAATTCAAAGTTCAAAGAGATACCTAAATGTGCTATGAGTCAAACTCTAGGTGACTCAAGACTTCCACTTCTCAAGGATCAGTTTCAACAAGGTAAGAAGCATTTTTCCTATCTTTGAGAGAACTTAACTTGATTCTTAAAAAGATTCTCAAAAAATCTAAATCATCTAACCACAAGATACAAGTTTGGTATCTAACATCAGTGTGTCGACTCATTCAGGTTCTATTGATGATTTTTTATTCAAATAATGCTTCACTTGAGACTAAGTTCATACAAATGTTTAATCTTTTATGAATATTGCTAGGAGTGCAAGTCTTTTGCATTATTTAGAATCAAAGGATTAAATTTGCTAAGTTACACTAGGAACTTTGTGCTTGACTTAGTCAGTTCATTTCTTAATTTAAAGGATCTTTTTAATGTCAAAGTCCTACTGCTTTCCAAAATTTAACAAATATTTTTAATAATCATATGTTGAAGTGTTCCATGATTCAAACAAGAATGCCTTTGCCCTTGTTTGAAAAAGAAGATCTTGGAAGTTACTTACTCTGTATCTTCTTAGTTACTAGATTTTGAAATTTCTTGAGAGTATGCTTTTATCCTCTTCAAATTTAAACTTCTCCGTAGAAGTTTCAATACCATTGAGGATCAGACCTAGCTTCAAGATTCATTCTAAGACTAAAAGATAATTATCATCCATGGTCCGATATCCAGTCATCTTTCCTACATCAATCCGAGTATAAAATGTGGTATCCCATACCACCCTATTTTATATTCACATTGATGTGTGAGTGATATGTATCCTAAAGTCTAAATATATCTTGATAGAGTACCCTCTCACTTCAAGAATTTTGAAGTTTTAGGATTTACCTCTAACTTGATATTCTAGGTTTTAATTCCTTCGCATGATCTTGTGTTTTCCCTTGGACACTTGAAAACCTCTTGATAGAATATCCATTCTTCTTTGCTAGGGTTTTCAAATGAAAATCGATTAGAATTCCAAGTAGTTGAATTTTCATAGATTCAAGTCCAATTCGTTTATTCTTGACCAATTTGTAGTGCGAAAAGAGCCTTTTTACTTCTTGTCTTTAGATTCCTTTCTTACTAACACTTTAATTAGCTACCCTCGCAAGAACTTTACACGAATATCTCTACTGCATAAGGCTAATCATCCACTCATGGTTCTTGCGATTTTACCAAAATCCCTTTAAGGACAGGTAAAATTTATGTTGTATCTTCCACAAACTTAATTACCGTCGACACGGTGCAGACTGTTGGGGATGTAAGGGTCATGTGACCTTACCCCCATATTCATATATATACATCATATATAGAGCATTGCCTCAAGAGAGTTCATTATGTGGGTTTCGAGGCTCCCACGCATGTCTGCGCGTCTCTCCTCTCTTCTCTCTCCCTCCATCTCCTCCTTCCTCCTCTTGTTCTCCACACCGAAGCCCTTCATTGGTATCAGAGCATGCTGAAGGCTGGTGTGCAAGAAGCTTCAATGGAAGCTTAAGTCAAAAGAGGTAGAAGTGCAGGTCGGCATCTCTTGACAGCAGTTCAGTATTTCGGCTGTAACTTGAACTAAGAAACTCGGATTGATTCGTTTTAAAGTTCTGTGCGTAGTTAACACAAAGAGCTACAATTTCACAGAAGAGCGCAGAACCTGGTTCGGACTTCTGAAGTGCCGAAAATTCAAAAAACGCACAGAATTGTAGAAGGCGAATTTACATTGAGTAGGACAGCAGGTCGGTGTTTTTGTCATAACTTGAGTTCTACAGCTCGGAATGCGATGATTCAACTTGCTGCTTGTAGCTTGGGAAGATAGCTACAGCTTTGTAGAAGAACTTAGATCCAGATTCTGAGTTTTAGGTTGCCGAAATTGCAGAATACAGAGCAGTAATGTTGCAAGTGAAATTGAAATTGACAGCAGGTGCTTGTTTTGAGCATATCTTTAGCTTCCCGTTCATTAGTCATACGCAAGTCAAACAAGCTTTTAGGAAAGGTTATAACTCATATATTGTCTTTGTGTATAATATAATTGATTATACACATACACTTCCAAGTGCACATAAGTCATTTATGGACTAATATAAGGATTGTTTTATGGCTGATTTTCAACCCTTCCCGTTCATTAGTCATACGTAAGTCAAACAAGCTTTTAGGAAAGGTTATAACTCATATATTGTCTTTGTGGATAATATAATTGATTATACACATACACTTCCAAGTGCACATAAGTCATTTATGGACTAATATAAAGATTGTTTTATGGCTGATTTTCCTTTTGCACTACTACCTTCTAGGGGATCTCTTGACCATAGGATTGATTTAATTCCTCGTAGTTCTCCTCCTCATAAAGCACCTTATAGGCATGGACCTTTACACCAAAATGAAATAGCTAGACAAGTTAAAGATTTACTCAACAAAGGACTAATATGGTCTAGCTCTTCTCCTTTTGGAGCCCCTGTTCTTTTTGTTGAAAGAAGAACAAGACGTACAGAATATGCATTGATTATAGAGCACTTAATAAAATTACCATTAAGAATAGGTATCCTATCCCTAGGATAGATGACTTGCTAGATAAACTTCGTGAGTGTATTTTATGGAATCATGGAAGGTTAAATGGATCTTTTAATGTTTTAAATGTCCAGAAGGTTTTAATGTGGTTGTGTTTGATCTAGCAGGTGAAGAAGCATGAGGGTGTGGATACAAGTGCATACGCATAAATAAATAAATTCAAAGACTAAATCGAAAACTTCTAGAATAGTTATATTTAGGTTTATCTTGTTGTAAAAGTAGTGGTTCGCTAAGTGGTTTGCTTTAGAAAGCGACACCTTTTGTAAATAAAGTAGTTTTTCCTAAAGCGACGGCCCTCATGTAACTTCTATTTTCAAGATGTAATAGAAATAAACCTATAAATACGTGTACTCTGAGAGACTCGTCCATCAGAGTACACGGGGGGAGATTTGTTGGAGCAAGTCTATGACAAACCTAAGTATTGGCTTGAGTCCCACAAAGTCATAGAAGAAGCTTTAAAATGAAGACTATGTAAAGTTTACTTGTGAACTACCTCTTGTAACTTTTGAAGACTTTACTTAATGTAAAAGTGAAAGAATCTTAAGTGGTTGAGTCCACTTAATCAAAAAGGGAAAGAGGAGCCACGAATTCGTGATTTGTGGTAGGTAGAGAATCAAATCAATCACTGATTGATTGGAGAGTGATTGAGGGAAGTAGCCTCCCAAGCTCAACTATAAATAGATGGCAGTTTTAGTCGTGGTTAGAGAGACCTATGTGAAGACCTCCAAGAGCTGAGCTTTATGCCATATCAAGGTGTGATTCCAAGGCACACATATGTATCAGTAAGTCCATTGTATTGTACAAGCAATATACTTTCATTTTCATGATCATTTGAGTTCATATTTCCATGTTCTTGTGAAGTGTACTGCTCACTGCCATTACTCTCAATCTTCTCAGTCAGATTGCAGAGATGGTTTCTCTAAGCTTGGTGCATCATTTTCAATGATTTAACTTGGTAAAGTTAGCTCTATAATTCTAATATATGCTCATAAATTTTCATTTCATTTGGGTATTGCAATCTTCAGTTATGTTCAGTTGAAGTCAACAGTGTCTGGTCATTTTCACTTCTCTGTCAAGTACCCGACTTTTTTACTCATCTTGTCAGAGCCATTTCTCAGTGGTTACCTATCCAAATTCAATGATTTAAAGCTTGTTGGATTCAGCTTACTGTCTAGTATAACCATGCAAAGTTTCATAATCATTGATTCCTATTTTGAGTTATGTTCATTTTTCTGCTCATTGGTCTCAAATTGTAGCAGCCCGTGAAAATCGGGATGATGTCATCACTTGTTAAAACTCATTCTCTGTGTGTGGTTCATTATTTTTGAAGCCTTCTTCTCTTCAGCTAATTGCTGCTGTGCTCAGAGAATTATGCAAAACAGTGGACAGGTGTATGAACCAAAATAGCAAGTTTTTCACCTCTGAGCTAACTCCAACTTATCTGTTTTGATCTATCTTTTTTAGAGTGATCTTCCAAGGTACATAGGGTGTCTAATACATCCATTGGCAAGCTAAAAGGGCCCACCATATACTCCTGGAGTTCATTTGTCTGGTGTAGATCAAGGATTTTGCAACAACTCTTCATCTTCAAGCACATACCTATCCATCTCTTCACAGTGGTATCAGAGCAAGGTTGGACAACATGGCAGATGGATTTCCTTCATCAATTGACAAATTGGACAGAGGTAACTACTCAACTTGGTCATTAAGGATGGAAGCTTATCTCCAAGGTAGAAGTTTATATGGTTATGTGGCTGGAGATGAAGTTATGCCAAGTTTCAGGAACAAAAGTTAACCAACACAAGAAGAGCAAGAAAGATTGAGCACATGGTGCTCCAAGGATGCACTTGCAAGGTCTTATCTCCTCAACTCTATCTCAGATTTTTGTTGCCTCACATTAGAAGTTGTAAGACATCTCAAGAAGTGTGGGATGCACTTGAAGCTTTCTTCTCTTCAAGTACTAAAGCTAGGAAGCATCAACTATGGCTGGATTTCACAACTCTCAAGAAGGCTCCCAAACAAAATGTGACTGATTTTGTCACAAAGCTCAAGGACATAGCATATCAATTGGGAAGCATTGGAGAGGTTGTTGAGAATGGGGAACAACAGACCCTAACCGCCTCACATGGAAGTGAGAGGCTCTTCCAAGAGGAGTTGCAAGAAATGTAAGCAACACCCAAACACCCACGTCCATGAACAATGGCTCCATGGCCAACGTCAAAAGGGACAAGGGAGGGCAATGCTCACACCCCACAACCCCAAATGCCAAACCCACACACATGGATCAACGCCTAGCACACAAAGAGAAATGTGGAAGCCAAATGAACCTTCTTTCCATTAGCATGGAGGCCAAGGGACCCCCTCTTTACAAGAAATAGCCTCTATTTATAGGCTCACTGTAATTCCCCATGTGCTCCTTTTGACTAGTCAAAAAGGAGCACATGCCTAACTAACATATCTCCAAAAGGATCTTTTTCAAATTTCAAAACTTCAAGATGAAGAAGAATACGTGCACGCGTGGGATTTCTAGACTCCTAGACTCCTTGAAAAAGGTGACCACTTACAACAAGGTTCCAAAGCTATAGTTTATGAGAAATATTAAAAAGTGTCTAAGGGAGGGTTCTTATGTCAAATCCTAAATAGATACAAAAAGAGATATTATTTTGGTCTAGGGAGGGTTTCTATGCACAATGGTGGGTATGTGCAGACCCTACCACCCAACACTCTCCCCCCCCTAGACTTTGTCGTCCTCGACAAAGCTAAGAGGAAAGGGATCATACACAACTGAACTGGATCAAGCTTGAGTCTTCAATTCTGAAAAGCTCCAGGTCTGCAAATCTTCCAATCTGCAGTTTGCAGTCTTCAGGCCTCCATATTCTTCATTGATCTTTGAACCTGCAACACACCAACTTCAATCTTTTAGATCTGCAATACTGCAATCCCTCAGTCCATTCTTCAATCTGTGCATCTTCAGTCTTTACAAGCTGGGCGACACAATCCCCTTGGGGGCAATCAGCCCAACTTCCATCCAATGTGCCTTCTCTTCAAAGCTCCAATACCTGAAATTTAAACATACGGAACAAGTAGACTGAAATTGCAAAGAACCAGCCACAACATGTAACTTCATTTTTAGTTTCCGCTTTAGGGAACATCTTTCACTTAAAACTTGCTCTTCTAATGAGAAGAGCTCCTGAAAATCTTCTTATCTCTGCAATCCAAAATCAGTTATCTCCCAGTGAGTGTGACATATCACGTTTCATAGCATGAGATGAATATGATATCATGATTAACGTATGTTCCTACCCTCATTTATATTATGCTCCTAGTCAATCTTGCAATTTAACATGAGTTTTATGTGCTCATAGAATGAACAGACAATAGTGCAACATTATGAGTCCTATCATTTACAAGCATACATGAGATTCAAACCACTTATCCAACCCTATTCCTGCAAAGCATAGTAACAAATCATCCACAAGAGGTAAGAAGGATCATTGCAAAAGTTCTGAGTGTGTTGACCTGCAATGCATGATGAAAAAATTAAGCCTTAAATGAGCATTGTGAAACTAGAGAGTTTCCTTCCTAGCAAAAAACAAGCACTCATTCATGACTTCACACTTAATATTCAGAACAGGTACGAATCAAAAATTTCACCCCCTATGTGCATGTTTACTAGTAAATTTCCTTTGAAGACTACATGCTCACATCACAAAGAACACTTTGAGGTACAAGCATTATGTACTCAACCTCCCATATATTTAAGTCATTGTTATGAGGCACACAATGAGGTCAATCATTCATCCATTTATTTCAAGAACATCTAAGTGAGGCATCAAATGCAAAGATCGAGTGAGCAATTCCACAACTTGTTATGACAGCAAGGGTAACCCACAAGCCAACAATGGAGATAACTGGATCCGCACATCAATCATAGGATTGGAGCATGCAAGTGTGGGTTCAAGCTCTGATTTTAGAACATGCAAAACTATATTCACCAGTGGATACAAGGAAAATCCCAACTCCTACCATATGATACCCCAACCTTCTTCCCCTTCAGTATAGAATAGGCACTTTGGAGAGGAGGACACGAAAACCTTAGCTAGAGCAATCTCACACAGCAACCATATCATATCACAAACTTTTGTCCACTAACACAAGTGAACACATGCAACAAAACCTATGAATGGAAGTGAGCAAGTAGTCTCTTTCCTCAGAGTTCAGCAGAACATCCCAAAGAACAGGAGCCATTGAGAATCTTCCTTCATGTATTCTTAGATGGAAATTGACACATATTGTTGTATGTCAATCACAAAAGTTCAGAAGTCACATTAGTGTATCTCATCTTAGTAGTTTGAGTTTCTTGCTCACCATGCACCATTTGGTCCGTCCCGAGTAGTCCATGAAGAAAGGACTGCAAACACTCCTACTCAAATCTGTCTTTCTAAAAAGTAATAGATATTGGAAAATACTCCCCCACTAAGATTCATTCCAAATCATCAAATAGGTCTGTAGATGCATTCTCCTAATACTTCATTTTTCATCAAGCAAAATAGATCATTATTCATCAGTCAACTAATCATTTTATACCATGCATAACATGAGTTTATAAGGGATGCTGCAATCAGGCAGAGCCCGCATGAATGGAAATGTCCTGAGCTATGGATTGCATGAATATTGCAATGAAGACAGATATTGCTTTCTCAACAAGTTTCATAGCTCCTTAGCCTAAGAAAAAAAACATGCAATTATCCTGCATCAGACATATCTTTCAAGGGCATAAACATGTTCTATCTGCAACATGAAGGGCGGACCTAAAACATATGGGTCTTAGAAGCACCAACATTTTCCAAAAAAGAAAAAGAGCGGAATCTATCAAGTGCATCTTATCCTATCAAACCTGTAAGTAACATCCCAACCCATCAAGTATTTCTAAAAGAGCAACCCCTGCAGATCTAGTTTGGTTGCACAACTTGTAGTGTAGAGGTAGTCAGCCCCTCAAAGCTTGAGGCCCCATCGACCTTTGTTTCGACCTATAACACTCAGGGTAGAGCCAAGGGTGAGTAATTAACTGGAAGAAATTTATCTCATACTGTGGGATATCAAGAGGATCCTAATGCATCAAAAACATTCACTTTTTCAATGCCTCTTTCGAGTTTGGCCAGTTATGGAGTTACCAAAGTTAAACTCTGCATGCACTAACCCAAGAGATATTTCAGATAGGATAGCACATCCCAGAATTGACCCTGTTCTGTGCAAAGCTTGTGCACCATCTACTCTCCTAGTTCTTTGTTGGCAGCAACCTGTAAACTTCTATGACCTGAAAATATCTCACAATGTGTTAGTATCTCTATCACTTATGGTGCAAGCTTCTTAGGCTAGGTGGGAAGATGCATTGGCCTTTTCAATAGACTCCTTCAGAGGCCTCAGGTGCTTTGATGGGAGTACAACATCGATCATCAATCTTCTGAGCCTTGGGGTCTTTTCCTTATAACACAACTCTAGGTAACCTGATTAGCCTGAACTTCTACAAAGAGCACACAACTCTATCAGTAACAACAATAACATCTTTCTTTCTTAGTATCTCACAGGAATACACTCATGGAGTGAGAAGCATAGTTGTGGATATGAGTCATCTGGTTCAGTTATTGTAGGCATAAACAGGTGAAGTGTATCACAAAAGTGAAGCATGCATGTGACTGGGGTATGGAAGTATGGAGGCAAATCATCCTATGCACTTTATCATATAGTGTTCCCAAAAATCCAGCCTAAAATAACTTAATGCAAGGTCGTTTCTTGTGTGGTTGGAGTTCTAACCATCCCTAAGGAGAATAGTTACGAATACCCAAACTTCCAAGCATGGCAAATCTTCTGAGAAGTCAAAGAAACGCCAAAGTGAGAGCACGTGCATTTATTCAGAAAAACACTGATAATCAAAACTTAGCTTCCTTAGAGTCCGCATAAAAACCTAGAGATCATTCACACTAAGATTGCAGAGACTCCTTTAGTTGGTTTGATAAGATCCTTCATTTCTAGATTCAATTAGAGTTAGTGCCCTCATACCATACCCTACTTCTTGTTTGCATACCTATCAAATGTTTGCCACCAAGAATGCTTCAGATGCCTCCTTAGAGAGAACACCTGAGTGAGCTATGAACTGCAAGTTATTCATACCATAACCAATGAGAACACCAAGAATAGGAGCAATTAGATCATCTTCAGATGCCACAATGATGTTTATTATGATTGTAAACATGACTATCATAGACAATTTTAGAATTATTATCAAAAGCTATCACGCTCTTCAGCAGTACCAAATAGGCAACCGAAGCCACCTTCAGATCTGAAATGTAAGTAGAGAACATCACAGGTTATGGCTCATCATGTGTGTCAAAAACAATTCTGATACACATTCTAGCAAAATCAATAGCCGCACAGATGAACTCAAGCAGCAAGGCTATCGTCCCTTCATGTGGTGTGCAAATGTGTGGACTTAATCCCCAAACCATGATGTACTCTGCCCCCAAGACCTTCGAACCTAAGATGAAGGAAACAGCAAGCACAGAAGATCTGTATACACAACCTAACCATAGAAAAACGTTGTTGATATGCACGCAACATAAAAACCCAATCCAATGATACCCGAAGGACCCAGACTAACAGAGCTTGTCGCACAAAATAAAGCATGCATAGAATCTACCTTTAGACAACAGTTTGTTCAGACATAGTAATGAGGTGGTACTTGGATTATTGTTGATGACTTAAAGAGAGAACAAACAAAGGGGAGTCATATGTCTTAAATTCTATCGATGTTTTGCACCAATGGTCATCCCAACTAACTTTACAGAACAACCATAGACCTTCTCATAACAAAACTTGAAATAGTGGAGAAGTCATCATCACAGTCGAGTAGGTAATCGAGACCTTCAGACAGCAAAGGTTTGTGCTTCCTGACTTACAAATATCAGGCCGTAAAATAACAAACTGCCAATAGTCCTTGAAGACAAGGATATACCTATGTGCGTGAAGTTAGATGTGCCAACAGCGAGCATACCACTTCAATCATCAAGTCATGGTCATTTGATACCCCAGTATCGCCTACTTGTGGTACTATGTAACCGTATGCCAATTGAAATCTTTTAAATTTACGAGCACTGGTTTGCTCTAACTTGATGGATATGCATAAGCTCAAGTCATATAGAGTGCACAAAGTCAGATGAATCAGTACACCGGATGGCCAGATTTTGACATTCGTTCATAAAGAAATATTAGAGTGCATCATTGTAAGGAGAGAGGGATTGCTAGCTGGAAATGAAGTCTTTTAGAGAGCGAGTGAGCATAGTAGAGTCAAATGCACAGAGAATAGGTTTCAAGAGTTGAGTGCTATCTTTTGACGCCTCAAAATGCAAGAAAGAAGATTTATTTCCTACAGCTCATCCTCGATGTGCATAGCATATTGTAGACATGATTAAGTTATCCAAGACTTAAAGCAACGGGGAATAGGACAACAGGCCTATGTAAGGCTGTAATGATCATGGGGGGGCCATACAGACTCGTACAGTAGAAAACATCTTACAAAACAACAAAAGATCCTCGAGATTGGAAGTGGCCGTGGTGCATCATCAGATCGTAGAGAAAGGGGAGACCGACACCCGCACGAATTGAGAGAAAATAGCTTCATCACCAGCAGGGAAAGCTCGCGGAGACCAGCATCGGACATCATACCAAAGAAAAATCCTTCAACATAGATTCCACCTGCAACCATGAACGCAAGCCTCCAGCAATGCATGGTTGAGAGCACCCCATGCAGGGCAAACTCTAAGCATAGAATATTGCAACCAAGAGAATGTAGATAGACAGCAACCATGTTGTGAGTTGGACCCGATCCTACACATAGGGGAGATCATGGCTTTAGCTCCCAAACCGTCGAGAGCATGACTGATCATCAACAACGTGAGAGTGGTGCCTTGATGTAGGTGCGAGGATAGTATGCACCCAAAACTAAAGCACGAGCAAGGAGTCCCATATTGCTCATGAGGTGAACAGGCAGAGAACACACATGGAGCATTACCCTGCCAACAGGAGGACGGAGCTCCTGGTGCAGCAAAGGACGATGCTAATGGGCCTGAAAATAGAGGCCACAGGAGCAGAGAATGCCTGACGATGAAGCCCGAAGGTCTTCAGAGGGAAGCAAGGTTCGCCTCAACCCTGCACAGAAAGACAAAGAACAAGGGGGGAACTCAAATGAGTCCTGCGCCTCCATGCAAGGCAGTCGATGGAGCAAAGAGAACCATCCACGTTCCATACCCAAATTTTTTAGTCGAAGATAGATCCCTGCGTGCCCATCCGCACAGACAGGGCGAGAGGGAGAGAGGGCTTAACTCATCCCTTTGATATGCAGTGGTGTTGGTGCATTTTGCCCAAGCCTACATGCTTGATATGCTTGATATTATCCTCATTTGTAAGTCACATGAGTAGAGTCATGTGACACCTCTTGTAAAAGAGTACATTTTATCTCTTGTAAATGGAAAAAGAAAAAAAGTAAAAGGATGGCTTACCTCATCCATGATGTAGAAAGCAAATTCGTGGCTCCAACTACCAAATCACGAATTTTTGAGCTGAGGGAATCTCTCCTAACTTTGGGGATCACTTTAGGTGGAGCCATTCGAATTCGAATTCAAAACTCCCTCCAAGAATAGCTATAAAAGGATCAAGAAGGAAGAGGCGATTAGCAAGCCTTGTACGTGACCACTTGATGTCATTTTGTAGAGATTGAAAGAGCTTACTCCATAGCTCTATCATTCTACTACTCCCATTGTGCAAAGATTCATTGCCAATGTGGTTGTAATCATATGTGAATCTATACATTTATTATCATCTACCTCTCTGTTTTGTTCTCTGCTATACTCACTCAGAGCAGTAACTTCAGAAGGTCATATCTCGAGTTTTACTGAACCTTTTTCAGTGTTTTAAAGTGCGTTGGATAGCTCTCACTGTCTAGTTTCTACCTATAAATTTTCAAGGTCATTGGATTTATACTTTTGGAGATATCTGCATTTTACTGCTTACTGGTCTATCTCTGCAGAGCCCCGAGAATTGTGGGAATGTTCCAGAACTTGATGAAACTTGTTCTCAGTGCTCAGTCCATCATTTGAAAGTGTTTTAAACTTGGAATAGGAAGCTTGCTAAGTCTATTTGCTATGCCCAAAAGGAATTTTTCTAATTCCTTCCAGGTTGAGAGCACTGTTCATTTTTTTCCAGCAGGTGTATGTCCAAAAAATAGCAAGTTTTGGGAGCTAGTCAATTTCGCAACCTTGTCGGTCTTGACTTAACTTTTGGGATACATGTTCCAAAGTACTTGGCTGATATTTTGGTGATTTAGGAAGCTCAAAGGTCTACTAATCACACTCTGAAGTCTCAGTTGGCTGGTGTGTAGCTGGTTGTAGCGGCACCTACTCATCTTTGGATTGCATCCACCATCTCTCTTCACAGTGGTATCAGAGCATGTCAAGGCAACATGGGAGATGGATTTTCCATCACAACAATTGACAAATTGGATCGAAACAACTATCCGGCATGGTCTCTAAGGATGGAGGCTTACCTTCAAGGGAGGATCTATATGGATTCATATCCGAGATGAAGCAATGCCAACCATGAGGAACAAAGGGCAACCATCACATGAAGAAGTGGAAGGACTTTCGAATTGGTGTTCGAAGTGATGCACTTGCAAGGTCCTATATTCTAAACTCAATCTCATGATTTTCTTTTACCATCATGTCAAGGGGATGCAAGACATCAAGAGAAACCTGGAATGCACTTGCTTCTTTCTTCTCTTCCAACACTCGAGCAAGGAAGAACCAATTGTGGATGGAGTTCACAACAATGAGAAAAGCCCGAAGCAAAAATGTGACTGATTATGTCACAAAGATGAAGGAGATTTCCGACAACTTGGAAGCATTGGAGAGGTAATTGAAGAGGAGCAAATCATAAGACAAATCATGAATGGAATCAAAGCAGACGACAAGTGGGAGTCATTCACAACAGCCATGGATTTATACATGGATATGCATGTACCCGACCTCAACACACTCATGGGCCAACTCTTCACTCATGAAGCAAAGATTAGCAAAGGTGGTGAGTCCTCAAGAGGTAATCAAACTTCTGCCTTATATTCTGATAAAGCTAAGGTCAAGGACAAGTCAAAGAATAGGAAGAATGAAGATGAAGGAAGCTCTTTCCAAGCAAACTTTGCAGGTAGAGGAAGAGCTAGAGGAAGAGGCAGAGGTGGAAAGCAAGGCAGGGGGAGATTCCAATCATCTCAACCTTGCAACATATGTGGCTTATCTAACCATACTACTGAAGAATGTTTCAGGAATCCAAGGAACTCAAGAGGAAGAGGATTCAATAGAGGTGGCTATGGATCAAATAGAGGTAGGTACAATGGAGGTTACAACAACAACAACTACTACAACAACAATTACAACAACAACAACAACTATCAAAGTGGCCATAGAGGAAGAAGAGACTACAATAACTATGCAGAGGACCAAAGTCAAGAAGATTCATTATTGATTATGAATCTATCAGCGAAGAAGGGTAAGGATGCTGATCACATATTTTACATTGATTCGGGATGCTCGAACCATGTAGCAGGAAATGTGGCTTTACTTTCTGATTTGGAAGATCCTCATAACAAGCATGAAGTGTAGACAGGAGATGACACAAAGCACTCAGTGGAGAAGATAGGTAATGTGAAGACATCAGATGGGAATATGAACCTCTTAAGCAAAGTCTTGTATGTCCCTACAATTACCAAAAATTTAATAAGTGTTGGACAGATTGTTGAAAAAGGATTGCAGGTTAGATTCAATCGATTTGGAGCATATGTTGAAGACCCAAGGCAAGGCTTTCGAAGGATTGCCAAAGGAGAAAAGACAGGAAGGCTTTTCACTTTTGAAGTGGAAGATACAAAGAACATAGCTTTGTTTAGCTATGGATCTCAAACTCTAACAGAGTTGGAGATATGGCACAAAAGGCTTGCTCACATTGGTGAGAGGACACTCAAACAGATTTGCAGGGACCAAAGTGTACTTGGTTTGCCTAATATCACAAGGCAACACATGATTTATAAGTGTGAAGCTTGTCAACTCGGCAAGGCTCATAGACAACCTTTCAATAAGAAAGGATATATGTATCAAAATCCTTTGGATCTAGTGCACACGGATGTGTGGGGTCCAAGTAAGGAGCCATCTATATCAGGCTCAAGATATTATGTGTCTTTCATAGATGATTGTAGCAGGTGGACCATTCTGTTTTTCATGAAGCACAAGGATGAAGTGTTTAATTGCTTTAAGAAGTATATTGCTCTTGTTGAAAATCAAACAGGTAGGACTTTGAAAAGACTCAGATCAGATGGTGGAGGAGAATACTTCTCTTCTGAATTTGATGCCTTCTTGCATGAAAGAGGCATTAAAAGGAAGTCACTACAAGGTATACACCCGAACTCAATGGTGTAGCAGAGAGGAGGAATAGAGCTATCGTCGAAGCTTGCAAGGTCCATGCTCAACGAAAAGGGATTGCCGAACTACCTATGGGCAGAGGCTGTGTCGACAGCCACATATCTCATAAATAGACTTCCATCTAAGTCACTAGATGGAACCACTCCATATGAAGTGTGGAATGGAAGAAGACCTAGTCTAGAGCATTGTAAAATCTTTGGATGCTTAGTCTATGCTCACATTCCTTCTCAAGTAAGAGGGAAATTGGATCCAAGGCAGAGAAGTGTGTATTCATTGGTTATGATCAAAACCAAAAAGGATATAGATTGTACAATCCAACCAATAAAGGATTTTCTGTGAGTAGAGATGTAATTTTTGATGAAAACAAATCATGGTTTGATGATGACAGGAAAGTGAAGCTGCCATATGACTTGGATGAAGATTTTCCATCACTTCAACCAAAGGAGCCAAAGCAGATTGAAGAAAGTGATTCGGAGATTGACCTAGAAGACTTGGAAAGACTAAAGCTATGGAAGAACAAAGGTAAAGCAAAGATGCAGGATGCTACATATGGACCCGAGAGCTCACATCAACCACTTAGAAGGTCTTCGAGGGAGAAGAAGAAACCAGAGAGGTTTGGTTATGATACTTCTTTGGTCACCAAGCACTCAATCTACATTGCAAAGGATTCAACCAATGAAGAACCTACCACATTCGAAGAAGCACAAAGCAAGAAAGCTTGGAGAGATGCAATGGATGAAGAAATGGAAGCCTTGAAGGAGAATGACACTTGGGAGCTTGTACCTAACAAGCCATCTATGAAGATAATCGGATCTCGATGGATATACAAAATCAAGAGGAATCCAGATGGAAGTATAAATAGACACAAAGCAAGGTTAGTTGCTAAAGGGTTTGCTCAAACCCATGGTATTGATTATGAGGAGACTTTCTCTCCTGTTGCAAAAATGCCTACAATTAGGGTTCTCATAAGTCTTGCTGCATCTAGAAATTGGAATCTTTATCAACTTGATGTAAAGAATGCTTTCTTGAATGGATGGATTTCTGAGGAAGTGTATATGGCACAACCTCCTGGATATGAGGATGCACATCATCCTAACTATGTATGCAAACTAAAGAAGCTTTGTATGGATTGAAGCAAGCTCCAAGAGCTTGGAATTTCAGATTGGTTACTTATTTGCAGGACCAAGGATTCAAAGCTAGCAAGGCGGATACCTCTTTGTTCATAAAGAGGAATGGATCTGAAGTGATCTATTTATGTGTGTATGTGATGATATTATTATCACAGGCAATGATCTTGAAGGATCAAACAGGTAAAGAGTCAAATGAAGGAGGAGTTCAAAATAAGTGACCTCGGACCACTCACTTATTTTCTTGGATTGGAGTTGATCTACACAGATTCAGGTATATACATCACACAAAGGAAGTATGTCCATGACATGCTCGTCAAGTTCAAGATGGAAAATACAAAGTGTGCAGGTACACCTATGGAGCAAAATCATAAGCTTAGTGCTTATGAAGGAGAGCCAATTGAAGACATCACAAGCTATCAAAGCTTGGTTGGAAGTTTGAACTATGCAACACTCACAAGGGTGGATATATGCTATAGTGTTAGCATATTGAGTCAGTTTATGCATAAGCCGAGAAGACCACATATGGAAGCGGCCAAGCGAGTCCTCAAGTATCTAAAGGGGACCATGAATGAAGGTTTGTTTTATTCATTTACTTCAGATATTGAGCTAAAGGTCTACTCAGATGCAGATTGGGCCGGATCTAAAGATGATAGAAGAAGCACATCAGGGTATATATCATTTGCAGGTTCAAAAATCATTTCTTGGTCATCGAAGAAGCAACCAACCGTGGCATTATCTTCTACTGAAGCTGAATATAGAGGTTTGGCTAATGCAACTCAAGAAATCATGTGGTTAAAATCTTTGTACACAGATCTTGGACTTCATTCTTCAACACCTCACATTTTTGGTGACAACACAAGCTCACTACATCTAGCAGCTAATCCGGTATACCATGCTAGAACCAAGCATATTGAAGTCCACTACCATTATGTAAGGGAGAAGCTAATGAGCAAGGATATTCAACTATCCTACGTCTCTACAGATATGCAATGTGCAGACATGTTGACGAAAGCTCTTGATGGTACGAAATTAAGTAGATTCAAGTTGATGATTGGTTTGCAGGAATCAAGGACAATTGAAGACTTATTTGGAGGCCAAGCATGTTAGGCTTGAGGGGGAGCTGTTGGTGCATTTTGCCCAAGCCTACATGCTTGATATGCTTGATATTATCCTCATTTGTAAGTCACATGAGTAGTCATGTGAACACCTCTTGTAAAAGAGTACATTTTATCTCTTGTAAATGGAAAAAGAAAAAAGTAAAAGGATGGCTTACCTCATCCATGATGTAAAAGCAAATTCGTGGCTCCAACTACCAAAATCACGAATTTTGAGCTGAGGGAATCTCTCCTAACTTTGGGGATCACTTTAGGTGGAGCCATTCGAATTCGAATTCAAAACTCCCTCCAAGAATAGCATAAAAGGAGCAAGAAGGAAGAGGCGATTAGCAAGCCTTGTACATGACCACTTGATGTCATTTTGTAGAGATTGAAGAGCTTACTCCATAGCTCTATCATTCTACTCCATTGTGCAAAGATTCATTGCCAATGTGGTTGTAATCATATGTGAATCTATACATTTATTATCATCTACCTCTCTGTTTTGTTCTCTGCTATACTCACTCAGAGCAGTAACTTCAGAAGGTCATATCTCGAGTTTTACTGAACCTTTTTCAGTGTTTAAAGTGCGTTGGATAGCTCTTACTGTCTAGTTTCTACCTATAAATTTCAAGGTCATTGGATTTATACTTTTGGAGATATCTGCATTTTACTGCTTACTGGTCTATCTCTGCAGAGCCCCGAGAATTGTGGGAATGTTCCAGAACTTGATGAAACTTGTTCTCAGTGCTCAGTCCATCATTTGAAGTGTTTTAACTTGGAATAGGAAGCTTGCTAAGTCTATTTGCTATGCCCAAAAGGAATTTTTCTAATTCCTTCCAGGTTGAGAGCACTGTCATTTTTCCAGCAGGTGTATGTCCAAAAATAGCAAGTTTTGGGAGCTAGTCATTTCGCAACTTGTCGGTCTTGACTTAAACTTTTGGGATACATGTTCCAAAGTACTTTGGCTGATATTTTGGTGGATTTAGGAAGCTCAAAGGGTCTACTAATCAACTCTGAAGTCTCAGTTGGCTGGTGTGTAGCGGTTGTAGCGGACCTACTCATCTTGGATTGCATCCACCATCTCTCTTCACAGTGGTCAGATTCAACCATAGATGAGAGAGTGAGACAATCATACTTAAGATTTTCCACAAATTACACATTCAATGCCATCAATTTAG